>MIEF01011759.1:600000-791511 GCA_001870725.1 Taenia solium | reverse complement strand
ACATTCTACATCTGTTGATACACATTTTGGCGAAGGGAGGCAAGTTGCCTGAGAACAGGAGAGAGAGCTTACAGAGGATGCTTGACCACAACGTCACTGATCCTTCTTGGCAGGTGCACTGGACTTGGAATTCACGGCTAGTGTCGCTTCAGTTGTTAGTAGCTTCCTTGCAGAACACGAGAAAGAGGGAGATGCCGAAGCTGGACGTCGATCTCAGCCCTTCTGTTATGGGATGTGAGGGATTCTCCCATCCGTAGCACATGCACTTCTTTCACACCGCCAAAGTTTGCCAGAAGCGGCACGGAGCAGGATAAAATCCATCAAAGTCGGGTCTGCTTTCCGCTGCCACCAATGTAGCGTCCCGAGACTCCCTTTAAGGTAAAGGAAGGCATAGTACTGGGGCAGAATATATATTCAGGAAAGAGAGAGCTTGGGGGCTGTTGGCACGGCCCGGAGGCCGGCCAACCGGCTAGTACAATATGGCCACCCAAGTGACCGAAACCGGCAGTTCGAACAAACAAAGTATTACATTAGTTTTAAAAAATTTGTAGTTAAGGGCATAGATAAGTGTCTTAGCTGATTATTTTTTCTGTTGCCTAGAATGTATGGTATAATTCTCATCACCCCATAATTCTTCTTACACCCTATAGTATTCAGTCTAAACTTATGCATTATTGCATTTTGTAATAAAGGACGTGTTATTTACCTTGATTTATGCTATCATTAATGGCCGAATTAGGCATTAGGCACTTTAATTTTTTGTTTTAACTTCTCGACCTTGGGGCTTGCAGTGTCGGCCACCGTTTTAAAAGTCATAGATGCCTAAGCGTTTGGGTGTGGTATGTTGTGTTTGTTTTTTCAGCGCGGCTTAACGTCCTTCGTTCTCTCACTTTTTTGGGGTGGCCATTGTTGGCTCCATTGTTTTACTTGCTTTCTTTCGATTTGTTAACAGTCATTCTTTCCTCTTGGGTTATTTGTGAACATGTGCTATCATGATATTTTGCACTGGTCCGTTTGATTATTTATTTTGACATAATTACTGTTTGATGTGGTTTAATATGCCTTCCATCGTACTTTTCTAGGACAACCGTTTTTCCATGGCCGCTAGGCGTGCCTATTCTTCATTGGCAGGACAGTCGGATCGAAACTCTGTGGGCCTCCCACCTTGCAGTTCACAATTGTGTGTCATTGCCGGTTTTTGAATTTTTGAGTACAGTTCGGTTTGCATGCTGTTGCTTTTCTAATGCGTTACTTCGTGACTTATTGCATTACGACTAATTTATGTGCCCTTGTGTTGCTAATTATGATTCAGATCACAGGGTTCTTTGTTAAGTAGCAGTTGTTTCATAATTAATTGTTGGTGTTTCATGATTAACTGGTGGCGTGTCTTGACTAAATGGCTTTTCAATATGACTCAAATGCATTTTCGTCACTTAGGCCTCGACCGTCGGCGGCAGTTCCAGTTAGGGCTAAGCCAAAAAGCACTACTACTACGTGCATATCAAATCTGGTTGAGGTAAATTTCTTGTGCACTTTACTTTTTTATTAACCTAGTTCCTCAGTGACACGGGTTACGAGGGTCAGTTATCCCTAAAAGCGCTTCAAAGCCCAAGCCAAAAATTGGTCTTCTCAATTTTTACTCACATAATGAATCACTTCGCCCCTAACTACTTCATACCGGTGGATAAGCTGGCTTTTGAAGATTACTTTATCAAGTAATATTTTAATGCACATACATTATGATGCTCTGTCATAATGGTGTACGCATTCATGCAATTCTAGCGTATTTGTTATTTTCTCAATTTATTTACTTTTTCCCTTATATTTTCCTAATTCGTTTCTTGGTTTACATAGTTTAGTGAAAATTATCAGTTACATCCATGTTCTGTAATTTATGAATTTGGATCAAGTGTATGGAGTATTAACTTTTGTAACAGGCATATTGGTTCGTAGAAATATTGTCAGATAAATAAGTATCACGTATATGATCTTTTATACTGTTTCTTATGGAGATGAACTGTATTCAAGTACGTACAAAAATCACCTGATAAGTGTATAGTAGATGTTTTTTACCTCAGTTAACCTATTTGTTGTAAATGCACAATCCAAGCACTTTGAAGTCATTTGGCTATCCCGTGGCATTGAAGCGAAGTACTGTCACAACACCGGGAGCTCCGCACTCTGCGTCACAGATCTTAGCTGCCTTAGATTGGCTTCGTAACGAACTCTCTGCCTCTGTGTCCGTAAGTCTCCACCTTGGCTCCTTCGCTTCACAACTAGGATCCCAGTCACACTATCCGATTCACTTAGGGTTGTCTTCTCATTGGGTTTTAAACCTGTTAAACCAAGCTTTCAATGTGGATTATTTAAGCGAATGTACTGGCAGTATAAAAAGCCTAGTATATTATCGAGTAAGTCAAAGGTCCATAGTGTTAGTGTCCTGCAATAGACATCAAAAATATTCTTAATTTAGCTTCTGCCTCCCTGATTTAATCATTTCAGGATTAGTTGGGATTCCTCCACACTGAAATCGCTGTTGTTAATTTCCGTCTTATATTTTCTGTATTTTTTGCATGGGAGAGTGAGGAATTTACCCTTTGTTTTTTTTGTAGAAAATGGATGACATTCATTTCGCTGCTGAAAACGAAGGGGGATCAGTGAGCAAACTGATTTTTGGTCTCTTACTTGACTGTGCTGCTGCCAATACCGTGGAGCCGTCGACTGAAGCTCGCAAGGTGCGTACAAGTTTCACGCTGTCACTACTACTTTGTCTCCCTTATTAGAGTCGATTGGAGCACCTTACACCCAGATTTTATTTGGTGGCAGACAGTTATATAGAGGGTAGCCTCATTGCAATAAAATTGTTAGAGGAGTGCTCCTACGCGAGGCCGGATCCTGTCTTACCTAGTCACTATTTCCTTGCATTGGCAGCGTTTCGAGGCAGCATGTGCACGCAGTTTGAGGTGTCGACCGGAGGACGTGGCGGAACTAGAAGCGGAGTTGGAGAAGATGGAAAACCAGCCCTCATCAGCGAACCTCATCCAACAGGAGCGAGACCTCCGCTGTCGCCTTTCCGCTACTGAGCGCGAGTTGGTTGAGCAGAGCGACCGCTTGTTGCATCTTCAGTCCCTCCTGCCTGAAGCTGAGGTTTGTCTTTTTGCACTCCGAAAGCATTGCTTTTTGCTTTTCATCGTTCACCGAAAAAAGAAATATTTGAGGTAATTTCATTTGCACGACGTGCAGCAGACACTGGAGAGCAGTAGTTTTGGTAGTTGGGTTGATTTTTGCTTAATTTGTATGTTTAGCGAAATGTTCAAGTCCTTGCGACCAGTTCCCATTGGTAGACCGCCTAAACTTGTTTGATAATTGTCAAACTCACGTACAAATTATTGCAGGATGTGTTATCCCGTTCGTCTCAAAAAATACAACAGCTTTCTACCGTTAAGCATAACCTGCTCCCACCAATGGAAATGCTTTCAATGTATCGCTCACATTATAGCTGGAATTATCTTTTAGGGGTAAATCTTGTTCTTTATGATGAATCTTACAAGCATTTGAGGCATCCAGTTGCACACTGGAATGGATGCGACCGGATTTGAGGCTTATAATAAATCGGGTCTGCACTTTAGGCAAAAGCTAATGCGGCAGCATTGAATGTACAGCAAGTTCGTGATCAGGTTGGCGAAGTGGCCGCTGAGGTGGAGAAATTGGAAAATGCCGTTTCATCGCAGCGGGCTAAGTGAGTCAGTACCTTCTTTCTCATGCTTGAATGGCGTTCATTTTTACATAAAGATAATGACCTTCATTATAATAGTTATAACGAGTTCAAAAAATCGTCAGGAATTTCGTCGAAATCTTGGAGAATTTCCTCGGTACCCACCGCAATTTCGATTATGCTGCAGTGCTGATTTTGGATTGCATAATTATTACTGAATCAATTTAGGTCTCTTAATGGCATCTCATTGCAGATTTGCTTCCGTTGTAGGTTTGGGGATATCGTCACCACTTATCAGCGCTTAGTGGAGCACTATCAACAACGTGTTCGTGTGAAGGAAGAACTGGTTCAGCTGTTGCATGAACGCTCTATCGAACTTGGGCGTCTGGACAAGCCCGTGGCACCAGCCCTTGACGAATACAATTCTCTTGCTGTCCGCCTGGCAAGTGCTTATTTGCTGAACGCATAATTGTAAACATTTAATAGTCCAGGTGCGAGTTAACTTCCCTAATTTACTTGCAATTCATAGCTTTTAATAGACTGTTATTGCCATCTTGAAAAGTGGATACAAGCATGGAATAACATTTTTGTTGTTTGCAGACCGATCCCTCATTGCCGCAACTGAAGATGCGTTCCTATCTCCATACCTTTAATCCATTGAAGGAGATTCCTGTTATTTGTTCCGAACTCGCTGACGTCGAAGCAAAGCTAAAACGCTCAGCGGAATCTAGCGCACTTGAAGCCGCTCGCAAACGTACTGAATTGGAAAGCTTAGAATCAAATTTGAACAAGAAGGTGGGCTTCGAGGTCTTGTCTCCAGATTATTTTGGGCAAAAATGTAGTTTAACAGGGAATTTTCATGTAACTATGTTCATTAATTTAGTTTTGGGCATTATTAGCTGTAGAGACCAGGGTGAACCTGCTTTTTGTTCGAATCCTGTAACTTGTAAACTGCAGCGTTCCGTTTGATGAGAGTATCCATCCAAAAGCTTAGTAAACTTCTAATGCAATTGTACTGTGACGGGGTGCGAAGGTCCACAATCTCACATCATTGGGAGGTCTTCACTTTGGTCGCACTCTATTTAAGAATCCTATCTAAGACGTAATTGGAATTATTTACCCATTAGACGGAAGAGTTGGATAAGCTTGAGCGGGACTTAATTGAATCGAAGAAACAACTTGAGAATCTAAAGCGGCAGGCAGTGTCGAAGAAGGAGGCACTTGATCAGTGGATTACCGAGACGGACGTGGCCGTTTCGGAGGCGCGTCAGTCGGCTGATGCACGGCAGCAGTATCTGAAAAATCTACAGGCCGATATTCAACAAAATCAGGTTTTGTCTGCAATGACTAACTCTTTAGTCCCCCTTTACTTTTATGAATTGCGACCAGTCATTAATTTGGCGGTTGAATGCGCTTTGTTAGTATGGTTAGTTGTTAGCTTTGGCGAACCAAATTTGTTTTTTCTGGTGCCATAGTTTTTGCGTGACAACTGATTGCTTGGTCTAACTAATAATCTAAATCGCATTTCCTTGACTCTACAGAAGGACTATGAATACTACATTGATTTAAACCGGAAGATGAGCGTCTATGCGGAAAATTTTCAGAGGGAGGTGTTGGAATTTATGTACTTGCTGAAGGTAGGTGCCCAACTTTCTTCAAAAGCGTTCTTCCCAGCCTACATGATTTCATTACCTTACTCGAATGCTGCTTTTAAAACCTGAATGTTTGCCGTCGCTATCTTTGGTTTTAAATGGGATATTTGTTCTACTTGCCACTTATTAAGCTCATACATCGACTTCAATGGGCTACCAGCCATGCAATGCACGAGGCCATAAGAATTAACACTGCCTATTTTCATTGATGGTCAATTCTGAAAACTTTCTTAACTAAACGGAACCTTTCCACATTTAATGCGAAGTAGTAAAAGTTGTTACCTATCGTGGTGAATTCATGATTACTTCGTTTTCACTTAACACCGAATCTGCGTTACAGCTGAAACATTTCTGTCTTTGTTAGAGATCTTTGATAAATAGGTGGGCATGCGCTTTCAAAGTGTTTTACTGAGAGTATGAGCTGCAGAACGCGGGCTATGGTAGAAATCAGGTTTCTTTTTTTCCTCTGAGTAGGAGCGTCTGCAAGAGAAGGCGGATCGACGGAGCACGGAGGTGAACAAGTTTGAGGAGGACATGGAGGAACTCGAGTCAAAAATATCCCACCTCACCAGCTGCACTGAAGACCTCATCGAGGAAGCCAATCAACTTGCTAAGAGGGCCTCCGTCTCTCTCCCCCCTTCCTGATGCTCACTCTCTCCTGATACCCACGCCCTTTTGCAAGCAGAATTTTTGTATTTAATGAACACGCATCCTATGCTTCAATACATGCGCTATTGCAAGTCCTCTCAGCTTAGATCACCGAGCTTTTGACTAATGCATAGATTTTTAGTACTTTAGACTTCATGGGGAGTGTTCCCTTCCAAGATAAGAATCCCACCATCGACGATCTGATGAGGAATTCATGTGTCTGTACTGCAAGATCGTGAGCCTTCCTTCACATTTCCGAAGCCCTTCCGACTGGTTAAATAACATTTACCAATTTTTCTTTTAATCTCCAATGATTGAACAATTATCACAAAGGAGGGTCACCGGCATTCAATGGAAGGTCTTGAATAGCCCAAATAGAGTCGGGGCCACCTCGAATCCTTAATTATGAGGTTCCAGATTGGATATCCTCTAAGTCCGCTAGCGATGTTCACCTGCGCAGAAACCCTTGAACGTGTACGAATACTTCCTCCGGGGCCGCAAACCCAGCATCTCAAAGGGAAAACTGTAAACTTTATTGGCTGTTACATAAAAAGGCTGCACAGGAATGTTTAGTTATCGGTAAAATTTCCGGGGTCGATTTCCTCATCGTCGTCTCCTAAAGCAAATGCAAAGTAACGGGTCAGTTCATATGTAAAAAATACAAGTGGAAGCAGAAATGCCTAACGGACTATTGTCATCAGACCGGTCGGTTCAATGTGCACGTAAACGTCAACAAAAGTCAGGATAACAAATGCTATCGACGCATTAGCACGAAGAGGATAAAATGATATACTCTCGTCGCCATTCTCATAATCTTGAACGCCTCCGAATTCATCTTCGGACAGGTCTTCTGGATCAGGGTTCAGAGCCTGGCATACCGCAATCGCATCATAGAGGTCGTCTAAGTCACGTTGATCAGGCAATACGAAGCGAAGGTTGAAGGCAGTCTTTTCTTCATCGATGCCGTAATCTCTGTCTTCCTCATCGCTGTTTTCTGAATATAATGGACAGACGTACTAGTGAATTAGCTAAGAGAGTATTGCCAACCGTAACTACAAGCATGAGTTTGCGTGAGGAGTGAAGAAGACAAGTCGCGCCAACCTTCATCATCGACGTCCATTCCGTTATCACCACTACCAGATGGTGGAGGCTCGCCGTTTGACCAGACTCGTTCCCCATCAACCATAAGAAAGATGTGTGGATGAGGAAACTTAGCATTTTCGTCGCCGCCATAGGGATCACGACTGACAGCATGAAGACAGATATTTGGGTAAAAAAGGGAGAAGTGGCGATTTTCGCCATCCCAATCTATAGAGCTACACATAAAAATATCACGAACAAACATTGTTAATCAGCCATGGGTTTACAAAATGAAGTATGCCAAATGCAAGAACCCACCTTTCCTTAACTATCAGCTTCCCCTCATCCAAAAGTCGGGTGTCCTCGTAAAAGGAAACGTTTCCCTTTACAAGACGTACGTCGTTGCCCAGAGCACACCCAAGGCTCATAATCAAACCCGCAATCGTTTGAAAATTTGCCGCTCCATGGCCATTTAAAACAAACTAGCTTGCATTTTAATTGAATAAAACTGCTTTCAAGTAATTAAAATCATATAATTTCAGGTAACTATAAAAACTCTGCGTCATACAGAGATTAGAAGTCAACCCACTGTTATGCTTTGGTCTGTAGAAATAGAAATAACAGAGTAAACCGAGTTTTCATTGAAGCCGTGAAAAGTCGAATTAGAGCATAAATCACTAAATCGCAAGGGGCTCAAAGGGCTTTTTAAACGAATGGAGAGCCACGCAGGCGAAACTAGGTGTAGTGAAACATAATATCACATTAATGAAAGGCACCATTGTTGCAAAAAATACAAACTGACGTCATTGTTTGTAACTTTTATTTAATAAATTATTTTAAACACTTCGTCAAAGACAATTAACTTTCGTGGCTTGCAAAATAATAAATACGTATTTTCGCGTACCCTTTTCGCTTACTTGACGCATCTATTCGTAAATTCTCCACGTATCTATTTATGTATTGTTAGAAGTTTCTTAAATTTCTCAAGGTCCGCTTTGAAATAAGAGTCCGTTTTTTGAGCGAACCGCTGTTCGGAAACCATCGACAACTTTAAATTTATACTATGTAGCGTCCTGAGACTTCCCTTAAGGTAAAAGAAGGCATGTTACTAGAGCAGAATATATATTCTGGAACCAGAGGACTTGGGGGCTGTTGGCACGGCCCAGAGGCCGGCCAACCGGCCAGTACAATATGGCCACCCAAGTGACCGAAACCGGCAGTTCGAACAAATAAAGTATTTCAATGAATGAAATCCTGTTACGCCGAACAGTTCAGTCTATTAAATCAAATGCGAAATTTCTATGTCCAATTTTATGCGTGTAATAATTATGTTGTTATAAGACTGCACTCTTAAGTGGAGAGGCGGCAATACAAATCGAACCTGGTACATAATGGTAACATCGAGTGTTGTAAAAGAGTTCGCTTCCATGTGTTTACGTCCCTTTATCCACTGCTGTTCATAACTCAAGTAATAAACGTGTCGCAACGTAACCAGCCCTTTAGTCCTTGGGGCAGACGCAGGGAGCTTAACATGAGCGAGGAAGGCGCTGCAATTTGGTTTGGACCTAGCCAGAATTATTCAAACAAACATAGATCCGCACGTTTTGAATGTTGCATAAGCTAGTTTAAAGTGTGGGCATTGTCCAGCAGAGCAATCACCTACAAGAGCGATGTAAATGACCGATAAGTTGAGGATTAAAGGGATTTTGTTAATCCTCAGTGTACGAAATAACTTGGGACTAACTTTATTTTCAGTTGATGAAACCCAATTTTAATTCATCTCATTTCAGAGGTTGGGAGAACTCGAATCTCACTTTGAATTTAAAAAAACTCCTTTGGCTTATGCTCCAAAACTACGTTATTGGAAAAGTTATCATAAAAATAAATGAAGGTTTATGGGAGGATGACGTTTTGCAGCCATAATGAAAATTAGAGGAGCTTCTCCGAATAAGACGAATGTAGGGGGCATTTAGCAATCCAGTTAGTCAATCCTTTGCCCCTTTGAAGTTGACAGGCGATACACAGAGTGTGGCGGAATCTTCCCTTTCCTCCTCTTCCCTTCTTCCCGCCCTGCTCTTAGAAGGCAGAGTCTTACGGGACATCTTTAATATGACTCAGTCGGAAAAGCGCATAAGTGTCTGTCTATGGCGAGAGCGCCTCTCACTTCTGGGAGAAACCCCCTTTGTCCGCGACCACGTTGAAACTGTCCTCTCGCCTCTAACCTACAGAGTGCATTTAAACAACACAGTTTTTACACAGCCCCTGGTTTTTTGAGCACCGTTCCCGGTGCTACTCTCGTCCGTTGGCTTTAGTTACACCGTTGGGTGGTTTTCTTCTACAATTTTGCAGGCTTCATCCTCGTAACCTTTGTAAGGTCGAATCTTATTATGATGAACCGTTATTGGCTGGGTGTGGAATTCTGCATTTCGGACGAGGTAGTTCGTGGGGGAGAGAACCTTAACTACACGGAAGAGGTCTCTACTCCAAGGATGGTAAAATTCACGGTGCGTTACATGTGGGGAAATCGGCCTACATATTTGAACTAGATCTCCTTCTTGGTAGTTGTTGGATCGACTGTGTTTGTCGTAGTATTTCTTTTGTCTATTATAAGGCGTTTGTAAGCGTCGTCGGGCTATATTGAACGTCTTTCCTATCCCTTCTTTTTGACCTAGTATGTAATCCGGGATGTTGTCGGTTGCCACTTTTTGCTTGGTAGAAAGATGTCAGAGGGAACTCTCATTTCGCGGCCCCTGAACATTTTGAACGGGGAAACAACCGTTGACGTGTCAACTATGGCTCTATACGCTTGAAAGGCGCGTCCTAGGCTTAAATCCCAGTCTTCAGACTGTGCCTCTTTGGTAAAAGCCTTCAGCAGTCCTATCAGAGTGCGATTCGTTCTTTTTATTTGTTCGTTGCCCTGTGGGTGCCGAGGTATTGTGCCCGTCCCTGCGATTCCGAAGGTCTTGCATAGTTCAATAAAGAGTCGGCTTTCGAAGGTAGGACCTTGATCGCTATGAACCGATGCGGACACTCCGTGTTGACACATCCAACGATTGAAGAAGGCTGACGCTTCCGTTTCGGCGCCTTGACACTTCATGGGTTCTGCTTTGGTTACTTTCGTGAAGTAGTCAACCATAACCAGGATATTGCGGTTTCCCCATTTTGGCAAGTGGCGGAGGGCCCATGATGTCTATCCCACTCTTTTCCTGGGAGCCCCGTAGACATGGGTCGCAGGGGCGCAATTGCTGTAGAGTGAGGCTTCTTGAAATTGCTGCAAGCGATGCAAGTTCGGCAGAAATCTAGCACGTCCGGGGTAAGAGAGGGCCACTAGTATCTTTGCTCGAGGCCTCCACCATCTTTTCTGGCCTACATGCCTTAATTGCTTGTAAAACTCTTGAAGGACCGTTTGTGTCAAAGAACCTGGAGCAAGTAGGGGCTTGGGAGACGTGGCGTCTTCTTGATACCATAAAGCCTCATCCTCCAGGGTGAGTTTGGACCACTGTCGCCATATCCGCTTGGCTGCTTTGCTGAACGAGTTCATCTCTTCTGCAGTGGGTTTGTACGAGGATGCCAGAAACCTCTCGTATACCAGAGCCGCATCGGGATCAGTACTTTGCGTTTTTCTTTACTGGTGTCTAGTAGGCTCGCTCAAAAATAGCGCACCCACTATACCACTATTGCATTCTGCTGAGAGTAGATTTATCGAGGAAAGGCAGGTGTGAAAGTTATTGCGCTGATTTAGGAAAGCTTGGGGATTCACTAAGGACTTGACTGCGCCCAATTCAAGAAGACAGCAGGGATACCCTTCTAGCTTGACTGGGACTCGTAGGAATGGACGAGAAGCATTTAGGAGTAGGCAGGACAAGGAATAGTAGGGCTCGCCTGCTCTTGGAGTCCGGCGCAACGGAGTAAAACGAGGACCTGCTGGGTTCGACCAGCGGTTAGACGTCAGGGACGTCAGTGTCAGGAGAAGTTCCTGGCGCTTTGCGGTCGCAGCCTCGACTAACTGATTGAGATCGTTGGTCTTCACGGCGTGGAGCTTCGCTACAATGGTTGGTGGTCGAACTCCCGCTCGGAACTTAACGGCCACCTAGTTGGTTACCCTGTGTGGAGGGGAACATCCAAAAGCTGGTTCCACTAGGTGTTGCAGGTTCCTAGCGTATTCCTCGTCGTCTTCGCCTGCTTTTTGGTCTCGATTAAAAAACTCGCTCGCCAGCGATTGTTCTTGCTGGCCAATGGCCAGTTGGGCCATCGTCTTGCAGCAATGGTCGATGTCAGAGTCAGTAGTGACTCCTGCGCTTATTGCTGCCAGAAATAGCTCTTGCGGAAGAGCGCGGGTAATCAGCTGAACTATCTGCCGCTGAGGATATAAATGGATGTTAAACCTAACGGTTTCCATCCAGTATTCAAAGTTCATACTATCTTTAAAGCGGGAAGGGTCCACCGACGCTGCCACCAGTGCGGAGAAGTCTTCCCTTTCCTCTTCTTCTTTTCTTCCCGCCCTGCTATTAGGAGGCGAGAGTGTCGCTCACTCCTGGGAGAAACCGCTTTTGTCCGCGGCCAGATTGAAATTGTCCACCCGCCTCTAACCTACAGAGCGTATTTAAACAATACAGCTATTACACAGAGTAATGATCAGGTGCTTTCATATGCTCACCCGGTTGCCGTTAATGACGACGCTAGGTGACCCCACAACTCTTATCATAATGAATACCACTAACAGTCGGGATTCACTGTTTTAATAACATTCATTAGATTCAAACGCTAGCACTAGTTTTAAGAGCCCAGTTATACTAAGTTTTGCGTCACTGGGACGGTTTCCAAGTTCTTTGATTTAGATTAATGTCTAGAAATACCCCTAGACACATAAATTCATTGCACTCTAGAGCTATTAATAATTCCTTAATGATTCTATGGGGCAAATGAGCGTTAAAAGCCATTCCACGCAAAGATGGTTGTCTAAAATTTGAGCCGTGAAATCTCTTTTAGCGGTAGCAGCAAGAATTTACGCTCCTCTGTAGTGCCCCAAGTCTTCGCCATCGTCGTAAGGAAGGGGTTGGCAGCCATTGGCATGCCCCAAAAGCATGCCATAGCATCGAGTAGGCGCGCATTCTACGACGGATGAGTTACTTACGTACTTCGGTGCAAAATTAAAAAAAACAAAATGACTACATGTGCATTTTAAATAGTTACTCTGATTCAGCCTAAAAGTGAACACGAAGAATCCAAAGTAAACGAAAATGATTGATGTTTGAGTACTTCAACGAAGGCGTCATGGTGTTGAATTTTCACTTTTTTCGAAGTTTAATTAGTCATACATGTACGAAAGATTATTTTTTATTGGTGTATAGGGGTCTGAGGGAGTCTATGCGTGGTCTTTTAGCGATACCGCCAAGGCGTCACTTAATCCTCAGGGAACAAGTGGTCCGCACAACTACATGAATGGTAAAACAGTGATCCTCGATACCTTTGGGGAGTTCAAAAGACAATGAATGACGTATTTTATCAGCAAACGAATAAGCAAGCCAATATTTTCTGACACTATTTACAAATGTGCTTTACATATTTAAGCATAGGATGGGGGATGACATAAAGGTAAGTTAGCGTTAACAATCTTGGCTTTGGTGTTGTCAAAGCTTTATTGTTTTAATAGTGACAGCTAGACATAGCAGGACTCGGTTGGTAAGAGATGATGATCTTATGGCCATACTTCGGCTTGAAGAGGCCAACCAAATACTGGTTTAATCTTAGGTATGTGAAAAAGTTTTGCAGCTTTTTTTACGAATTTGTGGTTAACATATGGGATTTTCGACAGACAATAAAGTTCTAAAGACTTAACAGCAAACGGTGTAGTTTATACGCATAAATACACTATCATTTTATCTTGCTTATCTAGAGTGTGGAAACGGATCATTTGAATCTCAGTTATTCTCAAACTCCATCTCTCGCATAAAGGGCGTGTGAACAGTTGGGAGGTGCTACATCGTTTCACACTGCCAACGAGTCGACAGAAGCACAAATATTACCTCATTTGGCGTATCTCGTATATTTTCAATGGTAGAATAAATGAAAGCGACATTTTAAATGATAGGATTTCCGTGGAATCATATACCATTGATGTGATTCCTTCCATCTTAAACGGCTTTAGATATCACGCCTGTCCCCATGGTGTCGCCCAACCTCGGTAGCAAGGAGAAGCAGTGGTCATAACTTAGGGTAGGGTGTGCTCACAGTGACTTGCATCTTATAAGCGCATGAAGTCCACACAGTAAGCAGGCGTACACTTGGAAATGGAATGGAGGTTGTTCATGCGTGTCGTCTTGAGACTAATTTGGAGACGAAAGAAGACATGGTGTGCAGCGACGTCCGCTGGTATAACTCGGATGCCGAACCGCCCAAATGAAGTGCTAGAGTGGAGCCTCAAGTACCCGTGGAACCAAAACAAAACAATCAAGTTATTACCCAGGAGACGCGAGCATTTCTAAAATGAGCTCTGTTTGTTTATTGGTTACTAAATCATTCTTAATGAATTTAACAGCTTTTTAAAGAGATGTACGCGCAGGACTGCTGCTGTATAGCAAAATTAAATTTTTTAACCTTGTTTTACCCTATGGCCGGCTGAGAGATTTGACAGATGACATTAACAAGTTGTACCCATTGGTATAGAATGTTTAATTTCGTTTTCTAAAATCAGAAACATGTAATCTATGGGTAAAATTCCCAATTTCATGGGTCAAACACGTAACCGAACTACGCAACGTGGAATGTCCATTAAGATGGCACTGATAAGTGGAAGATGGGCTGATGAATTAGCCAAATATAAAATCCTGCAGTTAATTTTACTTCTGAGCCAAGTTTTTTATTTAATATTCCGTAAAACAACATTAATTAATTAATTATAAACGACAATATGAAGCATCATGTATTGAATTCGTAAGACTGAGGTTTCATCAAATGAGTTTTACAAAACTATTTTGGTTTTACCTGCATGAATAAGAGAGGATGAAAATAGCACCATGAGGAGTAAGCCGATGCTCCCATCAACTATGACTTAACTGTAACGTTTGCCTAGCAAATTTGTTACCCTATTTAATGCTCTGGAGGTACTACAAAGCGGACATCCAGTGTTGGGGTACATTTTGAGCAGGCAGCTGCACGTACGTCCATTCTCACTTGACCCGCAACAGCAACAGCATCAGCACAGAAGGCACGAGAGTCCATCATCCCACCGAGGGAGATAGTGGTGGGTTTGGCCTCGGCAGCAAAAGCAGGCCGAGCGGCGGTAGCAGTGGCGCTCTGGCTAGGGCATAGAGTAATGCAAGTGGGACACAATTGGTACACTTTCACGCGTGGCCGTAAAAACGACTTTTCCTCAGTTGGGGTATAGTGGTTCTACAGAGTCTGTACAATTATGCTTGACTTAAATTAACTCCTATATCTTTGACGGCGTATATGGGGGTCAGTGGCATGCCAAGTTAAAGGCATGTGAAAAAATGAAAAGCTAAAGGAAACTGGGAATTAACTTTTTGTCTGAAAAGAAGTTAAGCACGTAGTGTGCGTCCAGCATCTTCCCTTTTTCGATGCTAACGATGCCTTACAGCATCAGTTTTTCTTCATTTTTGGGATACATCCTTATGGCTTATTTGTTGTAGGTCATCTGAAACTAAATTTAGAGAATAATTGGGACTAGGTTGCCCAAAAGAGTTTATTTCCAAAAAGAAATTTATGTATCCCCCCTGACACTGTAAGCATTTTTACCATAACATAAGATTTAAATAGTTTTATCATCTTAAATTTCGATGGGCTTTAAGCTGTGACAATAATGACACTTGCATCTTGACAGCCATTAATTACATTCCATTGCTGGCTGACCTCAAAATGTCTCCAGGTTTATGAAGCGCTCAGGTGGTAAACGGAGGTCATCGACTTCTAAAGGCCACGTGGCAGCAAGACGGATTAATTTGGGGGGCAGAAGCAAGCTGAAACAACAGCTTCACTTGTGCATGCATAATGAGAAGAATATTGGTACGAACTTAAGATGGAATGGAGATGAGCTACCAAGTATCTCCGCATGGCTAGTGCTGCTATGTGGAAACGCCCACGCGCTGCCGGTAAGGTGTCTGCTTGTCCACGCGCCTGGAGCCTGAGCTAAGCTGTGCGCCTAGTTGAAGCTGCTGTCAGAGGTAATAAGGAACATTTCAGCTTAACATTATGTTGTACTACTTACACAACTCAAAAGGTGGCTTACAAAACAAAAGAACGATTTCCTATTAAATCATGGTGGTGATAACTATCCTTCAAAAACGAACTTTGTTTGGACATTTAATTGGCAAAGCAATGTTTACGCGCGTCGAGATCTCCAACATTCGCCACAGTTTTAAATGCGATATCCCAAATGCACTAGGTGTTGTTAAACTTTCAAACTTCAAATTCGAAGGAAAGTGGGTCCATGATCTCGTGATGATGCAAGAGAGAGTATTTGGGAAGTAAATATTCAAGCTTATGTTACTTTGTGCGGGACTCCAAATGTGCACACAAATGCACAACTTTGATGAACCATTGAAAGTGACATTGAAAAGACCATTGCATCAGATTTCAGCCTTAGTACTTGCCACCTTCGCCAACCCCAAGTGTGCTGCAGCGCCATTGTTGGGCAAGGTGGGAAAGCTAACGGAGCCGACCTTTTCACAATCTATTGTTTTGATTCAAGAAAATCACCAAACAATGAAATAAGTTGTCAGTGTTATTAATTGTTTTATTCTCAAAAGGGAATAGTCGTTTGAGGGAACACAACAGCGCATGGTGTGAAGGGCCGTTTGTACATCGATGTGAAATGAAACAGGCGGTCCTTTCTCGGGTACAACCCGTACCAAGGAGAGAAAGCTCCCATATTGAATAAGATAGAATTGAAGGTGCGCTGATCATCCGACTTGAATTTCCATCTATCTAAGCTAAACTAGTAGTTCTCTCTCTCTCTGGAAAGATTTTACAATTAAGCAAGGTAAGAACGAAGAAGGAAATCAGTACTGTTTGTGATTTTGAGACAGACCTGTTTAATCATTTAAGAGGTTGCCTCCAAGTAAACAATGGAAAATGTGCATTTTATTTCAAATTTTTTAAGAAAGAAAATGGTGCACGAGGTGGGAAATTTTTCCAATGGAGAGTCATCA
The DNA here is from genome assembly GCA_001870725.1 of Taenia solium. NCBI lineage: Eukaryota > Metazoa > Platyhelminthes > Cestoda > Cyclophyllidea > Taeniidae > Taenia > Taenia solium. The sequence goes on along the minus strand of MIEF01011759.1, from coordinate 775,246 downwards.
AACAATAAAACGAAAAAGATTATTTTATTCACAAATATTAAAATTTTACTTTTGACCTACAGCAAGGCAGCCCTACAATCTTAGTTCGGAAACTTTGAAGCTTAATTGTGAGAATTCACTATTACGGTCAAGACGTAACAGATGAGACGGGGGTTGTGCAGGTAGCAGTTGAATGCAAAATCATCTTTGAAAACCACTTTGAAAACCAGTTTCGGGACTTTTACTCCAGAAAGATCGCTGAGTATCTCGGAAATGAAAAGATTTCCAAAGAATGCTTATTAACGCAGCTCTTGGCTAATCTTACTTAAGGGTTAGCTGAAGTGTCATGTACAGACTTAAAGGACACACACGGATACCTGGGTGATATGTACCAACTCTTACCTGAGGAAATGCAGTTCCGCGTTGCCAAATGTAAAAATGCACAGCATAAAAAGCTTTTGGTCAAGTCGGCTTGCCAAATGAAGCGTAAATCCAGCGACTTATTTGGAACAGGGGGCGCGTGTACAGCCAACCCGGTGAGGCGGCTGACACTTGGCTGCAAATTTAGATTTGAGATAGCAGAATGCAGAATCGTACAGCGGCTTTAGCGGCCTAGAATGCATAACATACTCCTTCTAATGCATACCTTGCTTCATAAAGTTGATTTTGTCGTGAAGTGGTCACTAGTTTTATTATACTTACTAGGAGATTTGACGCGAGCAGGAATGTGGAGGTTTATGGCTATTACAACTGAGGAACATTTGCATCTGTTTACCCATTAATTCCAGTGATAAAGACCTGATTTTGGCAAAAAGGATGGGCTCATAAGCAAAGAACAGCAAGGCTAACAGGAGGCTACATTGGTATAACCGGCCAAATACTTTATTTGTTTCAAAAGGCAACAAGAAATTTTAGAAAATGTGAGTTTGCTGGCACTGCTTGCTGTTTTCTACAGACGTACTGGTGAGACATTAAAGCGGATTTCCAAAGCACGATACTTAATCCACAGTCTGTACAATCGCTATTTCTAATAATAACATTCACACACAATTGCAACATTGTGAGATGTCTCCGCCTGTATCCAAATTTTGAGACGGTCTGAGAGCCCGGTGGATACTAAAATTGTAGCCGTCAAAGTTTGCGGCACGGCTAACGCCTTGGGTTTTAAAAGCACGTCCGCCTAGAAAGGAAATGCAAATGATTGATATAATGTTTTTTAGGACGCAAACATTCCTCCTCTCGAATAAGTTGCACCCGCACTTTTACCAGACTGCTGGTTTATTAACGAAGTTCAACACTGCTATAAATACTTCCAAAAGTAAAATGAACATTCGCCCCATTTGTTACCATCAAGTGTGCACATTTACAAAACTCATTGACGGAAAAGGACGTAAAAGTGGTAAGCTTCTAGGTTGAATTTTTCGATTTTATATGCTTGAGCATTAGGGGATTTGACTTCCATAATAGTATAAAAAACTAGCCTATTTTTTGAGAAATTAAGCTTATTCAGGTGCATATTTTAATCCTGACACTACAAACACTTTGCAAAATTTACCATGTTTCATTTATAGTGACGGGTAAACTTTTTTGAATAAGTTTCTTCCAACAGCACGTTAACCAAAGGCCTCACTGTTCTCCTGACTATTTCAATAGAATTTTATTTACGCTGTCGATTGGAGAAGTAATGCTCCAAAAAGGACTTCCATGGACCAGTGAATCCTTCCACTTGCACCTATTAGCGAAACTTGCTCCATTTTGCCTTCTAAGGGGAGCACTCAAAAGTGGAATGGACAATAAAATGTTTGTGCTTCTGCTAAAATGGGTAAAAGGTAGTATAACGAACTGGAACTTCTTCAAAGACGAAAAAAACAATACCCGGGGGGAAAAACGTGTACGTGCTCGCCATGTAGTAGGACGCGGGGCTACTGGCATGGCCCAGAGGACAGCCCACCTGGGGAAAGCACAGAGACAGGGATCCAGTGTGGCTCCTTCACCAAAACCGGGAGTTAAACAACCACTGTATTGCAGTGTGCCTATTTTTTTTTTTTTAAAAAGGATTACTTTAGAAATAAAAGACCTGGTAGTAAATACCTCGTGGCTTATTTTCGGATGTGAAATGAGTCAGTGTCTGGATAAAAGGCTTGGTGATAAGAGACAGGGCGTCCAAAAACAAGTTTGTTTGTTCATTATCCCATTGCTATTGCTGGTCAAAATAGCTTTCCCGCGGATGCTCAGCACCTGTTGTTAAAGAATGCAATTATGGTGATAAAGTGGCTGGACCACACTCATTTAAGTCTAATAAAACTTCAGTCTTGTTCACCAATTTGGAGTCGGAATTGGACCAATAAATATGTAGAATTGTTGTAGGGACTTACTGAGGAGGCGTAAATAATTTACTATTGATGGGCCGTCTCGAAGTAAGTTATAATGGATCATAACTTGGCTTTAAAATTTTACGAGGCAGCTAATGCAGCGTTCCAAGTCTACCCGAACTCGTTGGATGTTATGGTAGTAGGACAGACCGTATAATACTGACGTGCATAGGAGCTGGGGCAACTGACAAGGCCCAGGAATCTTGCTGCCGAGCGCATGTACAGCCGGCGGAGACACAGAGTTAAACAAGCTGCCGAAGGTGAAGTGAATGCATACATACGTAAAATCAGGATTGCCTAACAGTTCGGATTGCAGATAAAGTTGCATTGGGCGCAATGTGTCTTCATGCTTCCACACTGAAAACTAATGTTTCCATACTCTTAGCTTCTGGGGAAAACTGCATACAATTGGTTATAAATAGTCCCTATACAGTGTATAAAAATGTTTTAAAAATGCAAAACCCTCAGTAGCAGCACTTTTATAGAAACGCTTTATGTCCTATTTTCAAACTTGAAAGTGCTTCTGGTGTCCGGGGACAAAAAGTAACGAGTGAAATAACTACATTAATTGTCAATTGGTCAAAAGGTTTGCACTATTAGAAAGGTTTAACAGCATGCAATTGGGTCGTCTCCCGATTACTTTTAAAATGAAAGGCAAAAAATATGAAAAGTTTCTGAAACAACTTCACGTAGACTTGGTGAATAAATTGTGCAAATCTATAGATGAACACATCCCACCAACTGTGGGAAGGCAAATTATCAGTAAAAATACGTAATGAGTTCCGGTGTGACGCATTTGATGCATAGAGCAGAACATATAAATAATGTATTATGGTAGTTTATTTATATACATAACATCTCTAAAGCATACATGCATGCACCAGTGTCAACGACATTAGTGACAAGGATATTCATGTATACCTACGTTTATATGTCGAAATCGTTGCAAAGCCCGAGGGACATATGGTCCGCATCGCGAGACACATCGTTGTTTTCTAACCTCAGTGAAGTGTCCAGATGTTTCAACGATGCAACAAAAATGAGTGGAAAAAATTTTTCTTGATTAAGCATTCTAGAGGAGGCAAGTCACAACCTAGGAAACTTCAAAGGTAATTTGAAACAACGTTTATGACGAACAATATAATGGATTTTACATCGAACAAGAAAACTCATTAAAGCAGTACGTATGGGAATAGCTATGCAAGTGGGAAGCGTTCCTACCTGGTAAAACCACATATATAAAAATACCGCTCTACAAAAGCTATAGGGGACAAATATATGAAATGTTTTCTGCCTCAAGAGCCTATCGTAAAGAATTTGGATTGAAATCCCTTAAAGTCGTCCATGACACCGAAACCTTTAAGAATTTATCCCAACCACTTAACAAAGCCAAGTTTCATCAGATTAATAGTTTTCATTCAAACGTGGTGCTATTTAGGAGTGGGAAGAGAGTAGAATATGTGTGTATGTATGTCTTGCCGTTCGCACGATGGTCTGTGTGCGTTCGTCCCTGAGACAGCTCCCACATCCTCTTCACATTAGCTGCCAAAGTGGCAGTAAATCCACTTTCACACCCCTGGAGTGAATAAGCTGAAATTAAAGCCAACTTACTTCCTTCGCAAATAGTGCATTGCTGCAATCGGAGCGTAGCGCTACCCTCTACAGGGAGAGCTTTGAACAATCGCAAGTAGTCCTGTAGCTAAAGTCCGAACAGTCGAAACCATAAAATTCAACGTATCTAAGTTTTCTAAAAAGTACTCAAATTTAGAAAAATTGCGTAGGCAAAGGTGCAATTAAGTTGATTTCTCAATGCAAAGGCTAATAATAGCAGCAGTTATTAGTGCAAGCGAATATCTGCTATCTGATTGAAATATGTGTAAACAGACAAACAAACATCCTCTTAGCAGTATTTACTACTTTTTAAGTTGCACACAAGAAATAGCTGCACCCACCAACCACAAATGCTGTGCTTTGAATGATTTACTAAAAGTTTGCTATTTTTGTAAAATATGTAGATTCATTGCTTGGAGCAAGTGGTTAGTTTATTTGGAAGTAATTAGCACCCACCACCTTCATTATTGAGATCTCTACCTTTATAAATCGTGGTTGTAGGTTAATGTACAAAAATTGATGTATTCATTTAAAGGAGAATTTCAACCGGGCATTTGCTGTTTCATGCAATGGCCAGGAGTAACTAGTCGGTGTGCCTTACATTCATAAGGACCCGGTATGGTCACCTTCAGAACTCTCACCCGTTTATGATATCGGCTTTTGTTGACGAATCTGATGTCAGGCGTCTGCCGCAATTTAAATGCATTTGGCAAAATAAAAAATCTTTTCTATCTAAGGTCAACAGGAGGTCAGTCACTAGTCATGAAAATGTAATTAAGTTGTTTATTCCATGCCACATCATGAGAAATTTGCCAATGCCAAATTATTATGATAAAATCATAACTCACATCGTGTTCAGCGACGATGTGACCGAATAACTGGATAGGCACTGTTTATTTATGCATTTATTTATCTATCAAGAGTAATTACAATGCCAACCACATCATTTGCACAACATTAAATTACTAAAAGCCTCTAAGATTCTTTTATGTAAATAAGACCATTTCTCGATAAGCAGTTGCATCATAATGACATGTTGAACCAAAGTCCATAAATTTAAGGCATTCCAATTGTAATAGCTAGTAGGAGACAAGCATGAGTGTACAAATCATCACTATTTATATTTACGGGTGTTTTGGGTTACATTCTCGTCCCATTATCAAAAAAGCCGACGAACACGACCTTTTGTGCAATGTATGTACACCTTGAGTTTTAGTTAACTTTTGGAAGAATCCGCAAAAAGGTAAGTGACTAGCAAGTGTAGCACACGAACACACAACCCTCTGAGGCTCCATCTTCTCGTATGGGACTGACAAATTTCGTCAATTCAGCTATATTGTTTCTAAACTATCAATTCCACACCCTTTATTGGACATCTTCAAGCAGACCGTAGAATTGTTCACGATAGCATGATTAGCAGACGCTTACCAACGAAATCGAAACCGATGCCCTTAAAATGACACCTCTTTGTCCTAAGTCTCGTATGCTGACTCACGACGTAGCAAATTTGATGCACGGGTCAGAACACCGCTAGACCGACCCGCTGCGCTAATCGAAAGGCGAATTCGTTTAGCCCACTTCCCCGGCCAGCCAATCAGACTGCGGCTACAGCGACCCGCGGACACATACACGCGTAAAAGGCAGCCCAGGCATCAAAACATACAAAATTGTACGCTTTCAGTGGCTAGTGCCTGCTTATCCACGAGAAGAGAAAAATGAAACGACAAAATGTCCGCACTCTGGCTCTCATTGTGTGCACGTTCACCTACCTGGTTCTCGGAGCAGCTGTCTTCGACGCTCTTGAGTCGGACATGGAGGGCACGGAGAAGGAGAGATTACAGGCGCAGGAGAGGGAGTGGCAGCGGAGGTACAACATCACCGCGGAGGATTTTGAAAAAATTACCCAGCTGGGTATCCAGTTGAAACCCTATCGTGCGGGGACGCAGTGGAAATTCGCGGGTGCCTTCTACTTCGCCACAACGGTCATAACAACAATTGGTGAGTTTTTTGATGCCGCATCGAGTTTTGCCAAACGTCGTGGACGCACGAATAGGTGGGATGTTCTGCAGCGCTGCTGCATGGGCATGAAGAGCTGTCAGTTTTACAAAATGTTAGGCAAATCACACTGAAACATTTCATCTGCCATTGGGAGCTGACAAATAAACTTAACTAAGTGATTCCTTCATAATTGTGAGACCAACAGAACAAAAGTTATCTTCTTCACTACAGTAAAAAGCCAACTGACAGATGCCACAAAATAGCTTAAAAACCAAGCAGACAAGGTGCTGGAAGCGATTATTATACGTTAAAATAAGATGCCTTAATAGAATGATGTGAGCATATTTTGCATAAACTGTTTTTGTCGCCTGGGTATAGCAATGACGCACGTCGGTTTGGCTTCATCTTCCCCCTCTAAAAGTGCGTATTCACTTCCATGACTTACTTTTTTTACCTCCCTTGAGAAGAGCGTGCCTATGAGGTATTTATTACTTCGTAAAAGCGTGCCTCAATTCAAGTCACTAAAGGTGATGACTACCGACCGTTAAAACCCATGCCAAGGGCAATTTAAAATACTTATCGCCAAAACTTATTAAAATTGGAAGCACAGTGGTGCCTGAATGAAGGAAAATTTTGAGCGACTTACTGACCGCTAATTGACTGATTACTGCAACAACGCAATTTCTTCCGAAGGGAAATTGCGACGCGGCGGCTTTTTCGCGTTTATGCAGCAGTTGGTCTAGCGGTTCGTTTTCGAAAACATGACAAAAGCGTTGCATTATAGAACGGCCGTAAAAACAGTGGATGCTAAGGGTCCCAAATTTAAATCAAGCCGAATTGGTGGGACATCCACGGTCTGCTCGTGAGGCCGTAATCCCCATTAGAACCGAACAGTGGGAAACAGTCCCATTTGAGGGTGCCTCTTAACTGCCACAGGACGATTACGCGTCCCAGCGTTTCGCTTTGAATGACCGGTACAGTTGGTGCGCCCACTGCTTTGCATAAAGTAATCATAAAATGGAATCTTATTGAGCCCATTCGAGAAACACTGCCATGAAGACATGAAAGTAGTGATAAACTGGTTTAAAACAGAGCTGGTGAATTGTCTATGGTTATTAAGGTGTAATTGTACGTGTTTTCGACTTCCAAGGACTATTTCATGTGAAAAATGATTCGTAAATAGGTATGTTTTAAGGCTCTGCTATGCGACATACCGGAGAGTGATTAACAGGGAGGAAAAAATGCACGCGACTTTGATATTCCCAGTTATTGACAGAACGGAGGCTTTGAAGCAGTAGTCAACTCCTTGAAAGACCGCAGTAGCAAAAGAGAAGAGGTAGTTATGTTCGACGTCACATTTGTCCGACAGTGCCTCAGAATTAAGGTAGGAACATTCAGGTTGGGTGGATTGAAATGCTGTTTTTATGTAAACGCTGTAGATGGTTAATTAATTTTTCTCCTAACTATGACAAATTTAAAATTTCTATTCATGGATGGAAGTGGTGGTCTGAAAGGGTTTTTTTTAATAGCCTAAGCACAGTTGTTCACAGGTAGGTTTAATTTGATCACACAAAATAGTCAACCATGACGCTGTTAAAACCAAAATTTTCCTGCTAACATTTTTCGAGGTACATGATGCATGCAAGTGTATTTAGGGAGTGAGGATATGATGCATGGCATTCAATTCGGCATTATCTAGTGATGTGTTAGTCGTCTGAATCTGTCAATGAGCAATTTCGAGAACTCAGCTCAGTACTAGCAGTTCTGGGTTGTCATTCTTAAACTCAACCATACAACTATGGCATTAGCTAGTTTAAGACTTGGCATGTGCTATTTTAAACGCACAAGTCTCTGCAGGTGCATCAATGCTGCCTTCCACAATTGTCACTCATTGCATTACTCACGGTGACTAATGTTCAAACTGTTGCTTAATACTCAAGTTACTACGATGAACGTACCATTGGTAGGATTTAATAAAATTGCGACAAAGCTACCCCACAAATGTGGCACTGAGAGCAAGTGACTGGTCCTTCGGCATGCTTGCACTACAAGTTGCGTGACATGTTGATTGTGGCTACAAGTACGCAAGTTTGTACTTGACGACGCTACGAAGGGAAAGTTGGTGAAACTGAACATGACGTCATTCTTAAGCATTGAGGAAAGAAATGCTGTGCATTCTCCAACGGCATATAGTGCCTTGCCCAACGGTTAGTGCCATTAGGTCAGTTCAGAAAAACAACGCAGTAATTTTTATTCCTAATGACATTAATTTACCGGGGAAGCACATTCCGCTACTTTAGTGTAGTCGTAAAGCAGACAAATGCATGACTAATCGTAAACGCATAAAGGCAATTTTATGAGCTGCACAGTAGAAAGGAGGGCCTTTCGCGTTGATCTACTATCCTGCATGTTGGATAGTCCGGATTTCGGTCTAAAGTTCTCTTTACTTCAAATGTAACTAATCTGCAAGTTTGATGTGAGTATGCAGAGGTGTGCCCTAGGGTGACACCATAGCGCTTTGTAATTGAAAGCGCCTTGTAGGAAAGAAATTGGCTCTATCTCATTGCATTGTTAAAAATGCTGATGTGGTTGTAAATACACTGATTAGTTTTTTATACGAATGGCTTTAAGTTACTCAAACACCCACCATATCGCGTCATATAAGTAGAATCTTGCATTAAATTAGTATCCCAGCCAAGTGATCACCACTTTACAGCGCCGTGGTTTAGCGCATGGCCACTTCTCATTCGCAGGTTTTACTGGCCTAATAGCATTACAGATCACGTGCCTTTTTATTGAACAAACTGAGCTACAACTGATTTGGGCATCCCATTTTTATGAAAACAAATTAATTATTAGGAACTTATCAAGCGTTTTGGACTTTCACTTCAGGCTACGGGCACTGTACTCCTAAAACCGTGGGAGGTAAGATATTCTGTATGGTCTACGCTCTACCCGGCATCCCCTTGTGCCTTGTCATGTTTCAGAGCATTGGGGAGAGAATAAACACCCTCATAACGCGCCTTCTTCGTCGTATAATCAGTCTGTTAAACTGCAAAAGTCGAACCGTTTCTCAGACGCATTTGATTTTTGTCAGTGCGAACGTTGTCACCATTGTCCTGACTGCTGGTGCTGCAGTGTTTGCTCAGTATGAGAAGTGGCACTATCTCGATGCGGTCTATTACTGTTTCATCACTCTTACAACCATCGGATTCGGCGACTTCGTGGCGCTCCAACGAGAGGATTCCTTGGCCAAACGACCTGATTATGTTGCTTTTAGTCTAATTTTCATCCTATTTGGCTTAACAGTGGTGAGTTCTGTGATGAATCTCCTTGTTCTGCGGTTCCTTACGATGAATACGGATGATCAACGAAGGGATGACTTGGAGGCAGCAGCTCAAGCTCAAGAATTGAGACGTCTTCATGGTGATGTTATTCATTCAGTCATCGGAATGACTAATAACCTACCGCCAAATTGTCATGATGACACGGGACAGGTCACAAATTCCATTCAGTGTAAAGAAATACCACATGTCAAAGAAGCTGCAAACATGAAACATCAACCTGCCAGTTATTCCTACGGTGAAGGTGTAATAGTGAACCAATTTCATCCCATAGAGACTCATCAATCAGCAGTTATGCTACACGTGGAGAAGTATTTCCGTTCATTTGCGCGTCTCTTCAGTCACGAAAGTCACCAGAATGCCAGTCCACCAACCGGGAATTTTCTTCAAAATATGGAAGATCGAGTGTCGCCAACTGCCTCCTACACCGAATCAGAAATCTACGATGAGGAGTACTCGCCTTGGGTAAGCCAATCGAAGGAAAAGACTGAACGTGAGCATGGTCAGCATATCTTCCGATTCACTGATTCATGCTACAGAAACCTGCCAAAATTCAAGGAAACGAAGGCGTGCATTGGAGCCGAAAATATGGGACGCAAAAGTGAAGTGGGCAACGAAGCAATCTTAGTGCTTCAACGGAACTGTGAGCAGGAGACTAAAAGTGAGACACATACTGACCCGAACCCAGATGATTGCGAGTCACCACCTCGCAAGTGTTTCCGATATGCCTCGTTTGACCGAGCGTCATGTTGACATAATCCCGTTTTTGCCATTATTTTACTGCATTTCAACCGGTAAATGTTTGTATTCTGTGATTTTATCAAGACATATTAAATGTTTTACAAAACCCATTTTCACTTGGTAGTCCATAACACTGTAATAAGAGAAACACATTGTCTCGCTCCTGTAAATTTTCCAAAAATTGTTCCAGATAGCTCTGAGGCTTTTACCTATCAGGTAAATAGGGCCAGTTAAGTCGATTTTGTCCAGCTTCTTTGCAGAGTAAAGTCAGTCTATCTACTGGGTGAGGTTCGAGGCGTGCCTCCTTTACTAAAAGACCGCTTTCTGCAAGTCGTTTAGTCGTGCGTTTATTTCGGCAATGCAGTTTATGCCAGCATATACTTCAGTAGCAACACCTTCCTCCTCCTCATAGTCGTCACTAAGAATTTCTTCTTATGTTTGGCTATGCAGACGTGCCAATCTTTTGTTCTTTTGACTTACCTAAACTGACAACTTTTGGTGAATATTTCTTCAACTTGTCATAAGGGGAAGCACTACCTTTTAGATTTCCAGCTTAGGAACAGAGCTGCGTCTCTCAACTCACCCTTTGGCGTTGAATTGCCTTTGCGAAATCAAGTATTTTCTGCACTGAATTTTATTAATTAAGGAACTGTTTCTTGGGAGAAAAGGCGAAATCGATTATAACCTAGCGGTTTCCATAGTTACTATTTTATGATCTCGGTTTTTAAGTACGGCCGCTTAAGTCCCACCGCTTTAGCTCTGATAGCATCTTCCCTCCTCGTACAAAGCAGACTCATTCATATTGATCACAAGAACTTGCAATTCCTAAATCATTTCAACTGTGAGTAACAAATGATTGCGGAGTCTAAGCAGCTCTGGAGAGGAAAAAGATACGAAAAATAAAGGCGCATGCATAATGGGATTCGTTGGTGGGGTCTTTATTTACTCATTAATAGTATTACGGTGAAGCAGACTAATCCAGAAGTTTCTAACCACCGGGACAAGTGATGCGTCTCACCGGTCCTCATACTCAGCCAATGTCGCATCCTCCTTCAGAGTGAGACGTTGCAGTTTTCATTTAATGTTACTACTGTATCATTAAAACCCTGTATTTATAGCCTCTAAGGTCTCGTAATAATCGTTGTGAAGGTGAGTGTTTTGCAATGTATTACCTAATTATTTTTTAATGTCTTGAGGCTGCGACAACCCTTTTTTTGACTCCAACATGCTGTGCCTAACAAAGCGCCAGAACTGTAGCCTGAGGCTTCCTGGTAAAGTTGTAGCACTTTATATCATAGTTTTATTCTACTTTGTCTACCTTGACTGCCTTTTATGTGATGCGACATTAGAAACAGTCTTCTGTTGCGAGAAATCGTGCTGAGATAATGAAAACTTAGCATAACGATGATAGGCATACATTTTATTCGTCAGTCAAATGTTTGGAAGGAAACATCCTTAGAAGGAAGCGTTTTTGTTCATATCCTTCCTAATTTATATCCAATATCCACAGACGTTGGTCAAGATAGGGATGAAAAGGCACGCACCGGAATAATGTCCTTTCTTTTGGATTTAGTTCTAAAAAACCAGCTTGTGGAAAGTAAACATCTAGATCTAGAGAATTTTCACCCCATCTAAGTAGACTTAGAATGCAGTCCATGATTAGCGAAAAAAAATAATGTAAAATGCACTGCACGTACTGCTTATCATATGGAGGCAAAAAAGTTAAGATAGAAATTTACTTTAAGGAGCAGAAAGACAATTGTAATAGCAAAATGTTGCTATAATGAATCGGTCGCAAAACTGTATAAATCATGCTGATATGTGTTCCTTTTACGTGCCCCAAGTATTGCACAAGATTCAACCACAGCCTCGCCATGGCAGCTGATCCACGCCTTAGACTTCTCCTTTGCTTGACGGGGAGGTTTTTTGGAATAGACGGAGAGGCCCTGTCATGGGAATCAAGTAGCTGCTTACTATTAGCATTTGAGGACTAAAGGTACCCATTTCGGGTGGTAAGAATTGCGCAGGGCTTGAACGATCCTCTTTGTCGTGTGGTTCTTTCAGGGAGTACGCAACCATTTTTTCACGGAGCCGACCACCGCTAGCGATTCCACCCCTTCGGCTCTGATAATAGTAGTTGGTGGAAAGTGAAACGACTCATTTTTTTCACAAGATAATTTTTCTCTCATGAAATTTTAAGCACGCAATCGAACGAATGGTTACATCTTATCGTTGATTTTAATTAGCAGAAGTAGAGCAAAGTGGACATTCCACGCTGAAGCAAATGGAGGATACTAATTATGTATTAAGACAAATGCCGGTTCTCAGGTCACCTTGGGATTTGTCACTTTTTAAGTTCAGGCTTAGCACTAGCAGTCCAAACTCTCAAATCATGTCGAACCTATTTTGACTGCAAAATAATATTTCTAAAAATGATTTTGGAGAATAATTACATGGATAAGTCGACAAACGCGAAATCGAGTGTAAATGGGTGAACTTTGTACGTTATCTTAGTGCCCTGCAACTCACTTTAAATAGCTCAATTTGACCACTTTATAAGTGTTGATACAGTTCAGCAAGAGACTAAAGAAACGGTATGGTGAGTGAATCCGTTCACATAAAAGGTAGTAGCAACATACTTAGGCGCTGAACACCGTGAAACTGCGCAGTTTAGCAAAAAGTGGGGAAGTCACTAACATATAGTAATGCTGTTAAAATAGTTGACCCTCCAAGTCACCTGAAATCCCATCAAATGGCAATTTGTTAATGGCCTTAGACGGCGGTCCTTCTAGTCGGATTTTATTCTTTATTCACTACCACATCAACGACGAAAGTCAAAAGGCCTGTTCGTAGATGCTAGTGCATGGAGCCTCCTTGACAGTCCCACTGCGATTCCACCACTACGGTGGCAACTTGATCACCCCTAAACAACCTTCTGCACATTGTTTCATCATAATGCAAATGACCTCACCAGACGCATCAAAACACGTTAAGGGTTCCCTTAATTTTACTCATTTCTTGCAGAGATGCCATACACATCGCAAAATTAAGGCGAGGAGAAGCTTTTGAACTGTGTGAAAGACTTTGACAACTAAACAGTTGCGTAATACACCACACTTCAGCTTAAGTGTATCACAGTTAAGCAACTTTTGAGCAATTTTTTACGTATTCTTTTAGAAATTCGTGGTAAATTATTGCAAAATGGGGTAACAAAAGGGGTTCAAGGTTAGATAACAGGGAGTGGAAATCCCGCACTCTTATAAATCGGTTTGATAGATCAATTAGCGTGATAGTTAGAAAGGTGGCTACTATCTTGAGCAAAAGATGCGCCCTTCGCCCCAATTTATCTCCTGCGGAATAGCAATACAAGCCAGTACAATGTGCGTTTTTACGATTTACGTAGCACTTTATGCAAGTGAAAGGGGAGTTAGGTTAAACTGTGGCAAATCAACTTTGGTGCACAGACATCTGACTCTATTCGTTTGATTGTTACCTCTTTTTCTAGCCGAAAACGCTAGACATGGACTACACATTAAGTTTTGCTAATAAAACCGTTATTTCGTCGGCGATGTGTCGTTTGAAGACGGCGTCAGTTAAATGCTTACTACCGGTACCGTTGATCCGCTGCAAAACCCCCCTCGAGATGCTCGGCACAGGCGTTGGAGTCACCCGTACTGGTTCAGAATGATAGTCGCTCGTGTGCTCATTGTCAGTTTCTTTACATATCAAACAAATTTAAACATTCTTAGTGAAATGTAAGGCTTTTTTATCCCTTCAACATGACATCACCAGTAAACAGTAGAAAAATAAACTTGGATGGTCACATGCGAAAGGGTGGCATGGTTGACACTGACATTCAATTGCATTCACTTCTACCTCAAACTGAGTATGGCTTTGGAAAATTAAATGCTGCAATGTATCCTTATGCGCATTAGTAGCAAAGCAACTACATCGCCAATCTCTGGGCAGTTTTCTCTCCTTTGCCACCACAATCATGACCATGTTTGCCTCTGCTATCAGTTGGATTGGCGACACAGCCGGCGTGGGGAGCATTCGCATGACTGGAACCTCGAAACGACTCCATTTAGTACACGGTATTGGTATTGGATGAAAATTGAACGCCTAACCCCTTTAAATCCATAAACTCGTTTCTCCATTTGCTAAAATTGCGATTAGGCTGGTGATTTTGATGCCCTCCCATAAAGTACTAAGGTTTCCAGTTGTATACAAAACCGGCAACACCAAATGGTTCATCATTCGAATAAATAATTACTTTAACAACGATCAAAACACTGACGTAAGTGTTTCCCTCAAAAGATAAACATAATCGTGCAATTGGAATTGGAGAAATACCCTTTACCATAAGGGTACTTTTTATCATAAAGATGTTGGAGTGGCACAAATTGCGTATTATTTTGGATTTTGAATTACGTAGAAGGACGAGACACAACCGACCATCAACAGCCGTTTCTGTTCCCTCGGCTGCATGTTGCCTTCCTTCTGGTTGGACGATTATTTCCACCCTCTAGCGAGATATTCCTGGGCAGCAAGATAAACCATCAAACAGATATGAAGGGGAAGGCGTAGAAGGGTGCTCTTGACCATACTTTTGGGTGATATAATTTACACTTTTAAGTGCATAAGTAACCTCACGATATGCCCTGCACTTGATGCATCTACTCGGACGCTAGGTGGAACTGTGTCCAGTATACAATTAATTCTCTTGAATTCAAGATTTGCAAATAAAAGTTATCTTCCATGCAACACATTTTACTGTCCTGTTGATGTTTTATATGACATAAATTTGCTTAAACAATTTACAAGATGTTTTGTCGTCGAAATATCTTGAAGTAAAAAGGCAGCTGGTTGCAAAAAGATGGTAAGCAAGTTGTTTTGTTGCATTACTAAGACGACAACTTTGTGCTTAGTTAAAAATGCCTGATATGGAAGCACGGCAATGCTTTTATCGCTGCTTTACTAACTAAACACCTCCCTATAACCACTAATCGCATAAATAAGAATATGTTGTGGATAAATCAGGAAATCTTTTAGCAATAAATAAACCGCGGTAAAGTATTGCGACGAAAATTAGAGACTAATTTAAGAAAATTGGAACGGCTTGAGAGAATGAGTGAAGTAGGCAGAACTGAAATAGAGTGGATTACCGCATTTTAATGCAAAATAATTTTCTATTCATTGATAGCTAAACTCTTTGCAAACTATAATCTTGTAACAAACCATAATTTTTACAAATCTTCATGTTACAGTGAGAAATTGAAGAGGTGAATTTGTTTATGACAGTGGTCCAATAATCGGGGATTTCTATTTACATGTATCTGACATTTACGCGACAGTGTGGGATTTTCAATCCTTCCCAAAATTGTTCAATGAAATATGGGTCAGTTTTTGCAATGGCTAAAAAACCCATCCCAAGGGTCGGCAGAGTCCCTTTAAGGTGCATTTGTGATCAAGTGCTATCTGTTATTAAATAGTGCTTTCCAATGCCTCAGCTGCCAAGTTTCAGCGAGGCTTCTTCTGAGAATATTGAGAAATGTAAGTGTGGCCTTAATTAATACCATGAATCATCAAGAAGTGCATTACTATGAGCCCTAAACATGTACTCAATTTCAATCCATCCACTTTACAATTTTGCAGGTACGATTTTTGCCCTCAGAGGTGCATAAAAAATTCGCATTATTACCTAATATGGGTACAATGAGGTTTTGCCCCATTGCAAGACAATTTATGCAAAGCATGACACCTCCTTGTCACGTATAATAAGGGATTCAAGGAGGGTTCCCTTACCCACAATGCCGTTTGCAAGGTTTTGTTTTCACTAAACAATCATTCCAAGTTTTGATTGTGAGAAATTTTAGGCATAGACATGAAATTCTAAAGGGAGTAGCGTAAGCAACGAAATAAACCGTAGTAGGTACTATTGGAGCTGAAGCTGTTGATACTAAGGATTTAAACTCTGACATCTCTATGTAGCCCTCTGACACTGCCATAGAAACGAAAGATTATGCATTCTTGACCTACACAAGGGCCTGTGAACTACTGGAGGCCAGGCTGATTGGCAGGGGAACAATGGTGGAGCTCCTGAGTAGTACGTCATCAAATCCGAGGGTATAATAGACGACGAAAGCATTACACGCACTTTGAACAAGTTTGTTTTAGAACATGTTAGCGGAAACAAAAATATTGTACAAATTGTACTCTAGCCAACAATTTAACAGATGTCAAGTCGGTAATCAAACTCCTCTTAATACCATAAGCCATGGAGACGAGTTAAATCGTATGTTTCGTTGAATTAATTTCCGACTACGCGGCGGTATAGAAGGCAAAAGATCATTATTTTTGCTTGAGTGGCAGAAAGCCTCGAGAGGAGAGCCATTTTTGCAACGTTTCCTTAGCTGCGCAATAAATCATTGCATTTCTTAGCTTTCTTAAAAAAGAAATGCAAAAAACGAGATAGAGCTCGATTTCTTGCTGTGCCTTATGTATTCCTTTCTAGCAAATTTAACAACCTCTTATTTACCAGTTGCAGCAAATCTTATGGAAATGCCGGATAAGACTTTCTGAAAATGTCTGTAAGTCAACACAAGTGAGCTTGTTTAAATGCCTACAACATTCTAGAAACCACCTCTCGCCTCGTCCAGCCGATTGAACTCGGCCAAGCTTAGATACGCATTAAATGGAATAACACTTATTTAAAGATCAAGATCAGCACATTATTACATACACATGGGGTCAGATCGTCAAGTGATTCTGACCCGATCTTCGCCAGCCTCCACTATTTGGCCACCGAGCTCGTACAAGCACTCCATACGCGCGCGCTTACGCACTCGCAGTTCGTCACTCAAGACATCTGAACTGAAGTCTTGACTTCTTGGCCATCCGGTTGGTAGCCTCCTTCGAAGATAGGCGACTCAGGTACATAATAAGGTCGGGTTATAAAAGTTGGTGGGTCATTTCATAAATAGCCGAGAAATTGTGAAAAAAAGTGGATGGGTAGATTCGACAGCAAATTGCTGCTGATCACAATGAATCGCAGGATTTTTATTCTCACTATTTTGCATCAGCATATCGGCTGAAGGGCAGTATGAAACCCCCCATCACATTTTTGAATTCATGCAATGATTTTTAAGGCATCAATGACAGAAGGCATCTAATTTGGCTGTGAAAGAAACCAATTCCGTGCTAAACTTATGCACGTTGGATCCACAGACAGGTTGAATCGACTGACACCTACAGCTTATTGAAATGCAGCTCAGATCCAAAGTACTTTCCAAAATGTGTTTACTACAAGTAATTCCACTCTTAAATAAATAAGTTTCATTCATTGGGATGAAGGTCAAGGCTCAAAGGTGGAAAAGGTGCAAGGCCATCTTAGATGACACCCACATTGCCAAAACTATGGTAACGGAACCCCACCACCATCAGAGACAACTTCCGTTCAAGCACTGAAAGACAGAGATGGTCGTCACAACTCAGACTATTAGGGTTCGACTTTACAACCAGTACTCGTACGGCTACCACTTGACCACAATAAATTGTTGTGACTACCGCTTCGGGCTGTGATAAGGAACTCAATCACATCGCTGCCGAATTATCACAGGGACCAGCAAACAAACCCTGCATAAACTGCCTAGCAAATTAGTCCTTTTGTGTCTTAATTATCCACTCATACTATAAACCAACATGTGGTTTCCCCGTTACATCTAACACCATTTTTCGCCGACAGGCCGACCCAGTAATGTCGCATAAGATCGAAAGAAACAGATATAAGCCACTACAGCACTGGCTACTTATGAAATATGAGTAAAACAGGAAAATCAGGTCTCATCAATATCGGTGTCAGAGATAAAAGTAAGTCCAGTAGCCGGTTTCCGCTTTCGAAGCTGCGGATTGATGAGACTCATACCGGAAGTCTTCCGTTTGTGCGAAGACGAGGGAACTGAGTCCTGAACGCTGATTGAAGAAACAAATGTTATATGAGAAAACTGTAAGCTAGGATGACATGCTAAGCGCTGGTGAGGCGCAACAAATTAGTTATCATGCATTAATCTCGATAAAAAACATAACTGCTTGATTTTAACGAACAATCAACCAGATAAATTCTATCAATGATTTTCATAGGACGGTTCGTGCATTAAAAATTCGAGTACGGTAGCTGTGAATCGCAAAGACTATTAAGGAGGCTGGCATGCGTGGAATGCCAAATTGAAAAAAACAAGTGTTTGGAGTGCATGTGAATTCCTGCAAAATTAATACGGGAAGTAAAAACGCTTCCACGCGCATGTTATACAATTGATCACAACCTTTTCGAATAAATTAGAAGCAATCAAGACAGTCTAGAGGGCATGGCACAAAATCCATTAATACTTTGGGAATGCAAAAAAATCTTTAACAAAACAATCCATCCACTCAAAAAGAAACAAAAAGTTCTCCAATGCAAAAAAGCTCCACGCACTTTAGATGGTTGAGTGATTCCGCATTTGCCTTTTCCAGCTCTTCAATGTAGGCTTGCTTGTGGAGAAGAGCTTTCGCAATTGATACAACCAAATCAGTCTCATTTTGAGACCGAGAAAGTTGAAAAGTTAATTGAACTGGGGGAGTTGACCCTATTATGAAATTGACTCTTGCCGGATTAACATCCTCAAAGGCAAATTTCTCTTCAGAGATCCGGTCTTTCACCCATGCGAGGAGCAAATGTGTGTTAGAAAAGTTAAAGTTGCGGGCCAGTTCTCTAAGGAACAGGGGCAGAAATGATCCACTGTACCCATATCCTTTGCTAGGAAAGAATGCGAATATATGAAGTGCTTTATCTATCTCCGAGAAAAATATTACTTCCTCATGGACATGAATGTAGTCCCTTGCTTTTGACAACTTTAAACATTGAGATAAAGCCATAGAGCATTCTAAACAATTAACAAAAAAAACTGAAATTATCTGCGATTGTGTACATTCAAAGACTCAATACCTCATAAAGACACACTAAGTAAAACATAACAAACGCTCCGAAGCAGTCTTTAAACTACAGTAAAGTTAACAGAGAAGGACAAAATCGCTTCCAACTGTCAAATAATCCAGATTTACCGACAGCATGCAACCACTACCACAAAGCTTAACCAATTGGTAGTGAATGGAGCGCCCCTGCAGTGGTGCTTGACTAAAAAAGTAGAAGCCAAATGGTTTTGCTTCAAGTTGATGCATTTTAATAGCCACATCAAATCAAAAGCATACAAATTTCAACTTTTATTAATAAATTAGGGAGCAAGAAGATCACAGATTTTTTCCAAGAGAACACTTTTTATTTTTGCATGATTGTCAACTTTGAAGGCCACTGTTAGACAGTAGATCATTCCAATATCACTAGTGTTTCCGCAGTGCGTGTAAATTACCACTTTTCTATGTTACCAAATGCAACTTAAAATCCTGTGCTGAGTTCCACAAACTTTTTGGCATTTTAACTAATTTGATTCGTTGTTTTTCTATTCCACATCTATTAACGCATAAATAGCGCTGAATCCTATATTTCAAGGTTAAGAAGTTCAGATTGGAGTTTGCAGAGGAGGTTTTCCATGAATTAATTACTTGGCTCCTATGTATGAATGTTTAAAGGCGACAAATATCTGTAGTAAAGGTAACGTTGTGGTTAACATGGCACTTCACACAGTAAGACTAAAATTATGGACGCATCACTGATCAAGACATACACGATCGAAGAAGCCGTGGAAGCATATGGGTTGGGGTGGTTCCAACTTAAAGTGGTCACCATTTGTGGGATTTTACAAGTAGGTTTTAATTCAAAACCAAATAAAGTTTTTTATATTTTAGCATCGCTTTACCTGCTTTATACCGATGTGCCACTCTTTTTGCACTTAAATCATGCAACCGGCTGAGAATTGTATTTACCACAAAATGCAAAACCCTGCCTAATTATAATGCACTTAATTGCAGCACTTATAAGTTTTAATTTTAATCTAAAGATGTCTGACTTCCAACTTCGAATATATAAATGCATTTGCCTTCAATTTACTTTCGTTGATGCTCATAAAACTTTCTCTTGCTTGAAGTTCTATGCAAAATATTTTACAGGCATTTGCTTTTAAAGCATTGTTTGACTATAGGAGTGCTTTTTGTATTTTTGAGTCGAGCGAACATTTATTCATGCATTTGATAACATCTCTTATGGATAAATAATATGCCCTTGATTCTTGCCCTGTCATTATGGAAGTTTACTTACTAGTAATGTTACCATGCAATTTTACGTTAATCGGAACTTACATCAAACTAACTTAATTGAGATTTATCTGAACTATTTGGAATTTTTTACCTGGTGCCAAGTTTATGACTTATTGCATACACATGGGCTTGACTTTTCAGCAGACCAATACATTGTAGTTCTATCGATCTATGTTAAGTTAACTATCGAATCACGTTCTAGTTGCCATAAAAATTAGGCTGTATTTTGTCTCTTGCTTAACCGAATTTAGTCATGGATCAAGAACTTTTACTAGCGGCTTGATCTTTACCCTAAAAGCAGATGTACTTAAAGTATCGCAAAGGATATGCTTATTATTCCTGCTCATAAAATGTGACATCGTAAAAACAGAATAAAGCTGGTTTATTTCTTAATCAGTAGAGTTTATTCTTATTACACACACTTAACTTTGAGGTTTTTTTTCACTTAATTTTTACACTTTGAGGAACCCATTTGTCGTCTTTCTTATTATAGGCTGCAAACGCCATGGAAATGTTGCTTCTATCCGTGTTAGGACCGGTGCTTAGATGCGCGTGGCAGCTCGATTCCTCCCAAGTGGCACTCATTACCACTGTACGTCACTATTTGGATATTGCTGTTCCGTTTGCGGCGATCCTTAGCATCTACGTATGCTGAGCTTCATTAGTTGCGCAGCAGTAACAGATTTTAGTTAACTTACCATTGTGTTAAGATGTAATTTTAATATCCTTGGTAAGCCAGTGAGTCTAAATTGCAATCAGCAATGATCTTACTTTTGTTAACTTGAATGAATGCTATTTTTTTCCCACCACGTAATGTGGGAGTGTTTTCGATACAGCTTGGCTGTGTTCAATAGAACGTCACATAAGCTTAGGCTTAGTTCTGTACCGTTATGATTCATCCCTAGCCTCTACTGTCATTTGCATAACAAAACGCTTACGTTGCTTCTATTTTGCGTGGATTGCACCGTCTGAGACTGTGATCGTAATATAGTATTGTTACTTCACAGGTGGTTTTTATTGGCTTCTTTTTCGGTGCGCCAATTTGGGGTCTGTTCTCAGACAGGTTTGGTCGCAAAAGGGTGAGTCTCAAATTTTTGGTTTCAAACGTCTATTTCATTCAGGTAGAGCACTATTTTACTGGTGTAGGAATGGGGTTTGCAATGCTTAAATTGCTTTGATCTATGAAATAAAATAGCTAAGATAGACTCTGTTTTGTGATTCTGGTAAATAAAATAATGTGCTTGCTTTTATTCATGGTCCAACTTCCTGAGATAAAGCAAAGCAGACGTCGTGCTTGTTATTGGGGATGAGACAGGACTATGTGATAAATAAATAACAGATCGTCAAATTAGAATGTTTCTGGGTTTAAACATTGGAGTCTAGGCAAGGATAGCTTAGGGGAAGTGACCAATGATGCTAATATCAATGAGTGGGAGGTCTCAGGCCAAAATAATTGCGTAGGAATCTGAGAGATCCCATGTGATCATTCCGTGCTGCTGCAATTGAGTCTTATGCCTAGGAGGTGGGAGTCAAAATATAAACGAACCAAATTACCTTTGTGAGCTCTCTCTCTACATTACTCTAGTCTGAGTTACTTTGACTATAGTGTTTTGTCCTCGTGCTCTCGTGGGTTTCATACACAGGTCTCGCTACCGCTGTGAGTCCTAACTTCATCTGGCTGATCATTCTTCGTGGATTGGTCGGATTCGGTATTGGTGGAGAGGGTAGCGCGTAAGATGGGGGAGATTGGTGGTTCTCCACCACTTAGCATTATTGCATTATATTTCATGCAGATTAAAAATCACACTTACTCTTCTTTCTCTTCATGAATACGTTATTTCGGTGGACTCAGGTGACCGTTTTGGAATTCACTTTTATGTACCGTGTATCACGAAGCAGCAAGTAGAAAACGTCTGGTCTCTCCAGATTAAAGCTTAGGCATGCGTGACCACAATTTTGTGTTAGCTGTTAGAACACACTGCATCTTGTACAGAACTATAGGTTCTAAGTACATTAGTCACTCTCATTGGTGCTGCTGCGTCTTAGGGTGTTAAAATCATGCTTTGACATCGCTTTCTAGCAGCTGTTTTACGGCTTAGAACAAAATTGCACTATGTTTATAAAAATTTGGTCACGTTTTCCTAATTTCCTCACAACGGCGTATCATTGACCAAGATTTCTTTTTAGATACACCTTGATGTCTGAATTCCTTCCAGTCAAGTATCGAGCCAAAGTTTTAATAGGCATTTCGGTAAGCTGAGATTATGAAGAGATGATTCAGTAGTGTATCGTTGTATTTATCAATAAATGTATGCATATTTTACAGATATTTTGGGCAATCGGCAGCACCCTTGAAATTGGTCTGGCTTTTGTTGTTCTGCCCAAATTAGGCTGGCGTTGGTTGGTCTTCTTTTCAGCACTACCTCTTGTCATGTTCTGCTTCCTAACCCCGGTACTTCTATCTTTGTGTTTACTTAAAGTCGTAGAAGTCCTTTTTTAGCAGCTTTTGGGAGTTTGCAACCACATCACAACTTTTTACACTTGTCCAAACAGCTCTTCTCTTAGGGTGAAACTAGAGCACACTGTTGTCTACAAAAGTGCACAGCGATAGTCAGCATTAAAAAATTGTATATTTGGTTAAGACACCGTAATTCAGGTTTCTTACTCCAAACCCTAGTGCCTACCGGAGTCGGTGCACTATCTCATGTCTGCAAACAGAAAGGAAGAAGCAGCACAAGTAATAAGGGAGATGGCCCTATTGAATCGGTGCATCCCGTTGGAGGGCGAACTTGCCCACTCCGCATCTATGGCCACCGTGAGTTTGCTGTTCCACATTCTTGCTGATACCTATCCATATTACGACTTTTGGTAGCCATATCTGTTTTTTCTCCTTCTAGTGGCAAGCATTTAATTATTTTTGTTGTCACGTTGTGTTCATCTTGTTTAATAACTCTAGTGTGTTTAAGTTATAAAACTGCTTACGATTCGACCTTCTTGTCTACTCGCAGAAGAAGGGATGGCTTGAGGTTATTCCATGCGCAGGTGCTCACCGAAATTACAATTCCGTCTACCAAAAGGAAATGGGCCTTTGCGTTCACACTTAGTGTCTCTTTTTAATGAGTGTACTAACACATATTACTTAAAACTAAATCGGTAAATCTACAAACAAGAATTGCTGCCATTTCATTGCTCAAGTCAAATGTGTACTCAGCTCCCTTGCTGTGATCTTTACAGACATGTTCACGAAAAGCAATCTCAGTTGACGATAAAATCAAATTTTTTTTGGAGCATTTACGTTAAACATCACACAACATTCCGTGCAGAGGCTTCATTCTTTCTAAGAGAGGGGTATTTATTTACACTGCGGTGACATCGAACCACAACACCACAGTCGGTTTCATGTTGCTCAATCCATTTTTCGGTCTTTCGAGCTCATGGCGCGCGATGTGTGGAAGATCTGAACTTTGAACTGTTTGTTTTAGCTACCTTGATCTCTAAAAGATGTATATTCGATTGGGATGCTATCTGTAAATAAGTTATTACGCAAGATACCCATCATACTTTAATTAAATAAATGAAAAGGCATGCATTGCTATAACTACTTCTCCTAATCTTTGCTTGCACATGGTTCCTACTAACTCTCCATTTCCGCTTGCCACGTGAGGAAATTGAGCTCGGGAAGTTGTCACACCTATGGGCTCCTGGCTATCGGCTGTTGTCGGTGATGCAACCAATTCTGTGGTTTGGAGCCGCCTTCTGCTACTACGGCATCATTCTTGTCAGTTCAACTCTCTTCACTGTGCAAGGCGCTTGTTACAAAGGTAGCCTGGTCTACATTCACAATTGCCACATTAATAGCGAATCGATTGCTGTAAGCACCTAGTGACGAAATGACACCTTTTTCTTTCACTGGCATACACACAGCAAAGCTATTTTGTTTGGTGGGGTGCAGCTTGAAAAGGCCCTCGCCACGTATAGAAGAAATGTTTACTCGAATAAACCCACTTGCCTGGCCTTAAACTTCGTTGCAAACTACCACAGAAAAAATTGTTATTATTGCAATTTGTAAAGATATGCTTGCAGCATAATGCTTATTTATGTGTTAAAAAATATAAGTAACTGAACGAACTGGCTTTCAGAGTTTGGAAATCGAGGAAGAAGTTGTATGCTTTAGACATGACAGTGTAGCTCCTCAGGTCCTTCTTATTAGCAAAGAAAGGATATACCAAGGCAGAATAGAATATGTGCTACCGACGCACAGAGTGGTTGACGAACTACTGACTGGCCCTGAGACCGTATAATCCGGTGGAAGTGCAAAACCAGAGTCCTAATCCCCCACAAAACCGAAACGAAACGTTAAACAATAAATCAGAGTGTGATGGCAATATGACAGGTTGACGCTTGTTGATAAAGTTACTTCGTAATTAGATTTACCACAAACTCACGCACAACGTTGTTACTTTAAAAGACACTTCGAGTATGGAATTTTAGTGGTGTTTAAATCAACCTTAATCGAGCCAGTAAGACGTGGGTGAGGCGAGGGCTGCCTGTGGAAGGAGCGTCAGTGCATTGTGTCCAGTGGAGGGAAGGGGCACAGATTTTGATTCGTAAGATTTTATTTCCTTTTGCTAGATTTGGTGTCGCATCCAAATTACAATGGCTTTAGTGTGGATAGGCCTGCAGTGGTTGATCAGTCATGCTGCGCAGCATTCACCCGCGACGACTATTTATCTATGCTGGCGTCTTCCTTGGGTGAATTCACAGGTATGCAGTCGGCCATTCCTTACAAATGGGCAATTTTTTCCAGTTTAGATAAAAAAAACAAATATAGTCCAGAAATTCGAGTTTCTAATTTCTTTGTTAACCACCTTGTTTAGATTAATTTAACTCGAAGAATCATTCATTTTAGAAAGGCCCCTGCACAGGTCAGGATTTAAAATGTGGTTTTTAGGGTCTAAATAATTCAAGAAACAACCTTTAACCCTAATGAACCTCAGAGCTCTCGTGCAGATGGCCACAATCAGGATGACTGTACTTTTTCTCATTAGCTATAACACCATTTCAGTGTGAAACCCACTGCACCGCTGTCAAACATACAAGTAGTCATGGTTTGCCGCCGGTAGGTTTTTTTTTGGAAAAAAATGGAACCATTGAACAGTCAAACGGGTTCAAGGAGAATTCACCAAATTGATTTTCCGTATAGAATGTCCAGCAGTCTAAACAGGTAAGCTCCTAAAAATTTACTCGAGCGAGTCAAAATGTACATAATTTTCGACATCAAATAACGGCTGATCCGCACATATGGGACTTTGCTTAGTTTAAGCATTCCTTTTTATTTGGCAGTTATTCCGTTGATTATTTTCACGAATGACATTATGGGCCGACGTATGTCTCTCACCCTGATCTCCCTTCTCTCTGCTCTCCTGTTCGTGATTTTGGATATCTGCATGCCGAAGGCAGCTGCCATCGCCGTTCTCTTCGTCGCACGAGCACTCTCCTCCGGCATGTTTAGCATCGTCTACCTCTACACAAACGAAGTGAGTACAGCTGCACGTTAGAAGACACGCAGCTTCCCTTTCCTCCGCATGGTGGCTCTGAATGTCTTCACTAGGACGATTGTCGCATCCATGGAATAAAAAATTGAAGGCAAATTTGTAACGCATTTGGGTTCATGAGTCGCCGCTTCTTAACAAATCTAAAAGTTCTTCAAGTCTATAAAATTACGAAAATCTGGAATCGGATTTTCAAAATTCTCACCCTAATTCCGATAGCTTGAAAAAGTGTCTACGCATAGTGAAAAGTGGATCACAATATTGGTTTTGATAATGCACCGCCATTGTCCATTGTACAATGTAAAGTGTGGTTTCGGTCAATTTGAAAAGGTCGATGCAGCGCTCCGAGCCTTCCATGCAGGTGTATGTTACTAGCATACAGGAGGGATGGAGGCCACTGTCGTGAATCAAGCAGTACAACCCGCTGCCGAGCAAAGTACAATCTAGAGAGGCTTATGTTCCCGTTCTTCTGTCTAGGGTCTGCGTTGATATTTTTGACAGGACTATTATCAAGGTGCTTGTGAAGGTCCAAATTAGTGTCGCGGTTATAGCGCAAGCGTGCCGAGAGTGCCCTCATGGGTTAAATGTGTGCTGGATAAGGGTAGGTAAATCAAACGACGGGAAAATGGAAAATTAATCCCATGATATCTGATTCAACCCCTACTCTTCTCCATTGTAGCCGGAATTTCCCAATACAATAGAGATAAGAAAGCAAATTTAACCATCAACCAAGAGGATAACTACTGACTCTTGGAAATGAAGGTCTGTTATTTAAGGTAGACCTGACAACTGAAAGATGTTTTCCCCTCATCTAGGTATATCCAACAACAATTAGATCTCTGGGTCAGGGTGTATGCAGTTCCTTCGCGCGTCTAGGAGCGATGTCGACACCATACGTGGCCGAGGTCATTATGCCCGACGTGTCAGCTCTTCTCGGTCTTTCACTCTATAGCGGTGTTTGTCTACTCTGTGCCGTCATAGCCCTTTTTCTACCCATCGAAACGAAAGATCGCGTGCTTCAGGTAATTAGCGGCAACAACTAATGCCTTTGCGCATTGTGGGTACGCATGCCTCCGCACCTATCTATGCAAAACACTCACTCCTGCGGCTTTACAACGAGCCCGCTAGGAATGCATCTCGTAGGGTAGTCGTCGATTCAAATGTGCAAACTTACAAACTCCATCCACATGATATAACTGTTAGCTCAGTTGGTAGTGTCCTCCTGAATGGAAGCCACTGCATGATCGACGCCGCATCCAGGGGTCGAGCGTCTCATTGGCGACGGTGGTAGGCATGTAGACCGCCTGATCCGCACAGCAATAACACCAACAGATGCCAATGCTCACTTCAACCACGCATTTGTCAATTAAGCTACAAAATAAGCACACTGATATAAAAATTGGACTCGAAAACTGGTTAATGTGCGCCCATAAATCCTCATTTCACATTTAGAATTCGGTTGTGGAAACAATGGAAGTCCACTTTCGTCGATCTTCGAGTGATGAATACGCGTCCAACACCACGCTAGCCACAGCGTCCTAGTCCAACTTCTCTTCACATCCTTCTCCTGCACCCCAGAACCACAGCAAAAGCTCAATCAAACCCCGAGTAACTTGAATGTACTCTATGGAACACAAAATAAAGCAACAGATAAAGTACGGTTCCACGCCAGATACAAGAGCTAGAGTCAATTTTATGCCATCAGTACAAGAAAACGCTTATCTATGTAACCGGAATATTAAAACACAAGATAAATTATATGCTGAAAAAAAACAAATTCAGGATGTATGTCCGTGGTGTATTCTGATGGATAGCAAATATCTCGATAGGTACATAGACAAAATTCTGTTTTAACAGAACAATTTAGTGTCAATAAAAGTCCAAAGCCAGTTTTTCAACTGCATCT
The DNA here is from genome assembly GCA_001870725.1 of Taenia solium. Taxonomy (NCBI): domain Eukaryota; kingdom Metazoa; phylum Platyhelminthes; class Cestoda; order Cyclophyllidea; family Taeniidae; genus Taenia; species Taenia solium. The sequence goes on along the minus strand of MIEF01011759.1, from coordinate 747,495 downwards.
GCGATCTCGTTTGGATCCCACTCCTGTTTATTTAATTTTGGGCATCGACCTTGAAGAGTCCTATTAATGTAGGAACCACCGTTGGATGCCCTACCACGTCGAGAAGAGCCGTTGAAAGACCTAAACTGTTTGCTGTGGTCAATTTGTGAGTTGTTCCAATTATTTCTGGGACCTCTCGGTGGATAGTTGCGATTAAAAGGCACACGCGGCCCCAAAGCATCATTGTCAGGACCGCTTCTCCTAAACTGTGACATGCCCTTATCGCCTGTATAACTTTGATATTGACAACCGCCCCCAGAGTTAAATCTGGCCATTGTTTTCGTAGCATCGGTGCTACCACAGGATGAAGTAAGAGACACTTTTTCGCCAATCACACTGCAATTGTCAGCTCGATTGTTTGGATTTGAGAATTCAATGCCAGACTCTGAGGTCGTTGATTGAAAGCAATTACCTCTGTATGTTCGAAAACCGTGCTCAGAGGTGGGCAAGGTGGCCGACTCCCTTCGTTTGCTATAGGAAGAGGGGTTTACTCGGCCAAAATCCTGCCTTTCACAGCATTCGGAAGTAGGACGTCGACAGCTCGGATCGAAATCCGATAAAAAAGGGTTGCCTGACCTGACGATGTTGGGAGGTGAAGAGTTCCGATTGCGGTCAGGTGGAGGGATGTAATTCGGTAGAAAAGGATTAGTCGAACGTCCGTTACTCTCGCTTTCGTTACCGGACCCAACCCCTCTTGGACGAAATGGAGGACTGGGCCCCATCTTCGAATGAAAACCAAAATTCCTTCCCCGGTTCCTCTGCGAATTACTGAAAGTTCCTTGCATGGATCGAGTTCCCCCATTTGGGAGGATCTTTCCATGAGTAGTAGAGCCATTCATAGTCCATTTGATGTCTAAGTTATTCGTATCCTTGTCACTGGGCTCACGGGAACCTACAGTATAGGCAAATGCCCTATCGTTTGCTCTATTTTGATCCATTCGTTGCACTGAGGAACGAGTTATATACATGCCATCTCGACCGCTTCGCAAGTCAGATTCGTGATGAAATGGACACATCTGTTGTGAGGGGGACGTCACATTTTTACCTTGGTGACCCCCTCCAGCAGAAGATCGGTTCCCCGACGCAGAAAAGGGGAGAAGCTCGCTATGCGACGAAAACTCAATCGGTCGCATAATCCGCATTTCGCACAAGATTCTGGCCAGATAAATCATACTTTCAGTTGCCTCCTGGACATATTCAACCTTCTGGACGGGGGATAAAAGTCGTTCTAGCCAAATATTAAGTGACTCACGATCCTGCGAGTCCTTGAGAGTGACAGCCAAGTTGTGAATAAGACGAGAACTGGGAAAGATGCGTCCTCCCCGCGGGAAAGATAAAACTTCAAAATCCTCGATGTTGACGCCTTCGCAGGCGCTAAGGGCATTAACGAGTCGTAGAAGAGAGAGCACTGAAATATATAGTAGCTGAATTTCATTAATTTCATGGACGACATCCACATTGTAATCGCAAGCCATGTCATCAGCCAACTCATTAAGAAGCCTAAAATTCAGACTACCATTCGAGGCCTCTACTGCACACACGATTAAAGCAACAGCCAAAGCGGTCGTTTGATTCAAAATGTTGAATTTTGCATCTGGATGAGTACTGACATGCCATAACGTCAATGTTAACGCCAGCATCTCAATCCAGTTACCCACAGATTTCATTTGATAACCAATATTTTTGTAAACGAATGAGCCGCATGCCTTTGCTGAGCTTTCAGCGGTCGGAAGAGGAGAGGGCTTCAGCGTAAGTGTGCGTCGACGGTAAAGTGAAACGTCGTTAGATCGCGAAAATTCAATAACTGTAGGCTCTGCAAACCCATTCAGATGAACAACTCCCGTACCACAGCGTCTAACGAAATCAAGTGCTAAACAGTACTGGAGATAACGAATGCCTGTGGAGCATTCCATGGCGGAATCACGGGTTGGATTTTCTTCTAGAACGGGTAGTACCACGGTGCTTGAAAGGATACGAGTAAAAACAACCGTGGAAAGAAAGCCCGAGCGATACAGCCGGAGAACTCTGGGCGGAATCTTGGACAATAAATTGGCCATTTCACATTCCGGCGGACCAGGCTCGTTCGCATTGACACTGACACATTGCTTTATGCGCTCGAAACAAGATGGCTGGTGAGCCAAACATGTAATTAGATCTGTTGACGTTAATAACTCTTGCTTTCTTGGTCTCACGTCGGGAAACAAATACCTTGCAAGAACCTCACCCTGCCTCAGGTCGATTTTGAGATTCCAAGCAATCTCCACAAGTTCCTTAATAAACAAGGAAATTGCGTTTCCTTCTAGTTGCTTCAAAGACTCGTTGAAAGCATCTATGGGAGAGTCAATAGATTCCAACCAACTAACGAGTTCCTTCGCACGCTGGACCATGGGTCGAACCGAACCCTTCGAACTCGAATTTTCTCGGTTATTGAGGTTAATGTAAAGCCGATGAGGTAGAGGAAAGTAAGAACCGTTTGGTGGTTTAAAGTAAATAGCAAAGAAAGGACGCAAAACGTATGGTATGCGATGAATACTAGAGTTAGTTGGAGAAAAAGCATGTGCAACGAGACACAGGGGGCGTGGACTCGAAGACTGAGGAACCGGTTGAGAAGAGAGAAATCTGAGGGGAAAGTAAATGAAGCACCCAAGACAATCACTTGGTTCTTCAAACTCAAACAAAAAAAGCTCATTCGAGTTGGCTACTAGAGGGCAGCGAAGATACGCTGCCAGAGCAACGCAGGCGGAAATAGTATCACCATCGCAAGTGACGTGTAAATAGCCCATAGCATCAAGTTTTTCCAGCAATGTCTCCTTCGCAAAAACAGGAGTATAAAATGGACCGCTGTGGTGGTCAGATTTCCAGATCTGATTTGATGCGCGACCTTGCTGCAAACTACAGTCCAGAATGCTAGTCCGTTTTTGGAGACAGCGTATATTTTCTTGCAATTTAGATGCCTGGATGGAAACATGAGTTGCGAATTATCTACGACCAGTCAGCATTGAACATACATTTGACACAAAAAATGATAAATGTGTCAAACAAATTGAGCCAGTCCATATAACACAGCTGATGTAGCGTACCTTCAAAGTGGATGCACCTCCGAAGATGAAAATAGGCCGAATATTGCATTGATTAAAACTATCCAAAACCTTCACCAAGTCTTCTTCCATTTGTAAATAATCACCACCGTAGCGTAGAGGATGACCGGACATTCGAAGAACATTGCTCAAGAAGTCATGAGCATGAACAACGACAGTAGCATCGTAAAGTTGAAGTGTTTGAAAGGATAGAGTTTCCTGTTCGAGTAGAGTCCAAATATCACTGTTAATTAGCATATTGGTACCAATCGCAGTTACCTAAAATATCAGTCAAAGAATGGGTTTAAGGAAGTACACTGCTAATAGTTGTAAACAGAAAAGGTTCATAAATATTGTTCAGGAAAACACAAGAGCACGTCTTAAGAAATAAACAATTGAATTAATTAAGTTATCCAACAAAAAAACACAAGTTAGGAGGCTAATCAAGACAAGAAATATGCTTATAAAAACAAGGAACTAAAGTATGGTAAAGCATTGCTTCAAGACCACGTAAATCCGATGTCAATATGGCGTTCATGCGGTTGAATGGAAATGACTGCAATGACAATGCGTTCCAGAGTCTACCTACTAGTAATAATTCAATGAGTTGCAAAAAACCCTGCAATTACAATTTTGAAACTGGTAGAGAGCACATGTAGGCGAACCACCAACACTCAACCAAAGAACACCCCTCGCAAGCCAATAAGGACGGCGCGTAAACTATGCACTAATGCGATAAGTTAAAACAAATGAATTTTGGATTTAATTACTAATTCAAAGCGCTAGAACCATCACTTATTAAGTGTCACTGGAAAATCCCACTGGTAAGCCTCCTAATCACCAGCTCAGATGCAACCGACTCACCGGACATCTATTGAGTTCGGTCGACCATTCCCTGGCATCAAAGCCCCAACCCCTCCCGACTTGGGACTCACCCCAGGCTCAAAATTGCCAGCCCAGCCACACTAACTAACGTCGCACGTCGCGGCGAGGCCACGCTACAGCCACCTCGGAACCCAACACCCGGCTACGCTCGACTAGAGAGAGCCCAGCCCCCGCGTAGTGCGGGGCAGTCGAGAACCAGACCCCGACGCTCGCCCATCCGAACGCGCGCCAAACCGGAGAACACCCCGGACCCTTCCGAGAATAGCGAACACACAACAATAGGCACACACAAGAGAATATTGTTCTACTAATACCAATGTTCCAAAGTCTGAGCTGTGGGAAAAAACCAGGAGGTTCTTTGAGATAAAGGTGACCAAGTACATGGCCTCATTTGTAAGATCTACGGTCCTTTATACTCCGAGAAAGCCATCATCTTCCGCAGTACAAATAACGGTGGAATAAAAATAGAGAAGAAGGCTATGCACGTACCGACACGTTCCTAAAGTTAAACAATGTTGATCAGAAGTACCTTTGTTGTAAGTGGTCTTTTGGACCGAATAATGATTGGCCTGTAGGCCCTTTTACACATCAAAGCCGGAAGCCTGCTTGCAACTGCCATTTCCTTCTCAGCAAGAGCAAGCAGCGTGGCTCCACACCAAAAGTCAGCCTGCGCAGCATTATCAATGCTACCATGTAGAACTGTCAGCTTCATTTTTAAGTGTTTTAATTTACAGTTTGATGACAAGCAGGTCCTGTGGCTCATAAATGAAGATTTTTAATGGTGAATTTTCCTGACATGGTGCAGTGCTGCATAGGATGCTAACACTTCCTTAAATGCGGAAGCAAATATAGCATTTGGGCGACTGCGTACTGCTGACTCGAAGAAGGGTTTAAGAGCTGCCAGCATGGCTCAGTGTCCAAGCATCCGGAGGAGAAACAGTGGTCAGTTTCCAAAATTGGGAGTCAAACAAACATAAAAGCACAACAGCTATATTATTACCCTGACATCTAATGCGTTCTTTTATCATCCCATTGTTTTTTTACCCTTTGGAATGAAAGGCCGAACTTGGAGATCATCTTATTTTATCAAAAGATTGGTGAAACTTTAAGGGTTGTCGAGGCTTTAAGCGGGATTGAGGTTTGCTTCCTCCTCAGGGGTTGTTGGCTCCATTCAGTTTTTGAGCATGGGGTCTTTCGGGCTGATAATCGTTCATACTTGCAATGTATTTTTGGGTAAAAGATAATCTTTGGGACAGGCGGTTAATTTGCACCAATCTTGTGACTAAGTTCGTTGAGAATTTCGGTACTAATTGATCACCCACAAACGATTTTCGCATCACCCGATTTTCTACGATTGTGTTGGAATGTACGCTTCTGCATTTCAATGCCACAAACATGCGAAGCTTATTTGCGTACGTAATCTTTTATTTCTATTGACGTGGAAATAAAGGCAATCTATTCAAAATCGTCTCTACTTTTGTATTTTGCGGATGAGCAAATATTTAAATATATTAGGCTTATTATTGTGTTGGTGGCACAAAGATATGCGGAATTCAATGTTCTTCCTTCAAAGAGGAACAAAAGAAGTGCCACATTGACAGTGAGGTATGAATCTGAACTTTTATAATCAGTTACTCGTTGGTTATGGCAGGTAGGGAAAACTGAAAATTTTAAGCGAAACTTCTGATTGGCTTGCGATAACATCGATCGAGAGTCCGCCCGCCTTGCGCGCGTCTGTGTCGTCGCGACTCCTCCTCCTCCTCCTCCTCCTCCTGATTGATTCTTCCAACCGTAACACGCGTTTGCACTAATTTTACGCAACAAACGGCGCTACACCTCTCTCCTTTACGATAACCAGGAAATGGAACCGTACTCCCGTTTCCACTTTTTAAGTCTTCCAAGTTTTCGCATGGGATGTTTTAGCTAGACGACGGTTAAACAACCAAAGTATAGCCCCCTATTACTAGAATATTTGAATGAGAAATACGTAGGCGACCAGGACCTTATTGCAGGGTTTCCCTTTTACTTGGCTGCCTGGAGGGGACCTTTGTCGTAGCGAGAGTGCTCAGTAGTGGTGGCATCGTACTTCAGCATGAGGATTAATGCATTAAATTGAGAATCTTAGCACCTCATAAGGCAGGGCAGATTCTTATTCAGCAGATTTCAAGTTGGTGATGCATTTCTAGCAACTGAGACAATGCTTTAATTTTTTTGCGTGTCGGTAACTAAAAATGAGTTGCTTTTGATGGTGAAGATAGAACGCATTCTCTTTTCTAACCCTAGTAAGCTTGAAATTTTATTCAGAGATGTTGGACGATTATTTTTCTTCCGAAGAATATGGAGCAATATCTCTCCAACGGTCCAACTCCATTTTATTGCCAATATTTATTTGATGCATCGAAAATGTCGCACTTTTTACAGTATTTTGGATATTGTCCCAATGCAACGTAGTAATTCGTTGGAGTTGTGTCAGTATGATGATTGGAAGTAGTTGAAAAGTGTACTTGTTATTGCACCTCTTCTATTTTTGACGATCAACCGATTTATATCCTTCAGAGTGTAGCGAGTTCGGAGTAGGCATGTATTGGGATTTTTACAAAATAAGCAGATCGAGGCACATCTACAATAAGTTAAGCAGTGTGGCCAGGAGGAGAGAAGGGGAACCGAACAAACCTGCACGTCATTGGGATGCTGAGGATTTGGTGAGGGAAGGTAGGGAGAGAGGTGTTGACGTAGGACGAGACAGGCGAAGCGTTTGCCAGAAGGCCCTTGATAGAGAAACGCGCTATCTAACTAAACGCCGAAATGTGCCCCTCTGGCTCTAAGTGGACCTTACCAGGGTGAAATGAAGTTCAGAGGACATAAGTAGGAAGTGTGAGAGGTGGGGTGAAAAAGGATGGGAATTTGAACATCAGGATTCACTTGAGCGGTTTAACTGCGTGTATGCATGTGCCTCATGAGGGAGGTTTTCGGAATCTTCGACGGGGTTGTAATGAGATTCATGCATGAGAAGACGACGATATGGAGAAACTAAAAAAAGAAATCAAAGCAATCATTTCACTATACGCAAAGAACGCTTAATAACAACTTAATCAACTCACAATTACAGAAGTGGACTATCATTAGAACTGTTGGCAGCTTCTTATCTAATCACCCCACACAGGTTTCCAATATAAGTTAATGAAACTCTCCAGAAGTTAAAGGTTCCATGCAGGATCTCATGCCTATGATTTAGATTGGACACTCTTTAACAAATTTGTGCTCGCGTATTGAAATTTGAATGGCCTTTTAAAAGTATTTATTCGATTGTTGAAGTTGAGGTGATTGTCACTGTCAGTACTGACCAAATGTGGGGATGCTATTTAATTGCATGAATAACTGTGGGTCGAAATATGTTGGAACAAACTAAAAATGGTTTCAAAGCACAGGAATAAAACTTATTTTGAGGAATTCAGCAATGTGTTGTCTAGCAAAAGTCTTTTCATGGATAAAATAGTGGGCAGTTTAAGTATGCTTCTTTCAAAGGCAGTTCTATTAATCAAATCAATTCGGAAATTGGTGAATGTAATGTCATACCTTGATTATTTGTTTAATTCTTCGTTTTGTTTTCCACTGGGCTACACTAGAGGGTCCCTAGCTCTTCTATACGCCAATAATACATATTCTGCCCCAGTACTGCGTCTTCTTTCGTTTTCATGAAAGCCTAAAGGCGCCACAACAGTGACAGCTAAAAGGAAATCCGATCTTAAGTGATAATTATCCTGATTTCCACTGTCAAGATAAAAGAAGAGCATATGCTGCGGGTGGGAGAATCTGCGCCGGGTTGGAAGGCGTCTACCTCCAGCAACTACCTCATTCTCATTGTCTGCAGAAATGCTGCTAAAAACAGAAGTGATGCCTGTAGCAAGCCATTTGGAAAGGTCCAATACGGTGTCATCTAAGGTGTCCACATGAAGATGTTGATTCAATGAACATAGAACATCTCTTCCACCACTCTACTGGCTCGATAGAACCCATATAGATATGGCTGGCAAGCACTGAAGTGTGAACAATGTGGCAAGGAGGAATAGACGCAAAATCCATCCTTTAATAAATGATTCTGCTTTCGGACCAGTTTTCCTACCACTAGCAATGGACACGTGTGGTGGTCAGCACATTTCCCCTTCCCAAATTCAGTTTCTAAACAGAAAGAAACTGGAACATTAGTGGCTTGTACGCAAAGTTGATGACCAGCATTGCTGGCTCGTGGATGTTTTTGTTTTTAAAACACCAACTATGTTGCAATAGCCGACGCGGGATGATGGCCAAGGGGAGCGCCTAGGACGTTGCTCTTCAATTTGATTCCACGAGCACTAAAGGCCCTGCCAGTAGTTCCAAATCTTTCTGTACATCGATGCCACATATTCTACCCTAGCATTATGCCTACCTTCGTCTCCAAGGTAGTTTCGGGGCGGTGTGTTGCCATATTGTAAATTACAGAAACATGTCACGGTTCACAGTCGCGATTTACAACTTCGATGCATGAAAAACCTGTTGAGAAGTCCGTGTCCCAAAGTGGTAATATTTATTTTGCAAAAAAAGTGTTGTCCTCTAAACCAAGGCAATGGAAAGAAAAGGGGGCTGGGTACTTGGACCTAGAATTCATCTGTATTTTGCATTTAAGTACTTAATAAATGGAAGGCTTGCTATTTACAAATTGAACAGAAGTGCGTTCGTCTCACCTTCTTCCGATCGCCTGCTACGGCCTACCTTAATAGAAAAATAGACTTTTCGTAGGTTGTACGAAATTCATTTATTTTGCAAATGAATCAAGTACCAGAGTGTTGAGCATGCTTAGATTATTTCGGTCCAAATTAAATAAAGGCCATATTTTACAGTGTGGTTGCCATTAGCCGGAAGCGAGCAAATCTGAGAACTCCGTTTGGCCTCTTTGGCGTTAGCTTTTACACATTAACTTATCTGTTAAATGCTCTAGCTATTTTCAAGTCAACTAGCACTCCTTTTATATGGAGAATGCAAAGCCCATACGGCTGTAAGCTCACTGAATCCTTAAGTAAAAAGCATATTTTTTCCCAGTTCTGAGGCTTTTTTAGCTCTCCAAAACATGGATGATCATACATTCTCGGTCAATAATATGTTAGTTCACATTTAATAAAGGATGATTTCGAAAAGTAGGCACTGCTTAAGTGAGAAGAAATTGAGCATAATAATTGAAATCATCAGCGGGCTTCCTAAGCACATTTTCAAAAGTTATAAATGGTGGTTAGTAAAGTACTTAAAGCTTATGACAGAGAAAGCGACAGTAATTATAAAATAGGCACCGACCACGACCTATTGGTGGGTGTCATTGGTGGTGGTTTTTCTGCAAGTTAGTGTTTGATGCAATAGTTGTGTTTCCTTTCAAAATTTCCTTTACCAGACTTAAGGCAGGCTTCGTTGGGCTCATGTGGCTTCTCTCCTTCTTGATGGATCATAGTTATGCGCATAAGATCCTCGAACAATGTCAGGGATGAGGCAGAGCGCACTTACATGGGATGTTTTTGAAGTTTTCAAATTTGAGCTACCGGCCAGCCAGTAGAATAGAAATAGTCATGGAGAAGAATGCTGGTAGTGGTGGTGGCGACGGCGATGGAGGAGTCTTTATGGCCAAATGTCAAGAATGCACTCGAGAACGCTGACCATCTTGCTGGGTTGTAGGAGGCCCGAGTCCATGTCGCGGGCCGCCGTGGGAGAGGGATGAAGGAGACAAGGGGCCAGGCAGACAGCCAAATTGTGAGAGTTCATCTTGTTCACCACTGACTTACTTGTTATCCGCTTAAGGTGGTCCAACAGGTAAAGGAGAACTTCCTGTTTGTTTTTTTCCGAAAAAAAGAAACATAGTCAATCCCCTGCATGGCAACCATGTAAACTAAGGGCAGGTCGGTCACGCTTTTAAATAATAAGGAATCTTGGTTATATGTTTTCATGCGATTTCTCTTCAAAAGAAGTTATTGTAAGCTTTGGGAAACCACACACTGTTCACCCGGTGAAAATAGGCTTTGTAGAGAGCAGGTAGGTCAATTAATCATCGAAACGTTGTTGCCGTACAAGGTAAACATTGGTACGAGATGCTATCATTTGAAGGAAATGCGTCTGCACGCCAATGAGACCCATGAATTCGCTTTCAACAGTGTGACTACGCAAATATGATTATTTGAAAATGGTTTTTAAGCGCAATAAAAACAAAAAACACATAGGGAAGAGAAAACTGTGCCGGCTAGTCATTCAAGCAAATACTGAATTACTGAGTAACACATTAATCTAGGCTGAAGTAAAGACCAGATTTTTAAAAATGGTTGCAAATTTGTCACTTTTAGTAAGAAACCGAGTTACTATGCAAACATTCTGTTTAAGCTGCCGAAGCTGGTAAATAAATGTCATGGAAATCATTGAGCACTTATCAATAAGCTGGAAGCATTTGAAAACGTCATTTCCGCGAAGCTGCCTTGAGAAGGCGGTACGGGAAGTTAAGCAACAGCATGGAGTCTATGATTTAGCGAATTCTACATTTATGCATTAAGCAACGAAGTTAAGAATGCACAGCTATTTTCGACAATAAAAATAAAGGTGATGATCGAAAAACCGAATGTTTTGGCCTAATAGCATTTTGGTTGTTATGGCTCTCCACGTAAAATGTATGAACGCTGCAAAATGGGGGGAGTCGGAAACTTAAAATATCCATCTATTTATAATTGTGGAAAGTAGGTTATGTAAACAAGTCTGGCGTAATTCACCAAGCCTAAGTTTTCTTCCCGGATTTTAGTGGCAGCAATTGTTTGGCCTAAAAATCTACATCGACAAGACTATTTCTTGGCAAAATAAGCACCACTTTCAAAAGAGCTAATTTGAGATCACAAAATGTTAGTGACTTGCCATTTACTTAAAAACGAACACTTCAGTCTACTATCTAGGCCAATTACAGAAGACACAAGTTCAATCACTGAATAATGGTAATAATAAATTCCGAGACGCTCAACTTTGCTCTTTAAATTTTGAGCTTTAAAATACCTACTAGAATGACAAATATTTAATTCTTCATAGACAAAAACTGCATTGTTCCACTTCGGTCTAGTTGTGGGCTAATTGTCTGGCTGTTGTGTAGATAAAATGTATATGTGTAAGGATAATGAGAAATGACAGGTGTCAGTTGACTATTGCTAGCCATTGTAGCAGCCACGATCAAGTCCACTGTGCTGTCGCTGGTCATTCAAAATTCTCCTGAAAGTCTAAACATCTGTGATAAAAGTAGCCCATCGATGTAGAAATTAAAACAGCAAAAATTTATGATTAAAATATTTTCAGTATTTGTCCCCTTGAAACAATAAGACTTTCAAAGGCGATTTTCAAGCAACCCTGTTTCAATTGGAATCGCTTGATAAAACTAAAGGGAGAGTGTATTCATGTCCTTCGTAAGTTAGTGGCTCAAAACGCTAATGTCACTTAGTAGTGTTATAGTTATGTCTACGCATAATGTTATCCGTTCCTGGAACGGTGACACTCACATTTGCCAGTCCCTTAACCGCCATCTTCATTTTGAATTAGAGTCTTACAGTTTTTTGCACCAAGACGTGGCCATACTTTTGCTCATTGTATAGGAAAGGAAGGGCCGAACTCCTTTTAAATGATTCCAAATATTTTCGGTATTTCCTTGACTTCGATGATCGTTTCAAATGTGACCAATTAAGACCCCACGTAAAACAGGTTGTTCTTCTACGGTAAACGAGCGGAAACTAAAAATGGCAGTAGCAATAACACGCGGATCACGACTCGGCTAGCAGGGAAAAGATGGGTTGCGATCACTCCAAAAGTACACCAATTCAGGTATCCGAATTTTCAGGACCTATTAATGCTGGCCTACAAGCACTAGTTTTCACTGCCATGACCAGAAATCCGGATTGTATAGGTGTTAAAAATTTGGGCTTCACAATTCAGTAAATAATTCGCAGAGCGTGGCGTTAAGGACAGTTGAAAAGAAATTATATCCCTGTGGTGGATTGTTAGGTTACAGCATTCAGCGCTCAATCAGACTGCATATTTAGGACTAAGTACCTCAATAAAAACTCCAACTACCATAATTATGAATTCGCTAAAGATGTGGTTTTGTCGGTATTTGAGGGTTAGAATATATATTCGTGATAGGACTTCAAATTTTGTAAAACACTGCTAGTTAGATAATAAAATTAGGAGAATAGAATGTCAAATTGTGAGTCTCCTTAAGAAGTGCTTTGCCTTACTTGGTTAGAAGTTGGAAGACAGTCCAAAATGTTTAGTATGAGCTTGGTGCCCATGTGAGAGTCGCCGGGACTTGCGACTTGCGTCGCCTCGTAGACCATTGGGTAGAGGGCATTAGTGAAGAGGGGTTCGGGCAGCTCTCGGAAGAAGTCTTTCATTGTGGCTATCAAAGGTAAATACATTGCAAGGGCCATTAAAGCTCACTGGTTTACTAGAATGAAGCTGTCCTTGAAATCCCAGATATCAGTCGATACTGCTATGGCGAATGTACACCATCTGCTTATCAAAGTGACTCCACCATTTCCTATGGTTAAGAATGTAATGTTTAACCCAAAATCACAAGCAATACTGTTTGGACAGTCCCTATGTAATAGTGAAGGATGTGAAGAGCAACTGATTGACGTGAGTGACAAAAAATTACGCATCACAGGCTTTAGCTAAAGCTGTCGCAAAAGCAGGTTTTATTGAAACAATAGCGGTTTTAGCGTAGAATAGCTTCACTATTCCCTTCTTAATTGCTGTTTTGTAAGAAACTAACATATTGGTAGAATGCTCAGTTTTAGTGGGTTTATACGAATAAAAGTGCAATAGTCTAAGAAACTGCAATTAGCCATCATCCGCAAGGACTAATAGCAGTCATTTAAAAAAGTGCTTGAAAAAGCGTGAAGGTCAATGCGTACTAAAAGCAAAAAACGCAACTTGATTAATACACATGTCTCCTGATAGAAGGGAATCATGCTCTACAGTAAAACACAAACGAATCAGAGGGAATCTTAAAAGCCCTTCAATTGTGTTTGAAGACGTTAACCGTAGTACACCTTCTAAGTCGTAAAATTGAGGTCTGTTAAAAGGTCTGAGTTTCCTACTCTATATCATAAAAAGAAACGACAATGCACTTTCATGCTTAACAGCTAGCCTAGACTTGGAACTAAAGATCTTTTATTGCATCAGAAGCCAAATTTGAGTTCCGCCCGAAAATTATTTCATAGTGAACATCAACCAAGGCGCTTGGGGACATAAATAGTTTTATGCTCCATTAAGGCAGGGGGGAATTACTGAATGCCTTTATCTCTATTGCATCGTTGGATGGCGTCACTCCTAACGCTACTTTACAGGAATAAGGGATAGTAACTCTGCAGCTAGAATGTGGCAGTAAGCATTGATGAATTGCATGCCCTTGATTTGGTCAAACTAATCGCTTAGGTTCCCCGGTCTCAAAATTTGTTACCAAAGAGTATGCAGTACAATAAACTGGTGGAAAGAGTGTCGACATTATTAAGACTAATTTACGTTGCCATTAATTATACCGGTGGTTAGTAGAGCGCTCCAGCTTCGAACAAATCGAAACAGAGGTTGTCATTAATTCGCCTGGTACGGGAATTAAGTGACAAAAATTACCATTTCATCTTAACTTCATCCCAGTTACAATTTAAGTACACATAATTATTAGGAGGCGGTTTGAATATTACTAACGGTAGAATACGGTATTCTCCGTGAAGACGAAACAGGGAAGCAGACAAAGTGACTTAGCGTATCCAATGTCTACACTTAAATTTAAAACCAATTACTTTTATGCGCATGCACTCCGCCCCCAGTATTTATGAAAATAACTTAAAAATTCATCAATGTCGTAAAGCTGACAATAAAAAAGACATTTTGCGCGTATATTGCGTGGATGATAAAAACCCACTCGGAACAAAGGAAAGGCGTCGTACCAGATATCAGCTAAGGTTGAGGCTATGAGATGCAGTTGTTTCATGAAATTCCAAATTCTTGAAATTTATACTACTTTAGGATACATTGCAATGATGTATTCTTTCGTTCAGGGTATCGCATAGAAATCGACGGGGAAATCCTGACCTAAAACAAAGTCGGGGAAGCATTTTGTTTTGCACTTATCGGGAGTGTGAAGTACTCAGGATGTGAGAACAATATTCTATAAAGTAAAATAACTTTGAAACCCACTTTTGAGTTTATAAGTTCTTCGACGTCAAGGCCATGGAGAACTCCAAAGTGGCCGCTACATAACCAGATGCCGTGTTCAGAACATAAATATTGTCTACCATGTCAAGGTAATATTTAAGTAGCAATCGTTAACCTATCAGAAGGAAGTTAAGTTTTCCGATTTTGGGAAGGTTATTAATGCGCGCATATGCTGATTATTCTGAACGATTTGTTAAAGAGCGCTCATAATGACATTTAATAATCAAAATTGATTGCCAGCTTAAAAAGCCAGGCAATAATAATGAAACATGAAGGTCTTCATGCCCAAACCTGCCATTAATAGGCCTGTTCTGTGGGCGGTAGTAATTAATTAGAGTTACTGAAGTATTTCCGGGTATGTAATTTAAAATAGGTGCCCCTAATAGGAAAGGACGGGATATCCACCATTATTACATGATAAATGAAGCAAGGTACAAGAATAGTCAAACTGAAGACCAACAGTTTCTGAATTTCATTTTGAGATTCACAAACGGCTCTTTGAAATGAATAACCCTAAAGCCTGAAATGCCTCTCAAAGGTGAATGCCGGGAGTGAAAAAGTTGGAGGTGGAATTTTAAGATATCTTGAACTATGCTCTGCCTTATCAAACTAGTAAATTAGGTTGCGCCTTTACTATTCACAGCCGTCGGGTTATTTGAGCCACGCACAGGAAATCTGTTTGCTAAAATCTAAGGCAAAATTTATCAAATATCGTGAAGATGTAACTCACCAGTTATTGCATGTATATCAGGAACAGCATCAGCTGAGAGATCCAAGGCAGCAAGAGCTCCCCTTACCACCTTTTCGCTCCGTTTTACTAGCCCTTGGGCAATCTTCTCCGCTGTGCGAGTGAAGAGATCGCGCACCTGTAGTTTCATCCATACCGATCCCGAGAGTCGGTAAATTCCAACCACCTCGGTGCCCCGCCTGTCCACCTCTTCGACACACTTCCTTATCAGCAAGGGGACTACTGAATCGGAAATGACACCGAGACCGGCGAGCATGCGGTCTCTATACACAAGCTCGTCCAGGCTCACTCCAAAGAGGTTCGTGTCATAGGCGGCTGACAGATTTCGTCGCATGTACAGTGCAATCATTGGGAGAAAGCCCATTTGCAAATAGAGAACTCCTCTTGGTTCCAACTGAAGAGCAATCTTCTCAAAGCGCATTCCTGATCGCGCAATCAAGGGACTTGTTAGTGGTTGACATTCGTCCTCTGGTCCTTCTGTTTCCTTCTGTTCTCGATTAGGTGATGTGGAGAGATTTTGCTGTGTGAGAGAGGTTAGATCAATTCCACCGTAAAAGCATAATCTGTGACGAGTACGCGCGTCCCATTGGTAGATGAGGATAGAGAGAAAACGTGACTCCTCAATTTCCATTTCAAAAACCTCATCCCATTCAAAGTAGTCCGTACTTGTACGAATCATTGATCGTGCTTTGCGTACAGAATCTGTCTCTATAACACAGTACAGGTCACGCAGAAGCATTTGGGTGGTTTTGAGGCCACTGCCAGCAATTATGTTGACAACAAGAAGTCCCCCACCAGCGACGCTACCGGTACATTCGCCACCTCCACCGTCCACGTGGGTGTAGATTCGGTGGCGCGGAGAAGACGCGTCGTGCGAGGGTGATTGGCTTGGGTTAAAAGGGTGGTGAATTTGGCTGGGACTGGGATATGGTTCACTGGAAAGCAGGTTGAATTGTGAGGAGTTGAAGTTGGAAGGAAGCTGAGATCGTGGGATAGTCGAGCTTACGCCCATACCGCTACTGCCTGGCAGACAACGCTCCTGACTGCTTCCAGTAAGGGCGTCGGGAAGGTGTGGCTGTTGCATCATGTTGGCCTCCTCACTCATGGGATATCGCATTTGACCAATCGGGATTTCTTGAACTTTGTAAGAAAATGAAGAAATAAACGAAGATTAAGTTTTATTTATAAGTAAGTGATTATGATAAAAAATTTATTATCATCAGGTTGTCGTCTTTAAAAGCAACGAATTGATCAGCTGTACAGAGAAATTGGAATTTACCCATTATGAAATAGAACGCATATTGCCTCAAACTTGAATCAGCTCACACGAGACAGGTTTCATGTTACACGGTAGAAAAACGCGGTTCATTAATATTTATGCTTTCGTAAACCAGGTCTCTTACCTTCTCCGTAGATGTCAAATCAAGTTTACAAAACCCTTTTTATGCAAAATCCAGGCAGAGTTCAAGTTTAGGTGTCGTAAATTTGCGACTTGCCCATTTGCCGACTTTAGTTATTTCATGGTGAAAAAACGCTCGTGAGGCTAAAAAAGAGCACTGATGCTTTGAATAAATAACCTAAAACTGCCTTCCCCAGCACATGAAATTTCAAAAAGGGTTTTATCTGGCCAAATTGGAAATCAAACCATGAATGGGTAGGAAGTTATACAATGTGCATTATACTACTTCACTTGCAGGTATTTATGTAAAAATAAAATGTTTATAGTTAATTTGGCCTTTTCATGTAAATTTTTCAACACATTTGCAAAACGATCTGAGCAAATGCGTTCGGAAGAATCTTGAAATCTACAAACAGAACTTGGTAGCAAAAGGAGACGTGCACAACCAGATTACGGTCTAAGGATTGCCCCTACGCGTTTTAAGTTTCAGTCTGTATTCTTCGTCAGCAGTTTGAGATTCGATTTTACTGAAGCAGTACTATGAACATCGGCAACTTTAATTAAAAAGGCAATTTAAAGGCTGTGAGACTAAATGCCTTAGCGATGGAGTTCTGCCGCCTGTGCGTGTGTGTGAGCCGGCTAGTGAGCGCGCCTGAGGCATGGCCCTAATGGCATAAAGTTAATTCACTCACACACACACACACACACCGTCTTCTTCCGCTCAATTGCCTTCTCCCGCGCTCTTCTTAAGCCGCCGTTGGCGTCGCTGCCTTAAGGAATACACCCCAAGATGGAGCAGTCGTAGCTGCAGTAGCAACATCAAACTAATCTTAGCATCACTGAATTTCTCGGACTCAAAATGACACAAGTACACCTCCACACTATTCTGCCACCAATGGGTAAAGAGCATGGAATTTGATTGTAGAGGCCTTGTGTGTTATGAAGGAACTACCACTAAGGCTTTCATTCCTTCGTCGGAGATCGCTTCCATTCTGGTTAACAGGTTAGTTCGGTTTTTATGTCAGCAAAAAGGCATCACTGATGCAGCCGCTGGGCCACTGTCAAAAAAGGCTCCCATCAGTTTAGGGTGAAATGCTAGCATCCTTACATGACTAGTGAGATTATGCTCATATAACAAATTTTGCAATAAAAAAATAAGCATGCATCCGAGGCAGCCTCAGGGGAATGCCAATCAAACGGCTTGAATCGCGGAAATAAGCACTTATAGAAATGTGGAATGGTGAGATTTTCTAAAGCCCACAGGGGGTTGAGTTAATCTCTTGGGGATTTGAAGAAAGCCAGTTCTACGGACTGTTTCCAAAAGTGCTTGCAGCTGTGAAAATTGAATGAAGTGTACTGGAAGTGTCTCGGTCTACGGGCCTTGGGAATTTGATCCTACGGGGTGCATGCGATTTTATTTATCCTGTAGTGCAGATAGGCGGAAGTTTTTGGCTAGTTAAACCCAATGTATTAGTGCCTAAAACTCGAATTGGCTAAAATAGAGGTGCTTGTGACTTACAAATTTAGACCACGGGAACCCTAATCTCGTGTAGTACTGGGAATGGGACATCACTTCCTTTCACCTTTTTAGTACTGCGAACCTCGGGATCGCACACCATTACCTCATGTTGAGGGGCAAGGGCGATTACTGATCTTTGCAAATTTACTACTAAATACATACGAGAATTGTGGGATCAGCTATCATGAGTAACCTCCTACCTCCATCACACTCTTAAGGCGATTTCAGGATGTTTGGGCCCCATACAAATTGCATGAATTACTTCACATCGTTTTGGTGATTGAAGCATTGGGAACTTCACAGTTCTTAAAGTAACATCTTTTATAAGTAGCAATTAAATATCTTTGTTGGATTTTCTATAATTTAAAATTGAACGAAGTTACTATTCTACTTTCCCGCAAGCATTATAAAAGGATCCCACTGAGCGATACCATCAATACGGAGTCGTGCGCAATGTGCTCACGTCAGAGGCATTACCTTGAAAGCCCTCCTCTTAATCGCCTGTCACAAAGTGACTTCAGGGATACCAATATGACATTTTCATGAATCACTTTCACTATATGAAAGTGGATGTTTTCAAAAACTTCCATAGTGCTCAGTGAGCCGTAACGACGTAGTAGTGCGACAGCGGTTCTGCAATAATTCAAAGTGTTATCTGAAACTTGCCACCTCATAAATGCACGACTCAACGGAAATTGTCATGCACTATTCCGGAATTAATGTTGGCAGAGGTAGAGGATTCCAGGAATTACCGAATGGATGCAATTAATGGAATTAAAATACTTTATAGAAGTAATACATAATTTCTAATGGCATTTCAAGTATAATTCCACAACAAGACTACTTTGTTTACTAGCAAATTTGCAAATAATAAAATAAAAAGGTAATTCTCATGTCCCTTCCTGAGTAAGTGTAATATTAATGCGTTCAAAACAATTAAATAAGAGTTAAAGTTTTCGATAATTTAAGGGTCAGATTATCTGAGCTGAGGTGATGCATATTTAAGTCATAATTTGGGCACTGGGATCACCCTCGGCCAGCAGGGAATCTCGCACAATTGTCGATAGAAATAAGTTTAACTAAACGGCAACCTTACCTGCGGTTTCTAGGGCAAAATTGGTACTCCTCCACCTTTCATTCTGACGAAAATCGCCTCTTCCTGTGTCCCTGGCGGTGTTTACTAGAAGTCTCTTTATACTGAGTTCATCTGTCGCCTAGACCACATTTTTAGCAGTTTACGCCAGAAAGTGAATGTATCAATTTCTGTCTCTAACACCATTTGCAAGCATTTAGGGATTAAATAAGAATTCCCATAAAAATGTTTCATACTATCAATTGCTAAAATTTGTTCCACAGATGTCTGCTAACAAGCTTTCTAGCATAATGGGCGAAGTTCATATTCCGTGTTCAATGCTTTTCCGTGCAACTCAAATAGACTCCACTTAACTAGCCATGGTTTTGTGCCGAATCCACGACTGTCACCGTAGAGGAACAGTATAAAATCAGTTTGCCATTAAGCCTAAAATTTAGCTCACTATGCCATTTAGGTGCTGTATGTCAACTTCGCGCCCACTCGATAACACAGTACAAATGCGAGAACAAATAAGTTTCTGAGAACTTTATTGTTACTTGGATGTTGACAAGGCTTTTTATCATTTACCGTTCTGGGTGCAGTAAAATTAGGCCACAACCAAAATTCCGGCCTTGAGAGGCTCACAATTACTTCGTTTTTCGGTTCATTGGGTCTTTGGGGTGCAGGGATCCTATTACAACAGCGCTAGCTCACTTGAGAGCAGAAGAAGGTGGAGAAGAACTTCAGTCGACCAAAAAGGCTATTATTTACGGTTTAGTTAGCCTCACCCGCTTTCGTTGTGATATGGCAAACTGACTCGTTGGGTGGTTAAAAGTGCGAAAAGGAAGTATAATGGAGAAAAATACAAACTTGGCTAACTAATGTACAAATAAATCCATTTAAATGTTTCTTATAAGAGGATATGCTTGAGCATGGAGTTTATAAAATTAAGTGTCGAATCCATCAATTCTTCTCCTAGAAGGCATTACACAACTTGTCAGCATTCAAACCTAATGTTTCCTAAACAGAAAAGGCTGATCCACATCCATAGCAAGAAATTGGAGGTGAACATTGGGAAGAATTACTTGTTTGCAGATAAATTTAGTCACGGATTGAGAAAAGAGGATGAAGACAGAGTTGGCTAATCGAAAGAAACTGTGGAGCTGTGCAACCAAACCGCCTCACGGAGGTCTTATTTCTCAAACAAGGCTTCTCATTACGAACCACCTTATAAAACATGGGAAATTGAGCTTTATAGTAGTTCTCATTACTTTTTTTATGGGCGGAGGAAAACAAAGCGCTGTAATGAGTTAAATTTGTTACAACATTTGCAGTAAACTTTGTGTCTTTATCTTTTTCTTTTCTTAGCTCAAATTAAACATCCAACGTTTTTAATTGCTGCATAAAAAGTCGATGTTTTAACTCCAAAAAAAAGTCTGCAGGCGGATCCATCTTCGTACGGTAAATAACGACAAATGACAGACAAAGAGACTTCATCTTCCTACCTGCTGTTGGCTCACTTCCTTTTGAATGCTTACGAACTGGGCGATAAGGGAATATTTGATAAGGGAATATTTAAACATAGGATCTTGACAACTATTGCCGAGTTATCCAAATTATGCAAACCAAACTAGAGGAACAAAAAAAACTTGGGATTCATTTACTCAAAAAAACTTCAGCGAAAATGCTTCAGTGTTACACTTTGAGTGGATTTGTTGCAAACGATTTTACCATAGGTGGAGGATGGGTCTTTTTAGTTGCCGCTTCCTACCATTCTGTTGTACTACAAAGCACGATTTTCACCTGTCACACCCAAGGAACGCTCATTAACAAGTCGATAGGCCTCCTCCGCAATAGCCCGCATTGATGGCACCGTAGGATAGAACTCGCCTCACTATTTTAATTCACTTAGTTTGTGGATTCCTGGACGTCAACCTCGTCAAAGTCTTGCGGACGAGAGTCATTAAAAGTATCCGTGCATTTATGTAATGTCTCGCCCTCTTATTAGGCTCGAAAACCCTGAAGCGTATGTAACGACCGCTTATAAATAAAACAATAAATAGAATAAGCAAAAAACGATGTCTCCATATTCTGACTATAAACTTACAATAGTGAGAGCCAATATTTATCCTCTGATTGTTTGTATCCAATAATGAAGTAGGTGGAGGTGCTTGTGAAGTAAAATGCGTTATATCTACGCCGGCGTTGCCATAAATATCCGGTTTCTGTAAGGAGGCTGCATCAAAATTTACAGATTTCCTTTGATCAACACTTGTGGGGAGACGTGGATACAAGGAGGTGTCTGCGAATTGGCCAGTTAAGCTCCGCATAATGGCCGCTTCGGAAGTCAAATCCTCCAAATGGAGACTGGCTCTTGACATGGGGGCACCCATGGGCGGTTCCAGTGACTTTGCGGCAGGTCCTCTTGAGGTGGACTGTACAGCTGCCAAGGCCATCGCAGCTGCTGTGGCTGCCGCGGCAACAACGCTGGCTGACGGATACGCTTTGCTTCCGCCTACCATTCCAAGACAATTTTGAGGAGCAGCGTTGAATGCATCCAGGGAGTCGTAGGCATTGACCTCAGAATCCGACCAGTAAGGGAGAGCCCCGGCTCGAAATTGTGGCTTCCTTCGAAGAGCAGGATCCATTTCTGATGATCCTGGAGGACAGTTGACCGTGGCGTTCGCTGCTGCCAGTAGTGCCGATAAAAGGGGATTTGAATGGGTTTTTGTTTGTTGAGTAACTCCAGCCTCTGGGTCGCACTGTATTCCTTTATCCAACAGTGTATCACGGTGGTGGTAAACAAGCTCGTGCTGGGGGCTTGAAGGGCGTGGCACAGAAGGAGGAGACAAACCATCGGAGATGTCGAAGGCCTTTGAAGAGAAACTTCGAACAAAAGGTGGTGGTGCTCGCACACGGGTGGATTCCGATGGATGGCGGAATCGTGGTCGTCCCTTTGTGTCTCCGAAATGCACCCTCGGAGGTGCCTGTTGTATCTGAGATGGGAAACGTGGGAAAAATGTCGTAGCGACCGCGGTAGTGCTTGACGGAGGATTCTGGCCATTGTTGTTATTATTAGGATTTATTCCACCACCTGTGGACATTCGATAGTCCCCTGAGTTCACGACGGCATACGTCTGCGTGCGATTCCGTTCGGCAGAGGGCGGTAACAACTGAGAGTGTTGTCGCGAAGGCTGTGCAATTGAGGTGTACTGGCGAAGCGATGGCAGCGACGATTGTGGAGGGCAATTGGATCTGGATGTCTGAGACTGCTCACTGGATAGGCCGCTGTCGACGGACTCTTTAGCCATCAGTGGCTCACTGATGGCCACACAACAGCCTCGTCCATCACAAATAAGCCACTCATCCGCATGATATGAAAATGGTTCGTAATTACCTTGTTGACGGCATCAGAAAGACTTCCTACATCGGAGAATGAACGACCGGGTTTGTTGAACGGACGCACGAGACGTGATAAAGCGGGCGTGGGCACGACGTGTGCACACCCAGTGGAGGAGCGTGCGTGCGTTTGTAGGTGCGCTAAAGCGAATGCTCAAACATACGCACAAAACTGACAAACAAAACCACAGGGAAGCGGTTGCGTGCGTGTGTGTGTGCCCCTCGGCCTCGGTGATTGGACAGGAGGGCAGCTCCACTGCGAGTCGATCGACTTGGCCTGCGCTCACGCGCGACGGCTCAAGTGCGCACGTGGCCGCCTGCTTGCATAACGCTGCGGAGTTGGTGGGGTACTTGTGCAATTTCCGCTCCCAGCCTCCAATTGCGGAAAATCATGTTATGCTCATAATTTCTGCCTTGGCCAGCGTAGGGGCCTTCACCACTCCCTCTTTAAACCATCCATCTAGAGTTGACTCAGGTTTCGGGCATTAAGGATCGACTTAAGCACCCCAGACTTTTCTAACAGCAATAAATAAGTTTGAGTCACACTCATTTCAAACCAACTTGTACGATGCTTTTTGAAAGAGGGAATTCACTTTCAACAGTTCAAAGAAATAAATTTTCCTACTTCCGTTTGTAAATAAACTTTCGGTTATGAATGGTGGGAAGGTACACGCATTAACAAGTAAGTCGCATTTAACTTCGCGAATGGTAGCATGTATTGGGTTTGTTCCAAATTTTCTTCAAAGACCGCTCGTTATACTTTTTAAACTCTGTTTAATTGAAGAAGGCATAGTACTTATCCGCCTTGCCTAACCATATTTAGAGAAGCTACTGTGTATTTTCCGATGTAATCCCGACACCTTTTCATGCAATCCTTTATGATTCTTATCGAAGAAACAGAAATTGCTCTCATCTCGAATACGGTTTCTTAAGTAAAGTGCTTTGTCATCACTGTCAGTTGGTCGTGCTTATTCTGTTAAAGCAGCATCACAAGTCAAGCATTTATGACTTTTATCCAGTGTCACATTAACACTGAGAGACCAAATTCCGATGGACCCTACTAACAGTTAATTTGGAGGATCCTGTTATTGCTGTTATTATTTTGGGCGTAGCCAAACGTTAAATGTTTTTTGTTTGGCTGCCATGACGACAATTTAATCTTCAACCGCCTCTTATCAGCGTCGACATGATAGAGGGAGTACATACATTAGCACTGCGGGGCTTCTTCGGCGCCTCACTCTTATTGCCCAAACGCATTGCCCTCTCGCCTACGCTCGTTTCCGTGGCCAATGTAGCCTCCACTGATGTGCGCCCGCATTGCGCTCAGACGGGACAATCGCCTCCAGCCCCAGCATCCGTCTACCAGACAGCACAGTAAGACCGTTCTTTCGGCAGTCCAGTAGGAATTGCATTGCCGTTGAATGCAGAGCACATAAGTGGGTCATTGATTCATCCGTGAAACGGTTTGTACATCATTTAGTTAGCTACTCAGCATACTATATATTCCCATTTCACTTATCGACAGTCTGATTAGACAGGAAAAATTGCACCCCAAAGGTGACATTCAAACGCGCGGCTACTGCTTGACCGTTTCATTTGCCTATGCAATTTTACGTCTATGTGGTCTTCGAATTATTTCAGTCCTGCTCGTCTCAAAGCATTATACCCACTCGACCTGGCATTTATGCTGCATTGCTTTAGAATGGACATTGGTTAAGACTTAGGAATATGTTCATAGAATGCTAAGAGAAACATTACCGAATAAAACTAGCAGTAGCTGGGCAAAAACATGGAGCAGGTTACATGGAAAGAGGGCTGACGCCTTCATGTTAGGCCATTTATGCAAATTCCGACGCTTTTATTTACATATCCATAAAACGGAGAAAATCCCATGGCAATGAAAAATCCTAGTTCTGTTGCTTCTTTAGTGTGCACTTTTCTTACTTCTGTTTCCCCCATTACCTTTTGCTATTCAAGACAAATGAAATAAGGTGCTTGTATGGGTGGTCCCAGGTCGAAGATATGAAACTTTGTATTCAGTATTTCAAATGGGTACGCAGTCTTAGTTCGGGTTTTAGCCTCATTATTCGGTTTGATCATTTGGGTCAGATGCTTTGGACGTGATGTACATTTGATAGACACGAAATGCACCCATTACCCGATAAAGCAGAGGGCTTACTGTGGCACATAACTTAACGGGTAAAAATAATAACAAGGCTTTGTAGCTATCGCTAAATGCAAAACCAGACATCGGTGTGCACAACCGAGTAGCAACGAGTTTGCCCAACAGATCCTTAGTCTAATTTAAAACTCGTTTGGTGCGAGTTCTTCATTCACAGATTTTTAGAAATTCTACTTAAAGGTTACTCTAAAAAAAGATAACTTTTTTCGAATTTTCAAACCATAAACAAATTAAGTCTTTTAAAGTGCAGTTGCCCTCAAATTGAGTTGGTGCTTTCTTTCCATGCCTAAAGATTTATCACTACCGCTTTAGGCGATGATTTGTTTTTTTATTTATGGTAAGAAGAAATTAGTTGAAGAGTAGTAAAAACTGATTATAAGTACTGGGTGTGGTGAATCACTAAAGTTCAACGTAACTTGTAGAAACGTGGCAACAGTTCACCTTGTAAACACTTTCAGACATATTAATTTTGCAAGTAAAGAACCCAAAACACTCGCAACTTCCTTAAAAAGGTAAAAATAGAGCATTTTGGAGAAAGTACTTGAAAATGATGACTAAAAGTACACCGTGGAACCTTAAACAATGCATCTTTCTGGCCAATAAAGGTGCCCTAACCAGACGGCTAATATGCTCTCATAGAATTATCACGTATCACGAATTTGAACGATGCAATGGAAGTATCTCTCAAGCTATCTTCCAATGTTTACTAGCATTTTGGTTGTTTAACCACTTTTGGCTTGAATTGTCGTTTTTT
Source organism: Taenia solium (assembly GCA_001870725.1). Classification (NCBI taxonomy): domain Eukaryota; kingdom Metazoa; phylum Platyhelminthes; class Cestoda; order Cyclophyllidea; family Taeniidae; genus Taenia; species Taenia solium. Next base: position 722,167 of record MIEF01011759.1, on the reverse strand, counting down.
GTTGCCATGTCACCACTTGGTTGCGCTACCAAGTGATCGCTTACTAGCTTCTCTTCTTTTGCAAATTTAAGCCTATTCTGCGAAAATACTAAAAAAACAAAATTAATATGCAGTTTTACTAGTGTGTTTGGGTAAAAATAGATGCAGGGTGGAGTGGAAATGTTTCCCATCTGTTGTGTTGATAGGAGCAGGGAATGCTTTTTTTCAACAAGTGCCATGTCTCGCAACATTTCTAACTCATCAAAACTTCCGAGTTCGACATAGCTACAATTCAAATAATCGACAAGTGAGACTGTTTCTTCTACGTATGCAACAGATGTAGTAAAACATGCATGCGAAACTCAATGGTTGGAACTTTCAACAGCGCCTGACGGGTGAAGCAATTAATGTCAGTGAGTGCGGAATCACCGACACCTTTGCCTACACCAAAATCCATCATCTTTACTAAGTATTTTAATTACTTTTCGGTAAAAAAGCATAAATAAACGGAAAATACTTTTTGCATGAAACTAATCGTCAAGCCTTTTCCGCCGAAAATAGGATGCAAAAGAGTGAATTAGTTGTAGTTTTTAAGTTGCTCCTCCCTTCCACCTCCGGCGCCAGGCATTGAGATTAAGGAGACCGACCGGGGGAAGACAAATTATCATAGTTTTAGGGCTTCCACTTGAGGATCGGTTTTGGCCACTCCCCCTGGCGGTTGGTGTAAGTCGGCGGCTTGTCACTTTTAAAGTACATTCAAACAAGCATGCAATGCACTGCTTGCAAGTCGTACAGTTAACTATCAAGGGATTATGCTCAAATTCTATCATTATAGTCAACCTTAAGTTGCCAATGTATTGAACCTTTGCTTCGTCTTAATTGACGGGCCTGCACGTTTAAATCGGTGCGTTATTAGTACACCTTTTGCCACATGGGGATAATTTATGTAAGTCTGATTGAACTAGGCTTACAAAATAGAAAAGGTTTGTTTGTCTCATTGTCTCCACAACCAATACTCTGAATGTAAACATATTCTGTCTCTTCACACTTTCAGCATCACAAATACCAGAAAACTTAATCAAGTAGCTAGACTTGCTTGTAGTTCAAGTTAGCCTTCTATGCGGGAAAATGACATGACACAACCCTCTTTCTGTCATGCAAATTAGCTCAGAAAGTAACATATTCAGGCAAATTTTTTGTTCGAATTCATTATTGTTACTAATGGCATTTCTTTGCAACACCTCAACAGATAACTCAAAGTTACAAAAGCCACTGTACTGACTCAAAATTCACATAATCGTGTTTGCCACTGTGCGTAGCCTACCTAACGGTGGTATTAAAATTAACTGAACACCCACTCCCAGCTGTAACAATCTACAACAGTTCTTCACAAAAAAAAGCCTTATTAGATTTGACTCGAGAAGTGGTTTTCTAGAACCCACATAATTGGCCGGGGCAAATAAGCTACTGTCATAATTATGATGAAAAATAGGATTAAATGCAATTTATTTGTGCATTCATTTCTGCCATGCCAGACGGAAAAATAACGTTTGCTCTGCGCCTTAAACGACGGCCTCTTGATGTGTCCGAGCGGGACTACAATAATGCCACCTTGTAGTGTTGCACCTCTTCCAATGCTTGGATGACTGACCAAACAAATAAACAAACCACTCCTTCATCCTCGCGAAGAGCCAATGCGATTACAGAAGTGGTAGTAAAGACTACCTACAGCGTCACGGCAATAAGGGCTCCTAAACCGAAATTTTGCATTAACCCAGTAGATAGTAGTACCTAGATATTTTTCATGAAAGTCTTGGGTTCACTCGGTACGTTGTAACCAAAAATAAGGTTGAAGGGATAAAGTGATTTTAAAAAATCGTTTTCTTTTTCAAAAAGCAACAAGTCGACAGCCAATAAGCAGGTAACGACGTTTCCATCAGATTGCACCATATGCTATTTCAAAGGTGTGCAGAAAGGGTAAATTAATAGCCTTGAAATTATGTTTCGATTGTGTTGTGCTAATTAAGAAGCTGGCTTTGACTGTTTCCGAAAGAAATATGGCCCATTTTCGCATAAAATTGGAGTCAACAATGGGCTACAGGTGAAGGTAAAAGTCATTATTCCTCGAATTTTGTAAAAGTATGCATAAATTTACAAATAAAAACCGGGTGGGTTAATTATACAAGCAAGTAACAATCCGGAAAACATTTTGCATTTTTGTTTTCATGTAAGCCGAAATTGTTCAATAGGCACAGCATTTAATTACGTTTTGTTTCTCGCTGCGGTATTTACACAATTGTTTTACATTGATCTTCGAACATTGGTTTAAGCAGTGCGGCTACCGTTGAATTTGACAGTATACTTGAAAATTAAAAGCCCTATTTAAGGCCGAGAATGTAACATGTTGGTTCTCGTATTTATGCCTCTATTGGGCGGCATGGCCTTTAAAAGGAAAGATTCATTTGATGCGGTTTCTAATGGACAGACGTTAAAAACACGTACCCAATTCATTTTTTGCGTGGTTGTTGATAAAAAGATATAAATTTGCATGTATAAAGGCAATGAATAAGTTACGACTTTCGATATACGAAGAGGATAACAGTGGCGATTATGCTCCGACCCCTTCAGGATAATATTCAGTGCCGTATTTATTTATAGGCTTTCTTTTACCTCTGGTCCAAGGGAGTTAGTGTAGCCCCTAAGTCTACGCAGAGTATTTTCATTCCTCGAGATCGGAAGGATGAATGGAGAGGAGTCATTTTGTTCCCTGAGACTAAAGGCATCAAATGGCTGACGGTAAATGATCGCCCCATAACCAAAACCTAATTCGAACAAAAGAACGCATCATGTAGTTCCTTAGTTGCACATTTAACTCTCGATTTTGGCCAAGGGTCAATTTGGGTCAAGGCAGGAGGGGCCGAAACCTATAACATGCCAGTAGCCCCAAGCCCTGCTATATGTTTAACACATATTCTTTCAAGGCATTATGGCCACTTTTGACATCAGGAAACCTTAAACAACCTTAAACTTGTTGACAAAGTTTATTTAAAATTTGAACACAGAAGCAATGTGTTATATTCGCAAATGTCAAATACTCCAAACTTTGTGTAACATAACATTTATTAGGCACAAAATTTGCACAAAATTGCTTTGTATCACGTAAAAGTAAATGTAAATGAAATTAGGTTCATACAAACACTATAATTTTGAGGCACTTTTAAAATCATATCACCAGTTCCACATCTACCAATTAAAAATTCGCGAAAAAGATAAGCGGTTTTTATGTTTAAACCCATCAAAATTAAGTGAAACCAATCAATTTGCCGATATTTTATCTGCATACTATTTGAGTTGCGCATTGTGAATTTCGGCGGCTACCGACAATGAACAGACGACCCGGTATAGCTGGCATAAAAGAGCGAGCTCAAATGCAGGCTAGGTATGAGGAAAAGCGTAAACAACTGGCTGAGGACGCTGCAGCAAACCTTCATCGCCAGCTAGAAACAGTTAAATCGTCCCTGGAATATTTTGCATCAAAATATCAATCCAAGATAAGACAAGATCATGCTTTTCGGACGGAATTCCAGTCTATGTGCGCTAATATTGGCGTTGATCCTCTCGCATCCAGTGATGGCTACTGGTCGAAGATTTTGGGCATTGGTGATTTCTACTACCATCTTGCGGTTCGTATAATTGAGGTACAGCGTCTTAAGTAGTTCCCATACTTCGATCTCATATGCACCACTTCAAATGCACATGCTGAATGTTGATATCGTCACTTTATAATAGGGGATAGGTAATCTCTTAAATAACTTCAAGTCCATTACTTAGCTGCTAACCGCCACTAGTACAGTGTTCTTCGTTAAAATCGACTTTTCTATAGTATTTTCAATAATATTTGGTAGTGAAACGCCTTCTTTAAATGGCCTTCGATAAATGAATTGCCAGCGATCCTCACGACAAGTGATTTTAACCTCACTAATTGTTCAATTTCCAAAGCATCCGCTGATATTTTTAGGTATCGATTAGATTTTGTATTGTCTGTGGAGTTCTTTCTTTGTTATTTCGGAATGAGCTCATTTGATACGCTTTTTAATGTTCCACAGCGTTAGACTAGTAATATCTTGCTTTGAATAAATGTGTCGTGCTACTGAAACTTCGTTTACTTGCAGATTTGCATGGCAAAGCAGCGGAAAACTGCTGGTTTGATGCCTCTCGAAGAGCTTATTCTCGAACTAAATGAAACAAAGAGTTCCTGCGAAACCAACATTTGTCAAGATGATGTTGCAAGAGCCATAAAAAAACTCCAATGCTTGGGCAATGGTTTTGAACTAATCAAAATTTCTGAATCGCGTCAACTGGTTCAGCTGGTTCCAGGAGAACTGAGCATGGATCAGACTGAGGTTTTGAAATTGGCTGAATCTCACGCAGCTCATATTACTGTGAAGCAATGTGCGCAGAAGTAAGATAGCAAACCTGGCTGTTTTTTGGAACCTGTTGGTCGGCACCTTATGGCTGATATTTGGATACATCGTTTGAGGTTCTTATTCGGTGCATGGTTACCTGTTCAGTTACTCGCCTTGTCTTCAGTGAAGGTTTTTTTTACGGTGCGGCTAGCCGCGGACACTACCCTTAGATCACCGCTACAGTGTTTTTTTCTTTGAGTTCGCGTTTATTTGGGCCTATTGTAGTCTTCACATTTCATTTTAGTGTACATGGTGGTTTTTCGTCTTTTTAAAGCCCAGGTTGAACAGAGTCTATTTCACCTTTTTAGGCTGGGGTGGACGGATGAACGTGCACACGCGGCTTTGCAGTACCTCATGCGAGAGGGGATGGCATGGGTGGATGAAAATGATGAAACTGAGCGTTCCTACTGGTTCCCTAGTTTATTCGACACAAAGGCAAATAAATAAATCTATCTTCTTTTTTCTCGCGGCTACCCGACAAATACCAAACACCGAACATTATCTTCTCTGTCTCCCTCTTCACAATATTGATCCACTTTGTGTAATGTTAGGAAGACTACTAGCTTGTTGTGGAGCGCCTAGGAATATCGAGTTTTTCAACCATGACTGTCATAGCCATTCTCAGTAATGGGCTTGTAACTGTGTGGGGATTCTCCTACTTTCTTCTGCAATTATTGCTCTTAACGTTATTCAATAACCATGTAAATTAACTCCTGTAACTAGATCATCATTTTGGAAATCTAACTAATAAAGGTAATAAGCACCCGAATGGAGCGAATGAACGTGTAGCTGTCAGGGGGGCAACTGCGATTTGCGGCAACTCGAGTGCTACTTACTGCTGTCATGGTCAAAAAGCGTCACCCGGCACGTCCATTTCCGGGTGACAGGTTGGCGTTATTTTGGAATTTAGGTGTCTCGGAAGCCATCTGTGGCTTTATGTTAGAATCCACTCGACTTATGCTAGACGTCAATCTTAAGACGCCGATCTGCGTAACCGAGTTGGCTGCAAGTTATCAAATTGGCCTGCGAAAAGCTCGGAGACCTGCTCCTACTGCCCACAGACATCTTTCTTCCTCGGCCCTCAAAATAATTGTGCACGTGAATTATTCCGTTGATCGTAAATGCCATTGTACGGTGAAGTAATCTTAAGTAAAATAAACCCATAGGCCAACAAACCTTGTTAGTAATTAAAAATAGCCCTTTTGTGGCTCAGCCGCCTGCATTCGAAGGTTGAAAGTAAAGCAAGCCATTCAAGTATGTATTTGCGATGACCACAACGTCACTACGCGTTATCGTTAGAGGTTGCTTCCTTGTCATATCTTCTCTAAGGTCGTAAGGATCCAGAGCACAGTGAAAAATTGCATAATATGAGTGCACAAAAGAATTAAGGAGCTAGCATCATGGCCTCCAGGGTGCTTAGGTAGCCCGCGCATCAGGTCATCCTGAGCATTTATTCATTAAAACATTTAAAAATTTAGAGCAATTTTGGAGTGGGGTTTGTTTAAACAAAACATAAATGCGTTACCTTGACGCGCCGAATTATTGAAATGATTTGAATAGGTGAAATCGAAAAGTTAAAAAAATCACGAATAAGGGTCGAAACTGCCCCTTTAATTTGTGTGTTTCATTTTAAAGAAACTACATTAAGAATACTTGCGTCAGTTATGATGCTTGTATTAAATAATTAAAGGAGTTAACTATGGTTTTGGGAATACAGATAGTTTAATTCGTTTATGTATTGGTTTGATATCAAGCACGCATGTTGTTTATTGGTGTGGTCGGCTGATGTGTTCCTAAGCCAGCCAATGAGATTTCAGAGAGTATATTTTTTAAGCGACCTCGTCATTAGTAGATTTGTGGTGAGCAGTGTGGTTCCAGTTTCACGTGTCTTGCTTTAGCAGCAACATGAGGCAGCAACTTGGCCAGCCGAACCCTGGCTATCTACGAGGAAACCAAAGGAAGATGCTAATGCGGGAATTGGTGCTGAATAAGACGTCGGAAACTGAAACTGTTGGTTATTTTATGAATGTGGTTCAATCACCTCTGTCAAGGAGTTACGCTGCGAACTCGCAAGTGCGAGTCAGATATGATGGACTAGAACACGGTGACCCGGATCAGGCACCGTGGGTGCTTCTGAAATCACGTTTTGTGCGTGGAGAAATGGTAACATTTCCCATCTCTATGTGCGCGGACTTATACAACCACCTGCTTTCCTGCGCCCAACTGAGACAGGGCGAACTCGATAGTTCGGGAGAGGCGCATGATGCACAGAACTCCGATCAAATAGATGACGAAACCTGCGTGTTTGACCTTTCGCAACTCTCTGCAATAGAGTTTAATGACAAAGCGGTCAATTGTTCCCTTAAAATTCTTACGGGGCAGAATGAAGTGAAGGAGGGCGAATCGGAAAAAAACACCGAGTTTGCGAAGGTTAGGCGATGGATACAATCAGGACCTCTCATTGAAGCTAAAGATAGCTCACCAGATGGTCTTCGTGGCTTGCCTCCACACACGAGAACTGTGCGTCTGGAGCTTTATGAAATGCTCCTTCCAAACTTGGTTACTTTTCTGAGTAAGTCACCATTTTCTTATACCTTGATTCTATTTCACTCTTCACCTTTAGTTTGCTTTCGAAAAACTACTTTCACAAAGTGATTAATAACAAAGTGTTCACTTGATTTTGGGGTTAGGCAATTTTCCAGTCTACGAAATTTTTCTCAATCTTATGGTAATCAATACGTAATAAATGATTACAGTAATTAATTTCGAGAAAATCGATGCCTCTCAATCACTTTCTTTTTAGTCACCACGGTGAATGTCACTTAAAGAATCGGCCTCCCAACCAAATCTTATAAGTCTACTTATCCGGTATTTTGGGCTTCCTCGTTTTCCAGAAAGACTGTTAATTACAAATTGTGGGATTTAAATTACCTTTCCATTCTTTTAACCCCCCTTGAACGCTATATTGCCTTTCCAACAGGATCCCAGTCGTCATTTGGGTGGATTGCATTGGGCGTCTTTCAAGCCGTTGTTCGCCCATTTTGCGCTATACGTAGATGTATTTAACATCAAAAGCGACATGCATCACAGGCGAAGGCGACTGAGACGGTTTGGACCCTGTCAGTCAGCCTCACGTCTCCGCGCAAGCATTGCATGTAACCTAGACGAAGGGGGGTGTGGGGATGAGGGCACAGGGGGAGGAAGAGGAGGAGGCTGGGTGTGCCACAGACATTAAAAGGGCGCCTCTGAACTCGGCTCGTGCCGCTTCTGGCACTGTCTTGATGTGTTTGAGCACCCAACCAGGAGGAGCCGCCCTTTATCTCTCTCTCGCTTACGTTGAAATGCACTGCTTGATTGATCACGTTCAAGTGCGTGCGGCGATGCCTGTGCGAAGCCTCAACTTTGCATGCTCCTTCCACATGCAGTCAGATCTAATTTCTCATTGAAGCTTAAAAATATTTGCCCATCATTGAGTGAGGAAACGATTCTCCCTCTATTTGCGCATAATCCTTGTAAATGAAAAAAGAAGATATCTGTCTCCATGTTGCCTTTTCCATACCGGTTAACTTCCTTTTCAGAATTTCTAGACCAATCGTTTCTCTCAAGTTATTTTAACGAGATTATTGAGACAAGTATTTTCATAGCGTTCAAATTTTGTGTTAGGAATGTTTGAAGAATTTTAGGCAATTTCTAAGAACATCCTAAAATTAAATCCGCCCAGGTTGCCTGTTATGAGCTTTTGCTCGGTATCAGTCGTTATTGTAACAATGTGTATTTTGTTCCTTTTAGGTGATATTTGCGTTCGGTACCAGCATCTGGATCAACCTCCACAGCTCAACTTTTTATACAGTCCATCTGGTGAGCGCAGATTCTTCTTTGACATACGCAACACCCCTTATGGCAACCGGCTGCACATTGCCCAGGTCACGGACCTGCATCGTAGTGTTATTGGCATTCCATTGGAGTCATTGGTGACCTTTAGGAATCGACTGACTATGCTCATTGATGCTTTGAAGCTAGAGGAGGGAGAGATAATGAGAAAGACTCTGGGAAAATACTCCAATCGTCCGAAGAGGCTCCGGTACGTTCGCCCGACCTCGACCAGTCGGCCACTGAACAGCTCTAACGCTAGGCAGACTCAATTTGACCAAGAAAACAGAATACAACAGCAAAATAAGGGAGAGGAATTAAAAGGTCCAATGAAGACTAAGCGTCCAATGCGACAAAACGGCGCAACTTTAAAATCGCAATCGAAGCCTCAAAAACCCGACGCTGAAGGCGACCATAAGGCTGACGAAGTGCAAGAATGCATAAATAAAGATGAAAAAGAGGAGGAGGTTAAGCAAAAGGGGGAGGCTGTGGAAGCAAAAAAAAAGAAGAAACCAAAGAGATGTCCCAAAAAGACTGACGCTGCTCAAGACAAGGAAAAGGAGGTGGAAGCATAAAGAACTACACCATCCAGGCTTATTGTTTCTGTCAATTTTCTACCATTATGTCACGTTTGTGCTCTTAGTAGTTGTGCTTCTGTGTGACACTTCAATTTTTATACGATAGTTGGAAGTAGCATCCCATTATCTTGTTTTTCGACGGGTGGCAAGGGTGGGGCTTAGTGCGGGATACACGAATTCCCTTCTCCTCAATACGAGATGCTATTTCATGCCTTTGTCCGAGATTCGCTTTGGATGGAACAGACATCAAGATCAGCGGCATGATACAATGCTGGTGTAGGATATGGACAATATTTTATTTGCCTATAGGCCCTTAGGAGAAGACACCAGGATTCGTTGGAGTTTAGCATTTGAGTTTTTGTCGCAGAAGCAAATCGGTTTCGCCTCGTGATAAATTGGAGCCGTTGTTTGTGGGAGTTAGGGTGGACGCTGAATCCAACTCATGCTGGACGAATGTAGCTCTCCTGCTCTCCCTTTCCGCCTGCCTGCTCACCTGCCTCGAGCTCTTGTCAGTGATTTTCAATCCTTCGTATCAGGCTACCAAATGTTCACCAACGTCGAGTCTTGCATGTGCTCACGCTTGACGGCAGCTCATCACATGCTAAATTCGTCAAGCAAAACAGGCAAGTGTCTCCTCACTTATCCTCGGACCTTGCACATTTTTAATGGAAATATTTTAGGCCACTAACAATACTGCCTTCATGATATAATTAAGAAACTGAAAATCTAGGTGAATTGATTCTTATTCTAACAACCTTTCATCATTAACTATTGCAAGTCTAGAACATTCAGTGCCAAGTTGGACCCAGTTCTTGAAGGTAATGAGAGCAATACATTCCATCGACTGCATGAATTGAATTCAACTTTGCATGAATCCGTTTTATGATTTCAACATACCTTCGTAGGAGTCGCCACGGCGTGGTAGAGGGCGAGACCTTATAAAGCGCAACAAACCCGACCACGCGCGCTTGTTCGACTCGGCATCCTGTGAAGCTCGGAGGGCATCAACACACTACGTGACTCACCTGGCATGTTGTGCAGCCTGACATCCAGATAAATTCACGTCTATTCAAGAGTTGATTATTTATTATACCTTAAAGGCGTTATGCCTAAAACACATCTGTAATTGCGATGCGAGGCCTAGGCGTTTAACTCTGCACTTGGGTTTTGCTTCTGCTAGGTGGCACGAACCCCGAGCCGTACCATTGACCCTTATGTACGTCAATAATACCTATTCCACTCGGGCATTGTGCCTTCCCTCGCCTTGGGAGAGGGCTTAGGGTGCTATGCTGATACCCTTTACTAGTGAATCAGTTAACGTACCAAAACGTAATCGTGGATCAAATATTTGGACTCGGGTAAAAGGGTGCCTTGAAAAATCAGTTTTATTGGGTTCCAAGGCTTTTGTTATTATTTCCCATTGTGTTATGGTAGACCTCATGGCCACTGCGGGAACAAAACTTATAGCACATTTCTGCATCAAAATTGACGTGCAGCGTTCACCCACTGCAGTAGTTTTGCCAACACTTGTACAAAAACTGCTAATTTTTTTTCTGAAAAGTACCATCCCTCAAGCAAGTAACTTGGGGAACTCCATTTGTGCTAACTTATATCTGCTAACCCTGAAGCACCCAACACCACATCGGTGGAAGTAATTTTGTGGTTGATAGAAGGTTTCGGGGAAATTAACACCCTCTCGTTGTTACCAATTTAGCTCTCGCCTATCCTTTTAAGTTCATCCAAGCAAAGTAATTTGTTGCAGCATTCGTGGTAAAACAACACCCTCCTGATATACTGTTCAACCCAAAACTCGTTTCATAATGCGATGTGTATCAACACTTTGAAAGCCGCTTTATCCTGTTCTTCACTGACCTAACAACAACATTCTTTTGCGCGTCCCTCTCCACCAGCATGTGAGTGTTTCTACAGTAGTAGAAATTATAGAGCAAATTTACACCGCTCGCCTGGTAATTTAATGCGTTATTTTGATATTACTCAGTAATTATCAATTGGATCCGCCGTAACTCAATAGTTTGCATCGCGAAAAAGCTTTGTCGGACTTAGAAATAACTGTGCGGAATTCCTTCAGGACATTGGTCAGATTTTGGTAAGAACGCCAATTCAGCCCATTTCAAACAAGCCCAAGGAGCTTGTCGACTACTATCAGTGAACCAATGGACTTGCTTACGAATTCTTCATTTGGTATCGAAAACCAGGCTAGATCACCGCAAGCAAAGGCGTTTAGGACGACTAATTCCCACGTAACATCATACACGCAGCCGAAAGGAAACGCTTACGATTTTTGTCCTGCTAGGATCGCAGAGACGTGGGAGGGTAATACGCGACTGTTACGAAAAGCGAGTAGAGGGACTACCACGATAACATGGTTTCCAAAACGTAAGAACCCCTCCACAGACATCACGAATAACGAAAGTATGTACGACTGAGACCGACTCGTTTCCTCGCTTTTACGCATTTAAATGCGTTCAAACCTATAACAAGGGGTTATATTCCAGTGTCTTTGCGAATGAGGCGATTTCTCTTCATATTTAATTGGTGGATTAATTAAGGTAAAGGTACAGACCTGATGGCAACATGTAGAAACTATATCCTTCACAAAGTTTGCACTAGTGTCATGACGCAGTGAAAATCATGCATACGTTGCTTCAATCAGCTCATTCTAAAAAGAGGTGTGCATCTCATCAAAAATTACCATTTGGAACAAAATTCAGCAAACTACTCTGTTAATAAAACGCATCAAGGTCTCAATGATTTTATTTCAAGCATGTACAGATCTAATAAAGCATGTATAGGCAGATCCAGCAATGGTACAATCCGAACAAAATATACAAGAGTTGATCATGAGCACTCATTCGGCCTCCTCGCAATTGTCATAAAAGTTATCAGCGTAGTCTATTGTATCACGAATGCGGTCGTACATCTGGTTCACTAGTTTATAATCGGCGGAGGAGACAGAAACCTTCCGAACAGCCAGATACGGACAATACGATTCGTAGACAATGACGCCGTGAGACTCCAAGCTAAGGCGCACATTGTCGACTTCATTCACATCACAGTGAAACTGCGTTACAAACACTACTTGTTACCTTTGAGTAAACAACGGTGGTTTTCAATTCAGATAAGCATTTAGTTTAAAGGATCGACTTTGGCCTTTGCAAAACTGCATAATCCGCGTTATAAAACCATATCCATTAGTAATTATAAATTTTCAACCAGCACAAGAAATATTCTACTAAAAATATGCATTAGCCGGTCTACATATGCAATTGTGTGAAATTATCATAACCGAAAAGGGTGAGAACGTTGCAACTGCCTCAAATAGTTTGGAAAGAAACCTACTTCAAATCCTTTAACACCAGCATTGATTTCTGTTTCTGTCACGTCATGCGCGCCACAATCAATAGCCAATTCAGTTGCCACATCGATATTTTCCAGGGTTTTCTGTGGTGTAGCAGAAACAATGCCTTTGTGCTCAAAAAATTCATTTACAATTGAGCCCGGAGTTGACCTCGACAGCTTAAACCTATTTCAGTACAAACAAACATACTGACATACCCATACTTTTTGGCAATGCCTTGCACTTTATCGCGAGCGCCCTTTACAGACTTGCAACGTGTTTCAATGAGAGCAAAGATACCACCAGGAGCTTGGATTTCTATAATGTAGGGATCAATCATATCCTGCGCCGAAAGCCGTTTGTTTATGGTATCCATTGGTACATTTTTAGATTTTGCATCAGCGATGACAGACGCAAGCCGACTGTTAAGTTTAGGATCTCGCACCCCTCCACTAACTGCATTGAAATAAACAAAACAGGCGTGTTACGTTTAATAGCAGCATCTATCTGTATTAGGAAATTTGATGTAACACGTGCACGTTCCTTATCCTTAGCCTCCTTCGTATGTCTGACGTTTTGCCAATGAGAATGACCAGCAGATCGGCTCGGTAAGTATGTAAGCTGGAATGGACATCTTTCGACACCAACTAAGATCCGAGGAACAGTTCCCAATGTAAATAGTACACGCGCTCTGGCAAGGGCCATACCGAGGTCGAGGAACACAGATCCAAAGCCACCGCGCTACTCCCGATCTAGCAAACAATTAGCCTGCGATAAAAAAGCACTATTAAACACTAACCTTTAAACAACCAAAACTTCCACAAAACATTCAAACTTTAATTAACACAAGTCTCTATCTAATTAAGTTGACACGTTATTGAGTAACAGAATCCAGCACCTACTTTAATTGTATCTGCTGATTTCAGTTTCCTAGAATAAATGCCTGTGTTTTATTGATTCAAAGATGCATTTGGCTCATAATTATCATATCATACACAAATTCTCGTCGAATACTGAGATCATAACAACGCCTCCAATAACCTGAAAGCATTGCAAAATTATAGCGTCCCAAACTTTTGCTCAACGTCTTTCAGCAACTGTGAACAACCCACATGTTTATTATTGGCGCGTTTTCTTCTCCCATGTCCATTTACAATTTTTGGGAAACAATAGCCGAAATCCGAAAGCTTATCTCAACACGTTCTAGTGTTGTTAGTATACACTCAATTCTGGCCATTTCTTTAACTACTGCTTTGTATTACCGTGGTGTTAAATTCGCTCGGAAATGCCATACAAATCTATGATTGAAACCGATGCCGAGGTGCTCGCTGAACGTGAAGCTGAATACATCCAACTTAAACATGCTCTTCACCTTGCTCAGGCAGATCGTCAGCACTACATTGAGGAGATGCAATCAGCAATGAGTAAAATGAAGTGAGTCCCTTGAGTACAGCGTTTGCTTTTGCCTCCATTCTCTCTAATCATTAAGCTCAACCAATACGCCTTGACCATGCATTTTTATTGACAAGGCATAAATGCTGCTTTCTTATTACACCACTGACTTTTGGATAATTGTTTACACTATTTCCACTATTTTAAGAATTTTTTAACTCATAATTTATAAAGCTGTTTTGTAACCTTCTGCCTTTAATGTTTGCATAGTTATCTTACTGTGCTTGTGGACTATTCATATACATTACCATGCATTGTTTGATTTGGTAGGAAAATCATAGAAAAACTTGAAGCTGAACGAAACGAACTTTTGGAACAAATATCAGTCGTTGATAGCAAAGTTAATCAAGCCAAGGACCAAAGAACATGTGAAGACCTAGCTAACCTGGCGGATAATAAGGACTGGTTACAGCAGCAAATTGCTCAGGAAAAGGCAAAACATGTTGAGCTTGATGTTAAAGTAAGTAGGAATGAAATCGATACAAATGGGCTACAAAGCTTTTTCTTTTGCTATACTGAGTAGCTATGGCTAAGAGAAACTTATGTGCCGATTCGCACTGCAGAATTGTATTGCTAGTATCAAAGATGTTAGCAAACAATTAGCATTACGCATTGACTATTTGATCATTTATGCAGACACGTGAACTCGAAAAGAACCTCTGGTCATTAATTCATACAGCTGGAACAACTCAAGGTGCGCAGGAGGCTATGAGTAAACTACGGAAGAAACAGGCTTGCCTTGAAAGCCGTGTAGTGCATGCCCTTAAAACTTACAATGATGCTCTTGGGAAAAATATGCGTAAGTCATACAACGTTTCATGTTTGGTTCATTTAATTCCTCCACCACCGTCAGTTGATGTCTAACATTTTCTTTTAAATACGTAAACGTCGTAGCTTTATTACTTCTTGCCATGCAAAAAGTAACAGTCTTATTTACATGCTTATCAAAAATGCCTGAAAACTTTCCCGACTTAAATTTACATAGTAATAAAGATTTGGAAAAATTGACTTATTTTGTCACCTAAAAAAGTGTAATTAGTAGCTGAGTAGGAAACCAGAGGTTGCATTTATTAACAAAGAAACTTATCGTTAATGTTTTGGCTGAGTGATCGAATCGTGAAGGTGTGATTTGAACATATAGTTTGTAAAACACAAATGACACACATTTAAATATTTTGCTTGTAAGTTCGTTTAGTCTCAGCAGCAATAACATAACCGCCTGGTCAAGGTACGATGACAGGTGCACAAGGTGGCCTCTTCACCAAAACTGAGAATCAAACAAGCAAATAGCGCATTACACCATCAGCGTGCTTGGAGGGTTATGCCACAGAGTGGGAATACATTTGAAGGGTGAAAATTTCACGTGGTTCAACCCACAGTTGAGATATACCAGCTCACTACACTAGGGCGAAAATTCCAGAATACCTGCAAAAACGATTAGCTCATTACAGGTGTCTACTAGAGGGCAGTTAATAAATCAATTAAGACTTTGTTTTGTTAATGCCAATAGATAATGTAAATGAGTTCATTGGCTTGTAATTTAGGGCTACGAAGTGAAATAGACACATTGAGAATGGAACGCGGACGGTTTGACTTAATATATCGAAAGATTGACTTGACGCTTACGAAAATGCGGAACGAGATTAGTCGACTAACTTCTTTTACTACTCAAGCCTACGATCAAAGGTACATTTAAACTGAAAGAGTCTACAGACAATTTCTCACATATTTTGCCCATCAGTGCCACTTTAATTATGGCAATTTAGTTAGACAAAGTTTTCGGCTTTGCATTATCACAGCTGCACCCAAGAAGAATCTCCAATATGCAGCTCAAATTTTTGTTCTCACTCCATGCCCTTTTTTGAAGATGCTTGTCAACTTTTTAAAACAAGTTTAAATGCTAATGGGTTAAAAAATATCCCTACAGGATCGTTTACTTTAATTTTGCAATTGATGTTTGCCACTTAAACATATTCAAAGCTCAAACTATGGATGATTTGCAGATTTTGATTGCCGTGCATTATATTAATAAAATGTGCTAAAGCTTATACATTACCTAAGGCTTATTTAGGTGAAGAATTCTCACAAATCATAAAAGCGTATCTTTGCTCAAATTATTCACAATAACATTGCAAATAATGTTGACTTGACGCCTAGAGAAGAGGCAGCTCAGAGAATTCAAGCATTAACCGATAAAGCTGAGAAGGACAACCAACAGCACAATATTGAGATGAAGGAACTTGTTAGACTCATTGATCATGAAAGAAAGTTGAAGCAGTTTATGAAAATAAAAGCTGCTGAACGCGAGGAGGATCCACAGCTTTCGGCATGGAGGGTAAGTTATTTTACTAAACTGAGAGTACATGTTTACACAACTTTTGGCTGATTAAGGTAAATAAAGTACATTCCTAAATTCAGTCCATTTCGATGTGCGTATTTTAATAAATGCCACAAATTCATCCATGAAAGTGCTAGCATGCAATAAGCAGAATTGACGGCTATGAAGAAAATCGAACCAACTCCCTAGGCATTTACAAGGGTATTGACGATGACAAAATATTATTGGTAGGCCAAGAAGGAGGCGGAAGCAGAAGAGAAGCGAGAACAGGTTGAGCAGACTATTCGACGATACGAGGAGTCCTTCGATCGAATGCTCGTCCTCGCCAAAACCTCCACCACTGACAAGCTAGTGGACAGCTTCCTCTTTAACGAAGACAGAAACTTTGCTCTATTTAATTACGTCAGCGAAATCAATGGTGAAATTGAAAAGCTTCTCAACGAGAATGAGGAGGTTAGTCACCAATTATATCTAATCTTTACAATTTACAGCATAAAAGTTGGAGTTTTTACATGATTGGACAATAATTAGCACCATTTAAAAACGGAGTTTGTTATGCTGCCATTCATATCCAGATGCCAGTGTTTCAGCAATTTTAGATCGTAACTTAATCGCACTTCAATAGGGTGCAAACCATCGGATAGCTATGGAAATGTCTTGGACTTGACAAAGTGAGACGATTGTTTAAGCCAACTCAGCTACACGCTTGTGCCAGCACTATTAAATGTTTACTTTGCCTGGGGATACTTCCTTAGACTTGATACAAGTCTTTTCGCATAATTCTCTCCCTTCAAAACTGATCCATGCATATAACCTAGATAAAAAAACAAATTGATGACTACAGAAATTCCATGAACAATACAATTACGGAGAAACGTCAGGAACTGGAAAATTTGGAGTCCACAAATAAAAAAATTGAGGAGGCAACGGAGAGGATTCGCGCAAAGTTGGCAAAAACGAAACAGCTCCTACAAGAAACTGCCGTAATGACAGGAGACTTGGCGGAAAGACTTAATTGCGATACGTATATGACGTCTGATTTGGATTTCCCTTGATTCATTCTTGGATAGTGCTTCTTCACTATTTTTGCAATAGATTTATTGAAGTATAACCGCGACTATCCACTGTTTAAGTTTGGTTACTAGGATTTACCTCACGTATTTCGAAATATTTATTGAAAAACTTCCAGAACGTTAAGTGAATTGTCACAAGTTACCTGTATACAATGTTTTTAAGCAAAACGGATATGGCTTAGTGTGACGAGAACGAAGAGTCTTACCAAAAGAAAATATTTAAAGTTACATTAGGGACACTTATGTATAAATAACGCTACCATCGCCGCATCAGAGCTGATGTCCAATTTAGTTGACGTTTTCTTGACTTTCGCACCTGTTGGAAGACAAACCATTCCAACGCCCACAATGGTCAACAATAAAAAGTTACTGTAAGGCAGTCATGGATAATATGAACCTGAAGAAGCCAAGACTAGCAAAGTATGAGGATTACAGACTTGAGACAGAGTGCTCCTGCTACAATTAATCGCCATACAATCCATTAATGCAAAAAACAGACTTTACTGAGAGTCTTTTAAAATAAAGCATTGATATACGAATAAGCAACAGGAAGGAGTTATGAAAGGAAGACAAAATGAGTAAAGTAAATAGCCACATGCCGATGTCTAGGCAAATCGCTGAGAATTTCATATAGTTTATTGCAAATGCACTCTAGGAGTGTCCTCGAAAGGCGGCTGGCGGCCTCCGAGAATCCGACGCTTGAAACAGTTCTCGATTACTTGGCATTGATTGAGGAGCGCATCGACGACCTGCTCCTAGTTCGGCAATATATTGCCACCATCGATGCCGACGCCCCTTACATCGCGAAGCCGATTCTGATGGGTGGAAACTTGCTTCCGTTAAGCTCTTCACTACCCACCATCATTCCACCCAATCTGAACGCGGACTTTGACGAATGTGAGTTAATGAGGTACTCCCTAATACTTATTTCCAGCTGATCACACTGAAGCCGGAATACCGAATAACTTGCTTAAATTCGTCACATCACTTAACTTCCGTTCTTCAGCGATAATTAGAGTCACGTCAGTCAACCAACCATGTGCTGCAGGGCCGTTTTCGTCCGTAAACACATGGCAAGTCCGCGATTCCGGTCCACTTTCTCTTGTTACGATTCTCTTATTTTAGCCGCCGGTGAAGGTGAACTAAAAGTGCCCTTGTCGAGAGAGGAACTGCACAAACGGGTTATTTCACAAATGAAGTCGAAACATACAGAAACGACAGGAAAGGAAACCGACGTCGATGAGTAGGATCCAAGCGGCATGGGTAGTGGAACTAAAAAGCTATCTCTGTTTTGAAATTACAGGTATCAATCCTTAAAAATGTCCTGATATTGTAGAATAAGATGTCTACCCATCATGCGTCATGACCCACGTAAGCCAATCAATTAGATGCAAAGAACTTTTTGAGATAAAGCCCCATGGAGTCGAACATGAGGTTGTGTTCCAACCCAAATATATTGCTGAGTGCACCATGAATGCAAATCGCTTTGGTAAAAGGATGACAGCTTCGTCGAAGTCGCTTGATGGTTTTACATTTATGGGCGACATTTGAGCTCATGCCCACTCCTGAGTCCTTAGCATGACAATACCAGCTTTACCAATCCTATGGTAAGCAAATACACGTGATGCGAGGCAATGACTGCCACGCGTCTTATACGTAAGCTGCCCAAATAATGACGCTGCGTAAGTAATTGGGGGCGCTTAATGAGCTGTAGTTGTTGACCTATTATCCCCTAAAAACCCATGCCGTTGCGGTGTCTCCCATATGCACCCATCATTGGACTGTAAACGTTGTTTTCACCAGATGACTTGAGATACTTAGTGGCTGAAGGTGCTACCGTCCATTGTCTGACAGCCATTGCATAGTTTCAATAGGCCTTATTTCGACTGACAAACTCGCATGACTTCCTACCAATTTTGTCTACGCTAGTGCGCAAGCCACGACGAAATGCCAGTTCACACCGCCCAGCAAAATACGATAGGTGAAATGTAGAACTCCAAGCGGTTGACGATATTCCGCATTTTATTAACTTGCTATGCCTTTTCCATTCTGCCTCCTTGGATCAGCACTCAAAAGGTTGTTCAGTTAGGATTGCTGAAACCTACAATTGAATGTGGGGATAAACACCAGCCCAAGACGTTCAAGCATTCGAGGGTGGGGCAAGTCCTTTACTTGGTGGTGGAGCATTGAAACGAGAACCGACAGCGCACACCCACATATAGAATCAAATAGATAACAAGGCGCGTTGGATACAATCCAGAAACGGAAATCCCGGTAAAATAACCGACCAAAGCCAACGTCGAATCACATTTACTGAAAGGCTTATTTTTAATTTACTGCCCAGTGAAATCACCGATCAGATTATAGCACGGGGAGTCATACAGACAATATTCAATGTGAAGGCAGACAACACAAGATGAGGAATTTGAAGGAATCAGCTAAAGTGAGAGGAATCAAAAAACGCTTTACAAACACACAATCACAACAAAAAGTTATCAGAGTAAGTTTAAATGCTAATTTTTGGGAAGAGCATAGTGGTATAGAAAACATACCGAGAGCATGAGAAAAAAAAGATGCGCAGGACTTTAACACCGGGTTTCGTAAAGACCACTTTTGCCAATGTAGCGAACCCATTTAATAACATCGTGATCTGAATAATTCAGTTTCGGCTCAAAAACCTTCAAAAATCGAACCCGGAAGCCCGAAGGTGCAAAGGGAACCTACAATACAAATGGAGTTAAGTGCGATAAATGTAGTGGTAGATTATGTTACGAAAGAAAAGGCAATTGGCAGATTCTTCAGCAAAAAAGGAGCTTAGGAACACACGTCTTGCGAGAATACTTTCGAAGTGGTTTGTCAGTCGTTCGAGACGAGGCTGAATTACCAAATGAAATACGCGCTGGCACTACCTTCAACCTTATTGAGCATTAACGGTGCGAGCTAACTTACACTTCTGAAACGCTAGAGGAAGCCTACGGTCTTTGCAAGAAAAGAATCTGGGCATCATCAGCATGTCTTTGAAGGGCAAGAACGTAAGAAAATTACTACGAGCATAAAAACTTAGGTTAAAAAAAGAATGTGCCATCGCCGAAACATAAAAAGTGGCACACTAATTTTCCCGATTCATCAGCTCCTCAAAAAGAAACAACGTGCAGAAACACACCTCAAAGTTCATGGAAATTGGCGAGCGATTAACACGTTGCGGTTTGTCCGACGACTGAAGCAACTCAACTTCGGCAGATAGTTGGGAATCTTTCATCCCAGCAATGCGTGGAAGTCTACGATGAGAAGGGGAGAAAATTTAGCTTGGTGCGCAAACACAATTAGGTTCAAACTGTCGAATATGCAGTGTACTTTCTTGCAGCAATATAATTCGTTGCCACATCCGTTCATCCTAATGGAATAGGGTGCTCAACAACGCAATCTCAAGTAAGAAATAGAAGTCCTTACATACTGGCAATAGGAGAGCATAGAAGACTCACTTCCACACAATAGCATTTTCTGTTGCCTTGTATTTGGCTCTGCCCTTTGAACAAATCACCTGAACACCACTGGTGTTATTCGGAGTGGGAATGCGCACCTCCACCTTTTGGGCAAGGAGGCTGGGCTTAAAGGTGGCCTTCACGACAACTTTGATTTCCAACTTATGCTTCCCAATCTCGTGCACCAAAGGAATAAGTCGAAAAGGTAGTGTGATTTCCTGTTAACCATAACGACACAAAAGGGAGATTAATTTCTTCCGTTATAGCATACAAAAATCAAACAACCTTAGGAAATATTCTGCAAACATAAGGCTTAATGAACCTGTTAAAATAATAACATCTGCTAAATTCAGTTATGCGTGAGGACTTTCACCACCAAGAACGGTCCTGACGATTCAGCAAAATATCATAGGTATATGCTTGTATGCATGCATGGGAATAGGAAAGAATTTCAACTAAAGTAGTCATGAAATCCCTTCATGAAGCAAAAACAAGCCCAAATACCGGAATTGTGCAAATTCTCGCTACCAATAAGTGAAGTGATTAGTAAAAAATCATGAATGACTTTGCTCCATTGAATATATATTGAAGAGTTATTAAGTTGCTTTGAACCTGACTAACAAAAAGGGAAAAAAATGATGCAAAAATCCACAGACTTTATGGGTCAAAAGTTAAGTAAACCTACACGGGTCTTGCGGTAACGCATGAGAACAAATTCGCCATCTGGAGGAATGAATGAGATCGCTTGGTCGGTACTGTACTTGTTTAATTTCACGCATTGATGGAACTGACAGTCATCGATTGCGACACCACCAACGGACTCAGGGGCTCTACAAGGGAGATGCACATCATTAATACTCCTTCTATCCGAACCAAGTGATTAACTACGAAACGGTATCAATGGGATCTCAAAGTAAAATCAATCGAACACGATGGATGACGAAAAACACGCCAAAGAACAACACATACAGATCGTCACCACTGCTGATTGCACTGGAATTTTTGGGTCGGTTGTCAAGGCTAATTTTGTCATTGAATCCGAACTTGCAATCTGGCATTCCACTGAGATAACACTTCATCACTACTTTACCGACTACATGAGCCGATAAAATCTGACCTGAAAGGAGTTACAAAGCGATATGGTTGAAATAAATTTGTGATTGCGCTCCAACGTTGGGCAACAAACAATACCTTGATGCGACATTAGCAAATTAACCGACTCAGTTATATCAAGGAAAAGTTCGTTCCGCCTGTACTTAATGCCCTCGCGGCGCCAGCTAATCTGTCCAGTAACCTGATTGGTGATTTGAGTAGTTTCCTCTTTGTTTGCGGATCTAATAGCAGCTTGGGTAATGAGATTTCGAAGAACGTCGGTGTCCGTATTCTGGGCGTAACCGTAGTCTATTGCTTCGTCAAGAAGCTCATAGATGAGAACAAAGTTGTTTTTAATGTTCTCCTCAGTAACACGACCCAAGTGCTGTTGGAAAACACTCAGAATAGCATGTAGCAACTCGAAAACAGCTGCAGCATTAAGGTTACGCCGACTAACAGAACAAAGCCAGATGTTCCCTCGCTTTACGTGAAAAAAACTAGTTCTAGAGATGTTAACGATCGGCGAACGGATCTATAAACAAAAGATGGCAGCTTGAGGTGCACGTACTTGTAACAAGCAGAAGAGAAGAACTAAAGAAAGCATTTATAAAAGACCTCCTGAAGAACTCAGCAGAAACATAATCGAGGATAAAGACAAATAATCAGGTGGAAAGACAGTGGATGATATACCAATGCTGGAAACAAAACCAATAAAGGTCATCAAAAAGAACTAGGAGAAATTCCTAACCAACGCGTTGCACAAAGTAATTAGCATGAAAGACGCATAGCATCATCAATTACTTGATGTCTGGAATGTATGACATGGACACGAAACACATCAACGGCAGTTTTCGGTATTTCATCGCGGAAGAACCGCTGAATCAGAACCTCCCCTTTGTGATTGTATATGAACAAGGCACCGATCATTTTTGCAGCCCCAGCAAACTACAAAACGACCGAATGACACTTAACCAGACAACCGCGGCGCTAAGTTTTCAGAATACTAAAAGGCATATAAATATAATTGGAGATTTTATTTATCTAACCATATTTGTGTTCAGTATTAGTGCTAAGTGCAAGTGTATTTATATTTAGTGCTAATGGCATAAAAATGTGATGGTTTGACATGAGTCAAGTAGTTAAATATCTTGATTTTCCACTGCTTGTAAAAAATGAGATGAAACGTGTACTAAAGAGAAGGTTTAATTTATAAGTTAGAATTTTTATCATCACTTGTAATTTTGCATTAGTACTACTGTAACGCCCCTACACTTCTCTATAAAAAGAGATCGTAATACCTTGTTAGTTCATACTCCAGTTTCGGTCACTTCGGTGGCCATATTGTACTAGCCGGTTGGCAGGCCTCCGGGCCGTGCTGACAGCCTCCAAGCCCACTGCTTACAGAATATACATTCGGCCCCAGTACAATGCCTTCTTTTACCTTAAAGGAAGTCGCGGGATCCTGTGGAGACCTGTAATACTTTGTTTGTTCGAACTGCCCGTTTCGGTCACTTGGGTGGCCATATTGTACTGAGCCGGTTGGCCGGCCTCCGGGCCGTTGCAACAGCCCCCAAGCTCTCTGTTTCCAGAATATATATTCTGCCCCACTACTATGCCCTCTTTTTCCTTAAAGGGAGTCTCGGGACGCTACAACCATTACTCTCGAGCAGAATGTATGTACTTGGATTACAGATGGGATTGGAACATCTGCTATGGCCCAGAGACCAACCACCCCGAAGGAGGCAATATGGTCACCCATATAATCGCAACCGAAGCCGAAAATCAATAAAACGCAGACGTAACACGTAGCCTACCTATTCTCTTTAGCCTATTCCCCTGCACCCCTTGATCAACCACTCACATCTTCTATGACAACCTAATCAGCGCTAACCGAAACACTCACTAGTCAACCATGCTGGTAATCAAATTTTGATGCGAATTTGGCGATCTTTGATCGCGACATCACAGATCCCTCCCGGCAAGCCTACTGAATTTGCAATTTCGTCTGAATTAGAACCCGGACTCAGGGACAGAAAGTTGTGCTGAACACTACAGTACAGGATCGCCGGCCTGAAAACAGGCTAGTGTTTGGGAAAAAAGGGTTTTATGCAGTTTTCTGGATTAGTGATTCGCGTCTGTTTCTTCTTGCGAGTCTTTTACACTTCGGAGCTGCCTTGTCAACTTACCTGAGTCCTATCTAGCTAGTAGAAAGTAGAGAATGTATCGCGGGTTCACCTGTTCAACAGCTTATTTAAGCACAATGGGTGAATTTCGTTAAAAATCTTTTCTAAATGGTTTCCGTCTAGTGTTCTTTCTGTTGTAAATAGCTTCCCAGCAGAACGCAGGACTGGCGTAGTTTCCTAAGGTAGACGCCATTTTCAACCCTTTTGTTATGAGTCGTCAGCAGTTTTTTCCATCCGTAACCATCAGAGCACACTGCTCGAGATCTCTTCATTACCTTCTATTTTCCATCACCTATGACAATCTTTATTCTGCTGAGTGCAGAAGGAAATAAAAGACAACATAAATCTTGTGCACCTAGGAGAACATTTCTTCATTTTCTTCCATCTATCATCGATTGTCGACCATTTGATTGCGATTTGCTGATTTATGAGAATATATTGCAGTATTTGAGGAGAGGAGCGTACTGAGGGTCAAGAATTTGTTAGAAATAAGGTATTTTATTTGTCCACAATTGGCAATGTTATATGAAGAACTAAATTTGTCAAAATAACCGACCTATCACCTCAAAGGAGCAGTGAAACGGACACATTTCACCCAGGAAGCATAAATGGCCTACTCCACAGCAGGAAAGTGGAGAGCTCACCAGTTGCATGGCCAACTTACCGGGATAATGTAAATTTCCAACTACAACCGCATATTTGTGTCGAAATACGGCCATGTCAGAGTTGGATGTCCACCAAGCGCCTCTGGCAAGACATGGGATTCTATCAAATCTCCGATTCGTGTTTTTAATTGCCGTCATTTGTGAATTAAATGCATTCCTACTCTTGTTTAGAATATTTGTATTACCTTTGGTAATTGGCTGAAACAATTTTACCTTAGTACTTTACTAGTGCATTACTAATGGTGAAAACACGCCGTTTTGAAAATCTTTGTTCTTAACTTTTTATTAAACATGTAGCAGTAGCGGGATCTTTCCGTTTCTCCTCTTCCTTCTTTCCCACCCTGCTATTAGAAGGCGGAATATTACGAGACATTCTTCATTGTAAGGCTGTTGGGCAACAGCGGTAGGCTTATATACACGACGAGGGAGTTCCGCGACCAAGTTAAAATTGTCCTGCCGCCTCTGACCTACAAAGCACATTTAAACGTCACAATTATTACAGTAGCATATTGAGTTGCTTATTTGTAGCGTTTCCTTTTTACAAGTTGTTCTTGAAGCTCGCGACGATTGTGCGTTGGTGATGAGAGTGTTGCAACACACACGCCAAGGTCTGGGAAAAAACTTGAGTCCATGGCCACACTCGTTTTGGAAAGGAAGGCAACAGTGGTCATTTTGTTAAAGCAAATGCATTTTTAGGGTGCTCTCAAATTTATTTTTGGATTTTCGTTGGTAGCGACTTTATTGAGGCGTTTTGAACACATTTTTGACTTTGTCGACAGATTACTTCTTTACCGTCAAGGTAGGCCCTTCAAAGCTACATTATAAATGAGCATACTTTTGCATTCAGATGCAGGGAACTGTATTGTAACCGTCTTGGAAATACAATAAATTAACACTCAAAATCTTACGCATTGAAAGAAGTTACTCGACACATATTTCTGTTAAAATTAGTAGTTCTTTCTGTGGTTGAGATCGTGGTGCATCTGACGTCGTGAAGAGAAAGTTAAGTTCATGACAACCGGTGCCTGAATCAACACCAAAGGAGCCAAAATCTACAAAAGGCGCTCTGCTTTATTGACGAACTCCTCCTTGGCGTTGCACACCCAATAAGGAGTCCGCTCTCAGGTTCCATACCCCCAGCGTCGTATCAAACACAGGAGAGTGACTGAAGATATGCAACAGTCAAGTCTGAAAGCATCATAATGTCGGCCACCGAAATTCGGTGATTAGCAGGAAACGTTAGAATGAGAGGGGAGCAGGGTGTAGATTCACCAAGTTCTCAACGCATACACACGCTAGGAGCAGGTTTCGAGGCACCTGCTCCGTTCAGATTAGCAGGTTTATCTCAACCTCTATTCTATTCATCATGTACTTTCATGCACCTAAATAATAGCTTCTATTTTTGGAAATATTCAATGCTGTGATGGTTAACCTATTGTAACTGCCAGTCTGTGAGCGCAAGTGTCCTACAGTGTGCTGCAAAGTGCCTCTTGAACCCATGACAGAGGAACTGTGGTGTCCAAGAAAAGTAGCCACTGGCGTGTGCAAACTGGCAGGTCTGGGATTCAGGTTTAATCCAAATGTATCGACGTGAAAGTTACCCAAGTCCATTTGCCCTTTCGAGCCGGTCGACATGTGTGACAACACTGCCCGAGCCAAAAACCTCATCACTGTTGTTGGACAGCTTTCCGGAGGTTAATGTTTGCGTAATTGTATTAGTGGGCACAAAGGCTAGCAAATGAAACACCCTTAGTGTCCATTGCATTGGACATACGCCATTTACCACCCCCTTTAGCTTAGTTTACATCAATAGTCATTCTAGTGTAGTCTTTGCAGTGAACCAAAGAAGTTTTGGGTGTTTATCACACGTTAGTCAGTATCCTTAAGTGATGGTATAGAAGTTGGTTTGTCAGGTATCCGTTCATCTGACCAAGTATTATACCGACCAAAACCAAATTTGCATATCAACCAGAGGGCAACCCCACTGCTACATTGGGAGTTAAAAGAAATCATATTCAGGGATGATCTCGCACCTCTACTTCCGCAAAAACGTGTGTGCTTTGGATCAAAATAAGCGACAGCCCATTCCTCGCCTCCGGTTGTCTTAATTTTGAGAGACCTCCACAGTATGACCACGATTGAGACAAAAAACGTGTTTACCTCACCTAATGGCCTCGACGAAATTCCAGCTTGTTACCCATCCTCATCATGGCAAACTTTAGATGAAAAACTCCTATCAATGACTGCCTCTTTTGCAGAACTGCTTATTCCATGCTAAAGTTCAAGTTGTTTGAGTGAATGCGCCCTGCATGATGTGCAGAAAGCAGAAGATTCCATCATGAATGCAAAAATTCCGTCGTCACGCAAGGCGACTGGAATCGGTGCTGCACATCTGACCACGAATGAGATTTGCCTCTTCGGCCAGTGGTCCCTGAGGCCCGCGACGACATTCACGTACTCGAGCCGACATGTGCGACCCTTAGTCGAGTCTCAAGATCCAAGAGAATAAAACCTTACAAGGCCTGATCCTTTAAATTTTGGCGCCAAACAATTCATACTGACATATGAGGAAACGACTCTCCCCCAGTTTCGATTTTGGGAACTATCTATCTTAACAGGCAGCACAACAGCCTCACCGTTCAAATCCATAAACCGACAATCAGATTCTCTAATAACCACTTCGGAAGTGGAGAGACGGTTCATGAGATTCCCCAATAAGTCGATAGATGGATCGTCGATGCAAAAGAAAATGATATTGAAAATTTGCGATAGTGTACGAGAAAACGGAGGTACACAACTGCACAAAAAATTACACAGGCTTGTAATCCAGTTTCGTCTCCAACTTCTTAGCGTCAGCCAGTTTTCGAACAGCCTTCATAAAGTCCTCCTCGATGGTATAGTCACGCTCAGCACGAATAGCATACATACCTTTGGTGAAATAAAATTAATGAGTTCAAAAAATTAAGAACTAAAAAGGCTTGTTAAAGAGTTCCCTTTACCCGCTTCAGTGCAAACATTTCTCAAGTCTGCTCCGTTGAAACCGTCAGAGAGCTTGACAATTGCCTCCCAATCTAGATGAAGAATGAGATTAAATAGTGGAGAACTTAACGAAGAGTTAGTACTTAATTACCTATTTCACCATGCTTAGCGATCGGAGCAGCGTGAATCTTCAAAACGTCCATACGGGCTTGTTCGTTGGGAAGAGGGATTTCTAGAAGTGGGAAAAGAACTCGGAACGGTGTAGTATGACCCTATGCAGGTATTTCCTCAGCGGTGTTGGGATACACTTTGAGAGTTCAAGGCATTGACCAGTCAAAGAGAGAATGTAGGAGAATCAAAATAAAAACGCAGCAAAATCTTTAAAAGCAGTTAAAATAAAAGCATTTGCAAGACTCAACACACCTATTTTCCTGTCCAGCCGACCTGGGCGGAGGAGAGCTGGATCTAAAGTATCCGGTCGATTAGTTGCCATTATCATTTTCACCTTTCACGATAAAACGTATTTATCAAACGATGGAAAAGAAGCCAAACATATTAAGCGTTTCTTACTTGCCCAAGGGCGTCAAAACCGTCCATTTGGTTAAGAAGTTCCATAAGAGTGCGCTGAATTTCTCTATCAGCACTTGTGCCCTCAGTGAAACGACGACCGCCAATGGCATCGATTTCGTCCATGAAAATTATACACGGCTGATGATCTCGAGCGTAGCTGAACATTTCACGAATAAGACGAGCTGATTCGCCGATATACTTATCGACAATACCACTGGAAACGACTTTAAGGAAGTTTGCATCCAGCTGCGAGGCGACGGCGCGCGCAAGAAGGGTTTTACCTGTACCAGGAGGTCCATAGAGGAGACATCCCTTAGGTGGAGTGATTCCAACACGTTGGAATAGCTCAGGATTCAATAAAGGCAATTCAATGACCTCACGAAGTTCACGGATTTGCTCAGCAAGACCACCGACTGAAGCATACGAAACGGCTCCCGGGTCCTCAACGGACATATTATAAACAAGAGGGTCGACTTCACGCGGCAATTGACGCATAATCGTGAGGGTAGTCATGTCGAGGGCTACACGAGTACCGGCCTTCAACTTGTTTTTGGGTAGATTTCTGCGACAGCCAACGACGTAACGAGGACCGTTGCTTGCCTTCACGATGACTTAAAATAGCCAGAGATCATAATTAAGAGAAAACGAGACTAGAGTAACAAAATACTCCGTTATGAGCAACGACCGAAAAAACGTAGAAAACCTACAATGATCCTCCGTCAGCTGCTTCAGGACATCGCCAACAACTTGACCGACACTTTGCAATGCCTTTAAATCATTTTCCGCTTTTTCATATTCCTTATCCACAGCCTTGGACTTTTCACGGGCTAAGTAAGAAAAATTTGTTTGGGGCATAGGTTGGTACACTTCAAACATTATGTCAAAGAAAGTTCACTAGTCAGAGACCCCTGCCGATTGGAAGTCTACCCGAGATCGAGTGATTAAGCCAGTGGTATACAAGCAACTGATCGCTAAAGAAACGAGCAAAACGTGACGCTAGAGGCTCCAGTGGCTAAAGAATCAGATTAAATGGACTACATATCCATAAAGAGGACCAAGGGCTGGAGGTGGAATAGAAAAGTACCAGGGAGACATACGAAAAAAAAATTCTGGAAAGTTAAAGGATTTATAACCATACCTTCCTTTAGTCTAGCCTCAATTTCTCTGTGTTCAATCAGTTTGCGGCGATAGTCAGCAAGCGCCCTCTCCCTTGCTTGATCAGAACCGCCCTGCTCAACGGCCATCCCAATCTTAGTCTAGTAAGCAGAGCACCAACGGCTAAAAGGAAGACAGATACATCCCCAAACCAGCCAATCAAATAAAACCTTCAAAATTGCAAAAGCATATAAGGGGCATAATGGCAGGAAAATAAGGTGGAGTACAAACTGACGTTCCCATAACTAAAACACACGAAATTCGCGGCAACGTATCAATTAAATTGAGACATGATTTTTAAGGCGTCAAGCAGCATCACGTCGAGCAGGGCTGACCGACAAATGACCCACATGCTCAAACGAGATATATTCAGCTATTTTTGAACAGCATTCCTAGTATTCCATCCACATAAATATTGCGTTATTTTTGTTAACACAGCATTTCAACTGCCTATAAACTCTGTATAAAACAAAACTAAAACAAAATAGCATCTCTTTAATATTTATAATGAATAATGAGCAGCCAGGTTACCGGAGTGTATAAAGCATATTTACTGTGCATAGAAGTGCACTAACTATTTTAATCTTAGGCAGATGTGCTCGCGTTTAGCGATATAGACCTCTGATTATGTCAGCAGCCTTGCGACTTATCTCTACAATTACCACAGCACCAGTGAGCTGTGTTGGTAGCAATATCAAAAAAATTTTGATCATAAGTGTGGATATTTTACAGCACATGACGAAAACTTGCCATAGAATGAGACAAAAAAAGGCAAATTTGCAATAATTACGTTGTTTAAGTGCGCCTTGTAGGTTATAGGTGGGAGAACAATTTCGACCTGGTCGCAGACGAACGCAGCTCCTCTCAGGGCTGTGAGGTACTCTCGTTGTAGCGTCCCGAGACTCCCTTTAAGGTAAAAGAAGGCATAATACTTCTGCAGAATATGTATTCTGGAAACAGAGGGCTTGGGGGCTGTTGGCACCGCCCGGAGGCCGGCCAACCGGCTAGTAAAATATGGCCACCCAAGTGACCGAAACCGGCAGTTCGAAAAACAAAGTATTACACTCCTATTGTAATATTTTTGCACGGGCTGCCGGTTTCGGTCACTTAAGTGGCCATATTGTACTACCCGGTTGGTTGGTCTCCGGGCTACGTCAGCAGCTTCTAAACCCTCTTTTTCAAGAATATGTATTCTGCCCAAGTAATATGCTTTCTTTTGCCTTAAGGGAAATTTCGGGACGCTACACATCTGTTAATAATTATTTGTTCAGGTTAGCAGATACACCAAAGGTCCTCAAAACAGTAAATCCTTTAGTCCTAAGAATGACTGCAAGGAAAATAGGGAGAAAAAAGATAATGCTACGAGAACGTCTCTCAAGGTATTTCCGACTTGATGTTGCTCACGCAGACGCATAGGCGACAGTCAAAATACAAACTACTCGCTTTTGCATCCACAAAGCCGGTGTGACAAAATGCAGTAAGTGGGAGAAACGTCTCGGGCATTGTTCGAGGACCGTATTACAAAGTGGAAGTTCGAACAGCAGATCCCAGAGGCCTATAGGCATAAATGTCTCGACAAGTGTTAAATACATTCAGCAGGTTGTTGCATTATTTTGTAATTCTTTGTAGTCTGTTGTGACGTCGCGAATGCACTGCTGATAGCAACAAGTTCAAGCATACCAATAACTAGCATGTAAGCTATTGGGCTGTAAAAATGGTTAAGGGCCACACCACAGACTGAGGACAGTTCCTCCAGTGATTTAGGTGCTCTGTTAATTAAACACCTAATTAGACAAAACACCAATCCGGCAAAGTATTCCCTCTTCCCTATTGCGCATCGTCTCCGGTGTCGTTTACTAAATTTTAGCTTGTAACAGGATTGACACTGATTGAAGTTCCCCGCATGTGGGGAGGCATGCGTTTCCAAAGTTGTCGTTTCGGCTAATGTGTGAATCCAATTGGGAAAAGAAATGTATTGACTTCATACTACTTAAGGATTAATGACGCTTTACAATGATGGTAGCCTGTATCCCAATTGCTACTGCAAAAAAATCGTCCTAGAAGAAGTGCTATTTAATGAAAGGCAAGAATGAAGACAGTTTAAAGGGTTAGTTTTTTTCACTTTTTCCCCATTCCCACTTTGTTCCCATCTCAGTGCTGCCAAGCCGTCTACTTGACTTCCATTCAGTTGGCCGAGACGTGGAGGGTGCTTTTATTTCACGGGGTCGGCATCTTCATACAGGAGTTGTAGACAGCACCATAGGGGGTTTCCAAGAACGTTGCCTCAGTGGTAAATAGCAGTCTTACAGAACACGGGGTTGAGGAAGGTTTCGAATGTAGACGTCTTTCTTATCATCCTGTTACAGATTCAGCCATTCGCATCAGGTAGCCTTATTCTGCACTGCCAGCAGTGTAGCACTTCCAGTTTGCCATAGTCGCAGAATTGCAGCCCATGGGAAATGAAGCTCCACATAGAATAATACGAAATTAAGCAGCATATCATTATGCCTTCACATCTAGTTAAGCATAAAACACGCCCAGCCTATAAACAGAATCGACAGTAACTCTTGGAAAAATGTTAATTGTTTACGTCCGGATTGTGCATTTGCGAGTATCCTGCCAGCACCCATACCACGGTTGGATTGTGTTTATTTTGAACTGAACCAAACATTGGCGCGTTAGTCACGATAACAGCTGATGCTGCTTTTAAAGCAACTCACTACACACGTAGCCGAACAACTTTGAAATAAAAAAACCAGGTTTATTTTGAAACTGTGGAACAATTGCTTACCATATCGCGGAGGATGCCATTTATCTAAGGCCTGTATATGACCAGTGCTTTGAAGCTAGTCCCCTCATAAATGGCAACTTCACACACTGATGCGATCGACCCAAGGCTGCCTCGAAGAGGTGTTTTCACTCACCCGGAGGCAGCTTAAGGACCCCACCTCGGCGCAAAGCAACTGACTGAAGCAGGGCCGAATCGAAGAAGCTGATGAGTACTTGTTTGGTTCTTCAAAGTTCCCACGTTTTATGCAATCACCTTACATAGAACGGTGTAGTATTGATAACTTGCATCGTAGCTACGCTCACTAGGCCGCTCAGGGTAAAATAGGCCGTATGCGATTGGAGTCAAGCAGATGGTTGCTTCTACGAAGCCATGAGGTTTGCGAGAAGATTAGATGTCAAAAATCAAGTTTTTTATGACAGCGATATATATGGCAAAAGTCGAAGAGTTTATCAAACATATGGGCACTTTTTGTAGCAAAGGAATTCCTTTCAGATTCGAGATACTGCCTCTCGGCTGACGAATGAGCAATTTCTGGGGGTCATTTCGATAAAGACATCTGAAGCTGCTGATCTAGCGGGATTAAAAATGGGTCTGAACGCTGTTTCCGATCCTTGAAGTACAGGTGGATGATAACACAGGCGCACAAAATCACGAGTGAGGCGAAGAGGCAGGCGAGGATGAAGTTGATGTCAGCCTGGCTCTTGGATCCTCCATGCCCAACCCGGAACTCACAACGCTCACCAGCCCAAATGTGTTGCGGGCACAGACATCCTACACACTGAGCCAGGCCGTAAGGATCCCGTACGCACTCAAAACAGGAGCCGCCATTGAAGCAAAACCTATCGCAATGCCTCTGCTCTGCTGCGTTCATCAGAAAAGCTGCCAAAGTAGAGAATACTATCAGAGTATCAGATGAAATTATACACATCACATTTGTAGCGATACTGGTTTTCATTGTAGAGGGATGCCAAAAGAGGGATTTCGGATGAATTGATCCTGTACAGAACATTGCACAAACAGAAGCAGATTGAATGGCTAATTTTAAAAATTCACGGTTAAGCAGGTCTAGTTCTCATGGAAAGGGGTGACTTCGATTTTCAATCATCGACAGTACTTGGTGGTCTCGGGACCCATAATTTTACAGAAGACAATATGCAGTTCATTCAATGACGAGGCTAAAAAGTATCCAATATTGCTCTTTATGTCATGCAATGCCGCAACGTCTCATGAGTGCTGTGCCTCAACTTCACAAAATGCAGAAAATTTCAAAAGGAACGGGAACCGGAGCTTGGCAAAAAGTTCACTGGTACTAAAAAGACTTTTAAAGTAAAATTAGGCAAAACATCAACTTGAAACACTACCCGTTAAATAACGTTGACGAATACGTAGCTTGATTTAGAGAACAAATTTACCTCGAAAAATACGCCAAGAATTACATTTCCATCGACAACACAAAAGTCATGATAGGTTTCATAAAAAACAATGAATGCCACATCCACACACGGAAAAAAGTATCAAACACACCAACTACCAAAAGGCATTTGTCGTGGACAAAAGACGAAAGAGCGTAAAATTTGTCCAATAACCAGGAAGATAGAATCGCTGGAAAAATATGCATTTGAGGTCTCGTTAGCTGAAAATATGTTGAGTTTCCAAAACAGAACTCACAAGGGGATCAAAAGGCCCAACGCTACGCTAGGGGGCCCGAGGTAAACAAACTTCACCAACTTGTGGTTCAGGTAAACAAAGAACGTTCCATTCCTATTTAGGGAATTCAAACTACAATTGCTTAAATAGTCTCAACATCGTACATTTATA
This sequence comes from Taenia solium, assembly GCA_001870725.1. Taxonomy (NCBI): domain Eukaryota; kingdom Metazoa; phylum Platyhelminthes; class Cestoda; order Cyclophyllidea; family Taeniidae; genus Taenia; species Taenia solium. The sequence continues at coordinate 688,318 of MIEF01011759.1, read as the reverse complement.
GACAAAGGTGGATCACAGTGAAGGATTAAAAGGGCAAAAATTATGCATCAAACATTAGCCTTATTTTTTTAGGTGAATCAGAATCTTGTGAAATCAATAATTGGTTTGTTTTAAATACCAAGCTAAGAGACATAGCATGGTGCCGGTAAACGGGAAGACTTTTAGCAGTCTCCACTTGTCAGCTCACTACAGTATGCTTTAGTAACTAGCGACTAGGCGATGGATGAAACATTCTTTTAAACAAAAGGTCAAATGCACATAACGAATAGCTTGCTCCCTGCACCAGCATAGAATTGACAGTTGTTTACTACTATTAAACTCTCATAATCGACTATTGCCTCATTTCACTTCATTTTCGCTCTATATCATTATCGTAGCGTCCCGAGGCTCCCTTTAAGGAAAAAGAAGGTATAGTACTGGGGCAGAATATATGTTCTGAAAACAGAGGGCTTGGGAGCTGTTGGCACGGCCCAAAGGCCGGCCAACCGGCTAGTGCAATATGGCTACTTAAGTGACCGAAACCGGCAGTTCAAACAAACAAAGTATTACACTCGTCACAGGTGTATGCTTACCGCGCTTTCCCAGCTGAGTGATTTTAAAGATGTCCCGTAACATTCTGCTTTCTAAGAGCAGTTCGGGAGGAAGGGAATAAAAGGAAAGGGAAAATTTCCCACAATATGCGTCTAAAATTCCAAATTGTGGTAAGAGTCAGAAGCAAAGTAACTCTTGCGCACATCTAATCATGCTTTTGATAAAGATGTTAACATCGAGAATAAGCAATAAGTGCTAGACGTCTTAACCACTTAAGGCAAATTGTGAAAATATCTTTAAAATGTGGACACGAAATTTGCTTGATAAGGTGTGAGCAGCACTGATAGAAGGTCCGAGTGAAGAGGAGGAAGATATGTAATTAATTGAACCCATGAATGACAGGTAGTTTTGATCTTTTCTGTTTAATTTGCATTGGAGCTAAGGTTTTTTTGCAAATAACCTCCAAAAACCAGCTGCCCTCGTTGTGGGAGAACCATTTGATCAAGAGGGGTGTGGAATCATGCAACAAATGTGAAGTGAAGGTGAGTTTTAGGCTTATGGTCCCAATTTGGCACTATAAAACCTAAGGCTATTTTAAAGTGGGGGAGGGCATAATGCTGTATTAGAATACACATATTTGGCTAAAACAAAGAAAGTAATGCTGCTGACATTCCAACTGGTGTAGACAATATGGCCGCCTAAGTGACTGTACCCGAAACTCCTGGTCAAGTGAACGCGTTTTTTACGGCACGCAATAATTTTTATTACCTTTTTAGCTGTTTTTTATGTTGAGCATTAATTATTTTTTATACCTATAGACGTACTGGCGCGCTCTTTAGGCCACATCAGTAGCATAATATCGTCGGCTCGTGGTATGGTGTGGTTCGCGCTTAGAAATGGATCTTATTGAATTGGCTACTGGTGTTCTTGTCACTAGTGTAGTCTGACTTATTTTGAGCGCTTATTACAACTTGTTGCTATTGCGTACCTTTATTAGTTATTGGGCATCATTCCCATGTGAGTCCATAGTGTGATGCTCCTTTTTACTTTTTATCCCCATCTGCTTTAATCTCTGATTGCATGTTTTTAAGATTTTTGTTGTAGTCTCACTGGGCATGAGGTCGTATGTTTTTTGGCGTGGCGTTAGGAATCATGCCACTTTCCCTAACTATGGTCGACCCGCTGCCTATGGTGAATGTGCAGTTGATCACAAGGTGCCGTTTTCCCGTAGAGTGCCCCTTGCCTCCTCGATGAATCTTTCTGTCACGACTTCAAATGATATTCGTGCAGAATTTCTGTCTTTCTTCAGGGATAGGGGCCACACCTTGGTTGCTCCCTCGGCAGTCTATCCCAGACATCAAGAAGGCGCCTACTTTGTCAATGCTGGTACGCTGCCCCAATGCTCGCTTTTTAGCATAGGTTTACAAGACTCACAGAAACCGAGAGCATTTAGGTTTGTAGCTGAATTGACCATTACTTCGACAATGGCTAATATACCTATTTAAAAATGTTAGTTGGAAAAGTTAGTATGGTGAAACCAGACCTGAGATTTAATTTATGGGTAGTGTATCTATCATTGCTTTCAGCCGTCAGTTGTTCCAGTGCTTGGTGATTTGCGAACTCCTATTTTGGTTGAGTTAAGGTAATTTCTTAGTCGTGTATCCAAGTTGTTGAAAGGTAGTTTATTCTTTACTGACCATACCCTATGCTCTTAAAATTATTCTTTCTTTAAAGGTATGAGCCAATTTAAGCCCTTATTCATAAGGAATCGAAAAAGTAATGGTAGCTACACTTCGGAATTCTCCCGCCTTAATAAGGCAGCCAATTCACAGCCGTGCATTCGCATTGGTGGCCGCCATGATGATCTAAATGATGTAGGGTATGACACTTCGCACCATACGATGTTTGAAATGCTTGGGAGTTGGTCATTTGGAGCCTACGGAAAGGTATGCTTCCCGCACACAACATCATCCATTTTGGAAATAAGCCTACGCGTTATGGTTTCCGCCCTCCCTAGGAAGTCGCTTGTCGTCAGATGTGGCAATTCTTGACAGGGGTCCTCGGTTTGCCCCCATCGTGCCTCTACGTCACTTACTTTGGCGGTAGTGATGTGCTTGGTCTACCCCCTGATGATGAGTCACGGGATATATGGCTTAGTCTTGGGTAAATCCTTTGTCTCACGATTACTTTATTGGTAAAATCTGTTGGTAATACCTCTTAATAACAATAACGATTACAAGAATCTTAGGTTTTAGAACTTGGTTTAATTTGTTTGTCAATTTTCACAGCGTAAGCGATCAGAAGTTGTTGGCCTTTGGAGCTGAGTGGAACTTCTGGCGTGCGGATCAAGCCAGTGGAGGTGGCCTTTGCGGTCCCTCGACAGAGATTCATGTAGACTTCGCCGCGCTCTCCGGTCGCAGGGATCTCAATTGTGCACGCTGCATGGTGAACAGCGGTGGGGCACGAATAGTCGAGCTTTGGAACTGCGTTTTTATTACACATCGCATGGTCGAAGAGACCGACTCGCGAAGTGCTCTCCTTCCTCTCCCCTGTTTTTCTGTCGACACTGGTATGGGCCTCGAACGACTGACTTCTGTCATGCAGGTTTGCAGCCTTTCCACCTCTACTGTTGTTTGCGTTTGTATAGCTTTTCGTCCTTCCATTATGCGGGTAGTATATATCCAGTAGACTCGCTTTCGAGTGCGGTTTTTTTTAGGGTACAATGACCACGTACGACACAGATTTGTTCATGCCTCTCCTGGACTTTATTCATTCGGAGGCGCTGCGGATCACGGGCTATACAGTCCCATCCTACAGTAGTTACTACATCCTCCCTGCGGACTCGGAAGAGGAGTCATCTGATCAAGGAAAAGCTGAATCGGATCCTCCTATCCCCAGACAAACCAAACCTAGCAAGCTTTCTAATTTACTGCGAACCTTCCATCTCGGTTACAAGGAGTCAGATAAACAGGTAACGTAGAATGTTTTGGGCATAATTCCACCTTTTTTAACTTCCACAATATTTGCAATGAATTAAGTCAGACTTCTAATTTATTTCTGCATATTCTTTGCGCAATTCATAGGCTTATGAAATTTTCGTTACATTAGCGGGTTTACCGCCAGGTATCGAAATTAAACGTCTGCCAATAACGTCTTAAGTAGATACGAATCAGTCTATGTCAGTTCCGTAAAATTGCTGGTATAAACGAATTTGAACCCTCGCATTTATGCTATTTCGTCATTGTTCATAACGAATAAATTAAATTATCCTTCATTTCAGACATCCCAACGTATCTGCAACAATAGATGATGAATATGCTATTTAATTTCCCTTCTATTTGATATAGGCTGAAATGAATCATTCTACTGGGCCAAGTGCAACTCCGATTGACTACGAGACTCTTCACCGTGACGTGGCTTATCGTCTTATAGCAGATCACAGCCGAGCTCTTAGCCTTGCCCTACAAGACGGTCTACTGCCAGGCAGGCAGGGTGTGGGATTGAAGCTACGTCATCTCATCTGTCGGGCCGTCCGAGCCGCCGTTCTCACCGGTCTTGACTCCGCTACAAAACCGTCTCTTTTACAACGCGTCATTGCTCAAATTCCTCCCGCTGCTCCCTTCTCACCCGATATTGAAGGCCCCTTGGCTCGTCCCTCTGCACCAGCTCTTTCTACAGAACAGGTATTTAGAATCCGTTGTGATTTTGTCAATCAAAAATGCTTATCATTCTCTAACTACTATGTTTTAATCGCATAGATAAGTGACGTGATCGAAAAAGAAGTGAGTCGGTTTATCCCTCGGCTCAGTAAGCTTGAAGATGCTTTCAACACCTGCCTTCTTGATGCTGACGAATTGGGTTCATTGTCAGGTAGTATCATTTTCTTCTGTCAAACATCAGGCAGCTCGGTCTAATTTCACCCAGTTACTAAATTAAATGCTTTGGCTCTGTTTGCCATTAGGCTACCTCATCTATTTATGTATTTAGTATGTGGTTTTGAATGTGGCTAGGATAGAATTTGGACGCCCAATCCGGCGTGTCGAACATTGAAGGTAATTTTTCAGTTCTGGACCGGCCAGCTGTAAATCATTGCTAGTTACCATTACTACTGTGTCGTGTTAATCTCAGATCGTCAAGTGGCGGAACTTCAGACAGGACGCTACGGTGAACCTGTTAGTTGGGATATGATCTGTGCCCAGGCTCGATGGTGTGGTTTAAAGACGCCGTCCGGGCCGCCCCAGCCGAAAGTCGGCAGGCGATCATCGGCACCACCCTCCTCGTCCCCGTCGTTGGACACCCCCAACTGTCTGCGTTCCATCCTCGAGGGTCTACCCGCCACTCAGGATCACGGCAAATACCAAATTGAACGCGTGCTTCGAGCTATATCGTCATCACCCGGCTGTGGCTCGTCGTACATCTATGGCAAGTCGAACTCAGGGAACTAACATTCACTTTATACGCACAGCAGTACGGGAATAATCACCATGCAGATACAATGCAACGTTTCAATTGTTATACAGAACTTTTATTGGTGTTTTTAACTGTTTTATTAAATGTAGGTATTAGGGTCAAAATGGAGACATTGCCATGCAGTGCCTCTACGCCTGATGGATGGCAAAAGCTAAGCTGCACTTTCACATGAGAGCTGGATTAAAAGTATGTGAGTTGCATACAGGGACGCTGGTTATTTTATTTTTTACTTCGTGAAATAGGTTGGCATAGGTGTAAGTTCTGATCCGTTTGCAGTCTTATAGTTTTTTTGAAAGGTGTGGTATGTGTACCCGCCCGAATCATTTCAGTTTTTTAAAGGTCGTTTCTTGATAGCCGTAACGCAATTTAATTCGCTTTCATCTTAAATATTCCCTGTTTTTACCGTACCCTTTGGACGTACAATGATTGCGGAGAAGTGTACTGCTTCATAAAGTGTGTTTGAGTAGCGCGACACTTTGTAAGACACCTCAATGGCAGACCTTCTGCGCATTTCAGTGCCTTCTCAACCGAACTGATATAATCATAGCAAGTCTCTATGATCTTGGTACCTTATTTGATTCTTCAATTATCGCATATTGAGGGGCAAGACCGCAGTATTTCACGGAATAATATTTTCACTTTGTGGTCCTTAATCTCAATTTTGGCATCGTTGCGGCTTGGCAGTTCATGGTGGGTTAAACGTACCTGCGAATTGTCAGCCAGATTTTTGTTTTACTCAATGTTTGGTATTCGTCCATTTCAATAAACTGAATTCTCCGATATTTTAGAGGTACCACCATTGAAGGCGAAATTGGTTGCTCTCATTCATGGTGACTCCGATAATCTTCAGCTGGTGACCGATTCCATACATTTTACTAAGGTCCTCTCTTCACCCCAGCCAGAGGGAAATCGGCGAGGAATGATATTTGACCAATCAAACTTTTTCACTCCTTCTGGGGGACAAATCAGTGATGTTGGGGTTATTAAGGCGGGGGCAAATCAAGTATGGATTCAGGTTAATGTTGAACTCGTTTTTCATTATTTTACCTCAAATAATGTAGCCCAAGCATTATCTTTGTAGAAATCCTTATTTAAAGTATTATCTACCGAGAAGATATTCGAAAGCAACTCAACTCTATCTGATAACGGTTGGGTGATTCACTGGGTAACATCCTGTGGTTTTGTTAAAGAAGACATCCCAACAGATGCGCTCTACCTTTGTCCAGATTCGGTAGGCAATTTGATCCGATCGGTCCTCTTGTCAGACCTCTTTTTTATTTAATCTTTTGGAGTTTTCATCTGTGCCTTTTTTTCCTTATTCAAATTAGTAAAAAGAAAGTGCAAGCGCAGTTATGAAGTGTACCCTACCAAACAACTATTTGCTTAGTCTTTTGTATTCCGAATTATCTACCGTTCGTTACCCTATTGGTGATTTATCTTGCGACCCTGATTTTATTGCATCATGATGCCTTAAAAACATTGGAGAAAAGCTTGAACAATGTAAACAGGCATAATCAATTTTTAGGATCGCCGTTTCAGTCTTATGAGAAGTCACACTGCGCAACACCTTTTACATTGGGCATTCGAAGATGAGTTAGCATCGATGAATTTTTCTGACAGAAGTGCCGAATCCGAGAGTTCTATACAATCGTCCATTTTTCATCATGGAGGCCGTGTGGAGCCCGATCGCTGCTCAGTTCGTTTGACTCTTCTTGAAACTCCGGAGAAACTGGAGCCACTCGTTGAAGCTGTGCAGGCGCGTTGTCGCGCTGCGATTGAAGCCAAATTGCCAATCTTTTGTCAGGTAGCCGAACTGGAGCAAGTTATTGAGGTGATTTCTCTCTTAAATCATCTATTTCATTCGTTATTTTAATAGTATAATCGCTTGTGACCGTATTAAATGTGAAAAGTTAGGCCTTCACAAAAACACTTGTTGCTAATTTCTTGCGAGTTCTTGTAAATTTCGTCTGTTTTTTCGTTTGTTTTGCTTCCAATTGTAGGATGAATCGGGGTATGGTATAAAGTTCAAAGGAGTTGATAAGGGCCAATTGTTATTAGCATCGTCAAAAACTAGATGTTTGAGTGGATTGATAAGCATTTCTTTCATCATTTTTTGTTAAAAGTTTCCACTTTTATTGGCTGGATGTTTAAAAGATGGAGGTACTTTTTAAAGTATGCTTTTGGTAGTTGCATAAAGTGGATAATTTTCTTATTTTAGGCTATGCAAAGAGTTTTAAAAATTTTCACAATTGCAGTGCTTGCTCACATTTTTGTTTTTAGCTATGTGGAAGCTATGTTCTGATTTGTCCTATCAATCAATTTTCACAGTCGAATTAGCACACGCTTGGCAATGTAACGGCGGTTTTTGTGTTTTCTTATTGTGCAGAAATCGTTTGTGAAGCGATTCGCTTGGGCGACCTACCCTCCGATGGTTCGTGTCATTTGCATTGGAGGCGACTTGGAGACAATCGAAGAAAAACTTAACGGCCCCCCGGCCTTTTATTCGGCCGAGTTGTGTGGAGGAACACATCTGCACCATACAGAGGATCTTGTAGATGTTGTCATTGTTGGACTGCGGTGTCGCAACCAATTAATTAAGGAGGTTTGCAGTCTTTTCATTAACCCTGTTCTTTTGGTGCCTATTGAGTATAAATGCTTCTTTGGCTCCTGGATATCTCTCTGCAAACTCCACCTTGTTCAGTGATTCTTGTACTGCTTAGATGCGTGTTTAATTTTAAAATTATGCTATTTGTTGGTATTGCAAAGTTGTCTACTACAAACAGGAAGTCAATCAAATTGGCCACTTGATTCGTCCTTTCTACATGGGTTTCTTTGCATTCTGCTGATTGGAAGCTCATCACTTATACCAATTAATATCACATTTTTCATTTTTCGGATAACTATGCTAGAACAATGTTTATCATTTGCAGCAACGTTCCCCCATAGTTGTCATCCTTAATTGTTATCATCTTAATAATATTCACTCCCCAAGTAATTTCTATATCCTTGTATATCCTTGTAGTTTGTGGCTATATCGGGAGAGAGCGCAGCCAGGTCAAGGGACTATGGAGAACGTATGCTTTCGCGAGTGTCTACCGAATTCGAGATCCTTCAAACAGAGAGTCGAGAGGCGAAGGGCTCAATGCCCTGGCTTCTTGACTGCGCAGAGCGCGTCATTGCCCTCATGTCTCAAGTGGATTCCATCTTGGGTGGGCTGGAGGAGAACCTGCCGTACCTTCACCGCAGCGCCCTGACGCGCTGTCAGAGGCGTTTATCGACTCTGCTTGGAGGCATCAAGACCGCAATGCGGGACTGCGCCTCCATTCCTGCCCATGTAGATCCCCTCACGGTCGCACAACTCGAACGCCTTTTTAAAGAGGGCCAAAATGACGCTAAAGGCTCTCCCTTTGTCGGAGCCTTCAATATTAGTAATTTCGATAAGGTGTGCATTATTTTTCTTGCATTGGTCACCAACAATAGTAAATCGAGCCATTGCAATCAACTTAGCTTGTGACATTTAAATTAATCAGATTACCGTTTTGTGAACATGGATGTTATTATCCCTGTCTAGATATCCAATTGTCTCATTTAAGCTTTCCCTTTTTTTGCAGCTAGCCCTGTCCATTCTTCACCTATCACCTAAGACGCCAGTTATTCTCTATCAAAGGGGATTGGCTGTTTTCTACCACCCAGAGGTATAGTTATATCGCCAAACTTTTCGCTAATGGTAACCTTAAAAGCCTTAGAATTTACAAGCATGAAAAGTAACCTAAGCAAACGGATCGTGAATGCTTTCATGACTACATTGGTATTTCCTCCAGGCTAAAGGAAAGGCAGTTGAGTGGGCGACAGCAGCGTCGAACCGGTTGGATCTCGGTGGCCGTAACCTGGGCATTCGCGTGGAAGCCTTTAGAAAGGACAGTTTGGACTCCGGCGCAGATCACTTTGCTATCGTGCGACTCTTCTCTCTCAAGGATCAACGCCAGCGCGACTGGAAGCCCTATTTTGCTAAACTTATACACTCAACCACTGAATCGTGGTTCACATAACTACTTTCATTCATCAAAAATATTATTTTTTACCACAAAAATGTATCTCATTCTTTGTGGAGGCAATTATGCCGCTTGAATGATGTTAACCTAGGGACAGGAAGCCCATCAAAATTGTAATTGTCAAGTTATGTTAGAAATTTAACGGCTGAAGTTATGACTTTAACTAAACCGTTCAGTTGAGGCGGATGAGATTTACTTATTGCACAATTGTTACATATTGAATAGTCTTTGAGAGGATGTATGACGTAGTAGTTAGGCCCATCATACGCGTGCCGTTTGAGTCACAGAATTGGATGATCTGGTGCCACTGCTTGTTTTCATGCATTGGAGTTTTGCCATTGCTCAGGCTTCGCCTATACCAAGTCAGCAATTACTACTTGGTTCTGATAAGGTTATTTTCGCAGAGGTGAGGCGAATTTCGTTTTCTCTTGCTGAAGCCCGTGGCTTCCCACATGAGTCACGCGTTTCATCTCTCATCGCTCCTCATGAGGAGGAGTAGTTTTTGATGTTGACACCCATCGGAACTCACTGACTCTGTGCGAATACAGCCAAACAGCCTCCATCACCTCGGCTGTACGAGTGTCAGGCTAGCTAGTTTGGATAACAATCGGTTGGCCGTGCATTCGTCGCGGTCATGCAACATAATGTCAGTTTCTACTCCAGCTGGGCAGGGATAGCAAAAACGAACGCTCAAAATACACTCCGTTATTTTCCCATTAAGTCGCTAAGAGAGTACATCATATTATTGTGTAATCAAACCGGTTTTCCATAAGGTCACTCCCTTAAATTAAGAAAAAACTTCCACTCCTCGAAAATTACATGAAGTTGTTATTTTTCTCACAAGTGAGGATTACCATTTGGATTGATAAGAAGTGCTTGTACTTTTCCAACACTAGGTCTCAAAAGAGTTAAAACAGGTGCCAAAAGTATACGAGTGAAAAAGATATAATCGAGACAAATGTACAAATCCAAAGAGAATATAATGTGCTTGTGGGTACATGTATCACAGTGCTAGCTGGCGAAGGGCATTGGGGGGGGGAGGGGTAGGTGCCTGTTAATGCGAGTGGCCGAAGGAGATGAGAACAGGCACACAGCTCCCGAAGACGAAGGCAATCAACTCGATAGGCTTGAAGGCTGTATTGCTTTGGTGGCGATGGTATGAGCTTCCATTGAGAGAGCCCGAGGAAACGGGTTTCTCTGTGTTCAGATGGGGCAAAATGTGCGCAGTGGCAACGTAGAGAAAGGTCCCACCAGACAGCAAAAGTGCAAACCCTGTGCCCGTGGACGAGGTGCTGGCTACTCCCATTGATAGGGCCTTGACAGATAAGGAGATTAGTAGGGCAATACTTTATTGGGATCGTGAAACGAGTCCTTATTACTTCTCTAAGGGTAATAAGGTGTAGATTTGACCCATTATGTTATGAATGTCAAATATCTCAGCAAGTGTAGATGAGATTAGCAGAACGTAAACATGATGCAGCCTAACAAAAGTAGGGAGGAGCGTTACCTTACCCGTCACACCGGAAGGGTCATTATATAGAGGGAAACAGGAAGAAAGTGCGTTAGTGGCTACGCCCTAGGCGGTGTGATGCATACCGATTGGCACTGCAGTAAACGCAGAAGAGGCACTGTGTGCATTCGTGCTTCGTCTTACCTGTAGCACATTGTTTTGTTAGCACGAGCAATACCAAGCAGCACAGTCTTTAAGTTATAAAAGCTACTGAAAAGTGGATGATTCTTCAGATCGGTAATAGACTATAGGATTCATTCATTCATTTTCATGATACATTTAACTATATATACATAGACGCAGCAATTCATTCTGCGGTGGGAATCCTCCACTCGCCCTCATAAAATGAAGTAGATTTAAAATTATCCATCGCAGTGCAACCAAAACTCAATGAAAAACACAAATAAAAGGCCGGGAAGATGAAAGAAAAAAACCCGCCTGATGATCAGCAACGTAGGCGTTGGCGCTAACGACTAGGTAGGTGAGAATGGCGCCCACGGGAGAGGCAAGAGCAAATACAAGAAGGTACACCTTGACGCGATTCCGAGGCAGACCTTCATGAACCAGGAAGGATACAAAGCCGAACGCCGCTGGCGCCTGAAAAGGGATTGACTAGATTAGCGGAACGTGTCCAGCGTTTGACCAATCCAGGGCATTTAAAGGCGAGGACGATAGACACGAACTCGTAAACCAAAAGAGACTTTGTAGTGACTTAGGGTGAGTAAAACGAGATCTCACACAACCCTATCCTAGTCATGGCCCTTGGAATGAGGGTCATAAATCACCAAAAATAGGAGTATGCGGTCAGATTAGCGAATGCGATTGGGCGTTAACTAGGACCATGTTATTCCAGTAGTTTATGAAAAGACTTCAAACGAACCCATTAAACAGAGAAGCGATCGTTCAGCAATGTACCACAATAATTGCTACCAAAACTTCACATAACTGAATCCTAGTACGAAAAACACCAAGTAATCCGCGGATGATATAGTGACCGCAACCACGCTTCAAGTGATCCAGACATGCACATTGGGCATCAGGGAAAAGAGGCAGAGGAGTCGGCTTACCTTGTGCAGCATGATGGCAATGAAGAGAATGAGAGTGAGGTCAAGAGTGAGCCCAAAGGCGGCACCAATGGCCAATCCATCCGCGAGAGAATGCACCACCAGACCCAGCGTAGTCGTTGTGGCACTATGCTCTGCTGCCGCTAAAGCAGCCGCTGAGGGTGAAGACGAAAGTGAGGGGGACGACGAGCCTTCTCCTTCTCCATCTGAGGTAGTGGCTATGTAGTGGAACAACATTTAGTCACTTGGATATTTAACTGTGTAGAGCCTTCGGTCTTCTTGGATTCTATTAACACAATGGTGCTGCCCTTTGTAAATGCGTACAGACACCCAGTCCCTCTGCACGCTGCAAATAAACATTACTATTGCGTATTCAGGGATCACTCAGCGCTGCGGATGCAAAATACACCTGCCCCGTTTTGACTAGCGCTAAAACGGAGTATGAGACCATTTTCATGTTAATTTTTTTATTAATTTGTGCATTCCATCACCATTGGAGAAAATATTGCCAGATAAATCAACTCCAATTTGAGCCTTTAAAACGAATTTCTATCGTGTCTTAGCAGTGTACAACTTTTCCCAATTCAGTAAATAGCAAGCCTTGGAGCTAAGAAATTCGGTCTTATGCTTTCGAAGGTTACCATGCAAAACGATAACTTTGTTTAAGAGTAGAAGCTTACGTAAAAGCAAGTCGTTAGATCGCCTCTGACAACAGAAGCAGTGAAAAACAGAGAAAAGAGGGCGAGCGCAGGCTTCGCTGCCCAAATGATCCACCAAGAACATGAGCACGAAACCCATAGTGAGAGCTAATCCGATGAGGCCGTGGGTTTTGGTCGTCGTCGGTACCGCCGCCTCTACCTTGTTTGCAGCCGGCGGTAGCGCAACAGGTTCCACATCCGGCATTGGAACATTCGGCTTTCCCGGCTCCAACTGATTCAGATGGCGTGCCTCAAGGCCGTTGACATCGTGCACACTATCGTGGTCCACCTAATGTATTGAAAAAGGAAGCATATTATAAGGAACCCGTTATACGAGCATAGATGAGCGTTTGCGAGTTTTCCTGTTTGCTATACACCAGGAAATAACACCAGACAGTAACAAACATCGATTTGGCTGCAGAATATCTGAAGTTTATTAAAAGCTAAGATAACCAAAGGGTGGTGCATGCTATCACTTGATTATAATTACAAAGATCAAGGACGAGAACATTCCAAACTGCTTCGGATGGTTAAGTTTAGGCGCGATTAAAAATAGCGCTTATCAAAAAAGGTAGTGCATGCTTCTCAATCAAAGTACTGAGGAATCGAAAAGAACCGAAAAATATTTGCTTCAGGAAGCAAAAATTCATACTTGCGATGCAAGAGCAACCACACAAGCACCTAATACCAGCAGGAAATTCATCATACGCAATCAATGGGTGTGATCTTGTCTACAAATACCTCAACAGCCACATAATGAATTCCTGCGTTTTTACAACTAAGAACAACCGTCACCTTGGCTTGTGAGATGAAGGTACTATAATAGAGTAGGCTAAACTCAAGAAAATAATTGCGATTGTTTGGGGATGACCCAACACCCTAAACTCAAGGGTATAAAGCATTGCATAAATGATATTCCGACCACGGCCCTTAAATCACATAGAGTAAAAAGGGTGTTTATATACTATGATGGAAAAATGTATGGAAACACACAAAAGTGTGCATCATACTCGACGAATCCGCATATTCAAGCTGAAATAGCGTGAGAAAAACGACAATAGACAAGATCCTTACGTGTAGCTGCTGTTGAATAGCGTAGATGGTAGCAACACCTTCAGGTATGATGATGGCTAAAGCAGCGCCCACAAGAAGTCCTGCACCGAAAATCGTAACCAGCCGCAAATTGTGCTACAGTTAGGAATCGCTTGGGTATCAGACATCGATCACATTAAAACCTTCCCGGGCAAACCCAGAAGAGGCCAAATGACCATAAACCCAGTTCATATTCATAGCAATCAGTTTTATTTACGTCGGTTCCAATTTTTCCAGCTTATCACACTGTGACTTTCCAAAAGTAATCAAGAATAAACTAAAAGCATATCAGACACCATGGCAGAAGCGGTGTGGAAGCAATGAATACCTAGTGTGCGAAGGTGAAATGAATCCAATGAATACTTGACCACAAATGAACAGCATAAAGAATACCGAGATATAGCCAATGTGGGTGAATGGTTAAAGGCTAGTGTAATATAACGAGATTACACAATAACTTCGTTATGCTCAGCTTACGGGTGAATAGTTGAAGACTAGCGGAATGTAACCCGCGGCATAGCAACCGATAAACATTAGAACGCACAAAAATACTAGTGCCAACATTTGTGGCTGACAACTTCGGAATGCACTGCAGGTCAATGCCAACCGCTGGGGCTGCGAACCAATAAACATACTGCAATTTCTACGGTCAAGGGAGCAATATTAAATTGAATTCTATCAGAGGAGCCAAACAAAATCACTAATGAATGTTAGTTTTTACTTGGTTACAATATTAAATTGCTAAAATCGTTAACCCACGACATAATTAAGGTTGTGCGAGCACCTTACGTGAAAATTCGCAACTGGAACAGTTTGGTACAGTGAGTGCACAATTACGGTTTTGTGTTTTTAGAGGACATTAAATCGAATTAGCACTTTTGTCCCCACAAGTTATTCCCGCCTTTGGCAAAATGAAGGACAGGAAAATGACTAATGTTGCACCCTATGTAGTTCTAAACACATTAGCTTCGTTGCTCTGGTCGACGCGGAAGACTGAACAAAAAGGCGACATTGGAACTGGTGCCTGAAAGTGATGGGCTGCATATTAAAACCAAGTGATTGTACAATACTCCCTCCGTGCGTTTGGCCATTGTGCTCATTAGTATCCATTATTGTGCTCCCAATCTGAGCGTCCACTTCCGTCCACGGCACTAAACCTCCAGCTCTTTCCTCCTTCAAAGTTGTGTGTTTCCCTGCCCACATCCTCAGAGCACCTCATTTGTTCTCGATGGACATCACAATGCTCAGGCTCAGTTTTGACACTGTCGTTATTCAAATATAAGTCGATAATTTGGGTGTTCCCTCTAAAATGAGCGTTTGTTTCCTTTGTCATTCGATCTGTATTCCGAACAAGGTTTTATTAACTTGCAAAAGGACATAAGAGGCGACCTTTCAACGTCAACTCTAGTACACTACTATCCTTGGTACTTACTGTTTTCCGTCCACAATTCAAAATTGAAAAAATACCTTTAGTTATTGAGGATATCTAGCGCACATGTTATGCTTTTTGTCATGCATTCTCGCTTTAACATCATCAGTGCCTATGCCAAAGTCAATAGTGTTTTTATTCGAATTAATCAAGCATTAACAATTAAACGTCGCTGAGCCGTCTTGATTTCTATTGGTTTAAACCTCGTGTCAAGATAGCCTATTTGCGATTTTAGACAATGTCTAAAAAGAGTGAGGATGTTTTGTTGATGGTTAAGCATGTTCGTCACAAGAAGGTTGATGGAACCTTATATGTTAACTCTGGGAGAATAGCCTGGAGGAACCAAACCTCTGATTCGTTTCGGATTAGTGCAGCTTTCGAGGACATTAGACTGCAGCGCGTCAGCTTAGACAATAAGGAAAAGGTTCAACTACAGTTGTTGATGCACAGCGGTGAATCATTTACCTTTCACTTCGCTGATACCGCTGGTCGTGAAAAGCAACTGGAAATGCGCAACAAAGTAAAAGAAATGCTGCAGCTTATGCTCCCAAAGTTTAAAGATAAGGTAACTCCAGCAGTTGGTCACGCTGTTGCGGTACCTTGCTTCCACATTTCTTAACTATACTTAAAGCATGTATACATCTTAGATTATCTTATATTTACGTGAAATGGGTAAATGCTTTATTTTGGTGCTTAGTACTTGGTGTAACCATTTTGTATCCTCCTCTTTAAACTCCTCTTTAAACAGGCCCACTCCGAGTTGAACGAAAAATTCCACATTCTGGAGTCGAATCCTCACCTGCTATCCCTTTATAAAGAACTGGTAGTTACTGGTATATTGAGTTCTGAGGAGTTTTGGGCTCGACCGGAATTTTCGCAGGCAAAGTCTGTGGGTTCAACATCTCCTCTATCAGCAGGAACAAAGGATGGTACTGCACCATCTCAGTTGGTGTCGCGTTCGGGTATAGCACTCAACTTAACTCAGGAGCGCACCCAAATTGCCGGCGTTCCCAGCTGTTTGCTGAGTGACATCAAACCCGAAATGGATGGTACGAATAGTATCAAGTACAATCTCACCAAAGAGATAATTGATGCCATCTTTCGAGCCTATCCCGCTGTTCGGCAGCGTCATCGCGACCTTGTTCCTGATAAACTCTCTGAGGCGGACTTTTGGAACAAATTCTTCCAATCCCACTACTACCATCGGTATGTTATTGTACTTCATATCAGCCTACACCTGTCATGGTTTGTCGATTTACTGTCCATGTGCTTTGTGATGGCTTATGGCTTTGTTACGTTTGAATAGCAAAGGGCAATATTTAGGTTCTGCCTGGAACATTCAGCTCACTACAGCATTTGACTGTGGCTATTTTAGGGATCGGGGAATTATCAATCAAGATGATGTGTTCAGTGAATGTGATGGATTGGATGAAAAAATCTTACGACAGGAGTTGCTCAGATGCAGAAAAATGCGTTTGACGAGTCATCTAGATGTTGGAGATCTCGAAGATCATTCGATAGGTGAAGGCTACGGTGTTGAACCTCCCTCTCCTCCTCCCAATTCTACCTCTAATACAAAACAAAAAGTGAACACAAATCAGCTCCTACTTCATCGCTTCAATAAGCACTCAATTCTGATTATGCGAGCTCTTGCTAAGTACTCCGCTGGAGCAGCGTCTACCGCTGCTACCACTGAATCAGCTTATAAGGACCTTGCAGCATCTGGTAGCCTCAAAAGGCGGTTTTATGAATCCGAGGCTTCTAAAGACCCAAAAACTTCAAAGTCAGAGCTTGAACTTGCCATCACCAAGGATTATTTTCAAAGTCCATCGTCAGTCATGCAATTAACAGCCTCTTCCCTCACCCAAAGTCAGGCTCGTCAAGCTCTAGCAGCTTGTCGTGCTTCCCTTGCTGTGCCCAATCGTGGTGGTCGTTTGTTGTTTAACAACAGCGACGTCCAGCTGGCCATCGCAGACGTCTCAGCCGGTGGCTGTCTCATGGCCGGCGGAAAGTCGGCGACTGGTGAGAAAGCCGGCGCTCCCTCCTCTGTGCTGCTTTTGCTTTCCCCAGAGCAATCAAAGGAGTTGAGCATGCTCTACTCAGCTGTGGGTGAACTCCTACGTCACTTTTGGGTCTGTCTTCCCACAACCACCGTCGCAATGGCGGAGAAGATCATTCGCATCCACGAGAGTTTGGGTCGCTTTGAGACGACAAAATTGACACCCTTCATTGAGTCGGTTGAGTCGACACTTTCCAGCGCTGGTGTCCGAGGCAACGGTGGCAACGTGAATGGTGTCTACAGGTGTCGCGTCACTGCGCACTTAGAATCACTAATTAATGCCGCCAAAGACAAATTCAAAGAGTGGCATGCAGGCCAGCAAAGGCTAAGCAATAGCCAATAAGATTAGTACAGAGAATGGTTGTATTAAATGCTGACTATATTTTTGAAGATATTTTATTTGAGTAGCTTACATTTGTTGCTAGCTTGTGAAATGACAGGCTGGGTTTCCCGCTAGTTCGAGCTGATAAACGTATTTTCAATAGTGAGTCCGATACATATGGAAACATGTTTATCGCGCCAGCTGCAAATAATTTGGTGTGCAGATTATCCGAGGTTCATGCTTTAAGAATAACAGTCATGGGTGGAAAGGGTTTGGGGTAGTTTTCCTTGTTGGTAGGTTGTGACAGCAGAAACAGCTATTTAGACTGAAACAGACTGGGTGAAAGTTACTTTGGGCGATGTTGCGTAGCGGTCGAACGAGTCACTGACTAGCAGTATGATAGTTCGAAGCAGTTCGATAGCAACGGTTGGGAGGGTTATTGGCGCTGATGGGCGTCAAATCTAAAGCACTCGGTCTGTCAGGCAATCTTTCTTGATTAGTGAGAAACAAGACTTTTGTGACAGTAAAGGGTGGTGTACTTAGGTATACTTAGTAGCAAGTTGACAGTGCTTGTGCGAATCTAGGTTGCATTTGAAGATTAAATCTACAACGATGGCTCCCGGCTGTTGTGTAAATATTCAACAGAAATGGTGAGTGCCAATTCAGTCTGCTATAAGGGTTGCTCATTTTACCACGGTTGATGATGGTAATGCTAGGACAACTAATAATGGCATTTTTAATCACAAAGGCTCCCTTCTGTGCATGCCTAATAGGGTGTATTAGGAATCCTAGCGCAATGAGACCTCCAACAGCTCGGTTAGCATTGTAAAACAATTTATTCGTATTGGAATGAATGGCAGGAATAATTAATTCAAGGCCTCAACTCCCTTTCTAAAACGTTTTCTAAGACTACTGAATGCGTATTTGTATTAATTTAGGATAAACTTCATAGAAAATAATTAAATAGTCCATTTTAATGTGTGAAGGTGGTTGCAAGGCATTGTGGATCGCCATTATTGGAATGGAACTTGGTAAAACCCCGCTAATTAATCCCTACATTAAAATATACTACCATTTGGAGGACAACAATTTATAAAACACATGGTTAAGCTATATGCATGTATTTATGTATATGCAAGTGAATATTAAAGAAATGGAATGCATTTGTACAAATTTAATCATACCACGGCTTGTTTTCCGGCGTGAAAACAAAGTGGCATGAGCTTTGGTGGGAGGAAAAAAAGGAGATTAAAACGAAAGAGAGAAAGATATAATCACAGAGAGTAGTCAAGTTTAATGATTGCGTGGACGACATCACATGTGTGCCCCCTACATGAGGACGCAACACTTGCCGCTGCTACCGGAACCGCTCTCCTCCACCTTCCTCGAGTCGCTGATGATGAGGTCGCGCTTCAGTGGTGGTCGAGTGAGGCTGGCACCGGGCTGGAGGGGAGAGGCGATGACTCCGGGAGCTGTACTGACCACGGGCTTCGCACCAGTGGAGAGAAGAATGTGCGGCGGGCCGCGCCTTTGCGACCACGCCTTCGTGGCCGTAGGCGATTGCTGGGAGCCCACAGAATAGTAGGCGTTGTGCAGGTGTACATTCGCTTGGCTCATGCCGTTCACTGAAGTCATAGACTGTTGTTGATGAGCCGGTGGCGGTGGCGCTTGGGAAGTTGGCAGTGTTTCGGTAAGGTCACGGTTCGGTGCAAATGACTCGCCTAACCGTGAAGTGAGGCGCGGACGTAGCTGCGGCGACTCAGTAGCTCTCTTTCGGCCGAGAGAATCCGCCTTTTGTGAGGATAATCGGGGACCGTCAACCACAGAGGGATCCTTTAAAATAAATCAAGTTTGCTTGGGCGTTTAACTAGAGAGCAAATCGTACCATGCAAACTCTCAAGCAGGAGTTGAACTTCTACCTTATTTCGACTACCTAGATCGGTATGCTATTCTTCCTTCTGTTCATGGTTAGAATTCTGAATTTTAGTCCTAGTAAGAATGATGTCTTTGCAATCTGTTTGTAGCTTGCATTTTTGGAATTCCGAATGCTCTCAAAGCTGTATTTATTAGTACTTTCCTCCTATATTGATAGAATCAATTGAGAGAGTTCTTGTCTTCAGTGGACCGCAAACCACCTTACAAATTTCGGGTCCTCATCTCTTTAAAAGCCGCAGTGCTATTTAAACTGCTCTCTAGAAGGTGTGTCGAAAGCGGCATTGCAAAACGTTGGGATTGTGATTTAACTAGACGTATTTTCACCCACTGAAAACACTTGCGCGCCGAAACCGAAATTGCTCACCGGTGCAGGCATACTTTTGAAAAGCATCATAAAAAAACAAGTGGGCAAGGAATTAGCCTCCCTTCTTCCTTCCTCCTTTCAAAGGCCATTCTTAATTATCGTTGAATTTCTGCTCCAGTAGCAAAACCAACTTTAGCTGCAGCACTTATTTTGCTTAACTGCGTGCTTCCACAAGCTTGAACTAAAGAGGATTCTACTTAAAGCCTATTGATCTTAATTTTTGAAAGAAAGATAAAGTTGAGATAGCCTAGCGAGTTTTCGCTACTTTGAGGTATGTTGAACTCACTCAAACTGTACAAGACATTAAAGGACCGATTTCGAATATGAAGCCACGTAACGTTCTATACGTTGGAACTTTTTCAAGTCTAAGTAACAGACTTTTTTCCTAATATATTAAAATTTCGTATTGTCAAGGCAATTCGTGATTTAAAATGTGCGACTCAAAAATACTCAGTCTAGGAGGAGTTCTGGGAATTCGATGCGTGCTTTTGAGAACAATGTCATCACCCTTGCCGGACAATGTTATGATTGTGGAAAATTCTCAACATTCGGTCGACTTTGTAGTGATCTACATTTCAAAATTTACTTCGAAATGGATAATTTATTCACAGCCACCTCCTTTTGGGAGGATGCAAAGCATATCCATGGCTAACGAACTAGAAACCAACAAACGGATGTAAAGGAGATCGGAGAGAACAAACTTTCCAGATCCACAGAAAGGCGGACACTAAATACGTGAGGATTTCGGAGACACCTTATAAGTGTTTCATCATCGCCCCAGGTCTGATCCATCACAACTGAATTCCAGGTGCTTGATCAAACACTAGTACTCATCAAGCGTAATCGTGTAGTGTGTATCTGCCCCAAAACCAGAGGTTGAAATCAATCGGGTTTATAAATACATCAAAAACAATCGAGATTACCAGAAATGTTGGTGAAAAGTACAGTCATGTCATAAGATTTGCATTTGACAGGACAATAGAAGTCCGTAGTCGCTGGCTCAAGTGTTGTGTATTTGGTGACACTTCACTCGCAACCAAATGCATTGCACTACTTCTCTGCAATGCATCGCGTAGCCACACATTAGACACAGAAAACAAGTTCTCACAGCGCATTAAGAACGCGATAATGATTTCCACTGCAAAACAAAACTTACCTCGCAAGTACTAAACAAATAGGACGTCAGGTTGCCACTTACTACAGTAAACAATAATGCTTATACTGAATGATTGAGGAGTTGGTCGAACAATTTCATTATACTTCCCAAATGAAAGATCTCCTCCTCTGCCCACTTTTCTCGTTCCGAGGGTATGAAACCATCGGTAGAGCAGAGAAATACGGGATCTGGTACACTAGTAACAGCATCAGTGAACTCTTCCCTTTTAAAGCTGAAAGTAAATTTTGAAATGTATCAAAGGTCACAACAGATCCTAAACGCTCCTCCCCAAAAACCTGTCTTAGGGTGCAGTAAATTTTGGAATAACACCCGACATCGACTCTGGAGAATGTTGTAATACTATGGTTCAACTCGTCACCTTTTGCCGAGGCTCTCCCCGTTAAACTATGTTAATACCCTTGTGCATTGAGCGTTGTCATTGAAAACAGATGGATGAATAGGATATTCGGAAATATTAGGAGGATCCCAGGATTTTACTTAACCACTGATGATACACGTGTATGCATACGCATCCAATCGTTGTCGTCCAATTCGTCAATCCATCATTTCAAGTATAACAGTTAAAAACGCAGTACCGCTACCGCAGAGCAGGATTTAGTCATGTGCTTACGGACGTGCTCTTGCTTGGGAGAGTAGTGGAAGGCCTCGAGCGTGCACTTGATGGCAAGGAGTTGGCGGGTTGCGTCACTCCTCTCCGGTGAGTGTCAGGAGGAGGATGAGGAGCCTCGGAGGGATTGTTGTTGAGCACAACCGAGCCTCCGTTGGAGTCGTCAACAGCAGTCATCCAAACTGGCGTCTTTACGACCTCCTCCACAGAATCACCGTCGGCCGTAGGGACGACTAGAGAGCAGGTCTCTGCTTCCTGGCGCGCCTCCTTCCAAGACAACTTCGCTTTGTCTCGCATGCTCGTTCGTCGGATAGAGGAACTACAGGGTAAAGAGTTTTATTATACAATTGTACTTTGTACGCTATTTAATGATCTAAAACATATCAGGCTCTTAAATATGATTTCTGAAACACATCTTAGCCAAGGGGGAGGCCATTGCACAGGTCTCAAATGCATGCCCCATTACTAAATCGAGAAATAACTGCAATTTAAAGGCAACAGACAGAGAGAGAGAGAGCCATATCTTATATTATCCAAGCCGCTATAAATTGCATGGCAAAAGCTACTGGCGTAAATATATCGTACTGTCGTCTTTTTGAGATAAATCCCCCAGATAGAAAGATTAAAATAGTTGCGTACATTCTAAAAGCACTATAAAGGGTTGAAGTGGTGGCTATTTGTCATTTGTCATATCATTACCAGATTCGCCAAGTGACGACAACTGCGACGAGTCTTGAGTGAGGGAAAAACCGTAAATTGAATCATGAAAAACCTTGAAACTCTGTATAGTCAAAGCATTGAAAACAGTTCAGGAAGTTAAGTAATTCGGATTTGAAGACCATAAAATAGGAAATGGCCTAAAAATGAGCCACGAGTATCACCGGGGCTCCGAAACCTGCATTTAGATCTGAGGAGTAAAAACAAAACGGTTCAACGATCGGACGCTTCCTACTGGCATTTAATTTCCCCCAACAGCTGGATTGCCAACTTCACTGATGCAGCACCCACTCTTACAGAACTGCGAGAGTTGAATCCTGCGGTGCCCAGGATACTGACTTCAAATAAGTAAGTCTTATGCAGCATTCTTCCACCTCGTTGTTGACCAGACAAGTTAATTTCAAAGTTGGCTATAAAATTGCTTTGTGGTTGGGAAAAATGTTTTGGTAGTGCTAAGACCAGTAAGACAGAAGTGAATATTCATTGACGTCAACCGTTACTGTAAGGAAATCACCCGGCCTGGCCCAATGCCAAGCAGCAACTCATTTTCCACCAACTAATGGAAAATCAGTCGTCAAGCGGAACCTGAGTAGGCAGGAATACAAGACAATCACCACTGGAATTCATTGACAATTCAACGAAGGCGAATGTACTTAAGAGTTTCATCAGTTTGTCAGTTCCTAGTAAGCGCTCAATCGAGCATGCAACCAATGGAAAGGTCGGAGGCGAAGAGCCATGTCCGATTTGTAAAAAGCATTATTTTTAAGCTAAAAATGTGCAATTCCACCTATAGAACGTTTAGTACCCAGCTAATACCATAGCAAGAAGTTTTTCCTCGAGGTTGCAACCACAGCGTAATTAAAAGGAAATATACTTTACCCAAATTTGCAGTAACCTGGGAAGCAGAGAAATGAGTCATTTCATTAAAATAGCTCAAATTAGTCCTCATACAATGTGGAAAAAGCGAAACTTTTTTATAAAAACACAAAACATAGCATCTAATGAGGTAGAAATTGGGTTTGATTTCAAATTTAAATCCATCCACTATTCGATGCACTCCTGTCAATTCTCTAGGAAATTCTTGCTGGAGAACGATGAGCGAAACTAACATGGGAAAAGTTGCATTAAATAAAATCGGGTACTTTGGAACGTTTTGGAATTCTAAGATACGTCGTAAACGTCATTAGTACCAAAGACAATTTTTTGTAAAATAGCAAGCCCTGAGGACCCATGATAAACACTGTAAGGAGTTGTGCAAGGACAGTCAAAAAGATTTAGGGATAGGCAGACCTAGGAAAAGGGATATCTTTCAAAAAGTTTACAATCTTATTAGAGTATTCACATAACCCCTGAAATATTAATTGCAATGCTATGTCCTTAGCCTAACACCCAAGCATCATACATTTGGCGGGCCAACAAATGTGCTCTCCATCTGTCACTTAGTAGAACTTGCCTTCGTGGATTACTGCTTCGTCGTCGACTGAGTCCACCGCGGTTCCTGTTGTTAAGGTCACTGTTGCCATTGGATGCATTGAGTTGGTTTTGGATTAAGTGGAAGGACTGCCAACGTTTAAGTTCCTCCCTGAGAAGCACTAGACGCTCATGCAGCTTCTCATCCTCGCAGATGTCAAACACCGTCTCTCCGCCATTCACCGTTGGTGTGTCCAATTTGGCACCAAAGTTGGTCAACATCTCTATCACCTCATACTAAGTGATTAAATAACGGTATTCAATTTTGAGAACAAATCTATCTTGCATGTAGTACGACGTTTCAAAAAGCAGAGTAAACGCCATTTATATGATGGATTTAAGATTGAGCCAGAATAACGTAACTGTACTTCAATCTTTGTAGTCTTAGTGAGATGGAAAAATTCACTTTTGAATATGGAATCTATCGAGTTAGATTTATTTATTGATTTGAATATGTCTATTTATGACAACATATTAGCCCACATCACTTCTAAATATCTTAAGCAAACCCGTTGCGGAACGGTAGTTTTTAGGTGCTGGGGAGCAGTCTCAAATAGATGCGTCCTACCTTACCTTGGATAAAAACTTGGGAAAAGAGACAAATGTACGTGTGCACCATTGAAAGTAGGTAAATATAAAGGCAAAAAAAGAAAGGAAAAGATAAGTATCTTACCTGTCCCCAGCAAGCGGCCACATGAATAGCCATCCACCCATCTCGGTCGGGCAAATCGATGTTCGCTCCGTGCTGGAGGAGGAAGCCAACTACGTCTAAGTAGCCACATGCCGCCGCGATGTGCAACTGCAAATGCAATTTTACCATCGTCTTTTACAACACCAAACGGGCTAATTCACTACATTACATACACCAACGAGATTTAGTGCAATTACTCAATTCGGCCAAACTTTTATTTATGACCAGCCAGTTCTATTGAGCAAAATTGTTCCTCAGAGTTAATCCATCAACTCTAGACTCAGAAAGGCGCTTGGAAAAATGTTCTAATTTTGCGAAAAAAATGTAAATAGCAAGCAAATAAGAAGTCTTTAGGCGTAATCTTGAGATGCCAAAACTGCGCCGCTTGCATTGTGCTGCCAGTAAAGGATGGTTAAATTACATGAAAATCATCAGGTTCTGATAAAAACTGGCGTTAAAAATCTTTTTTGAATTTACATGAACTGAATATTTTGAGCATAGAAGTGCGAAGGAATATGTTGTTAAATTACTGTGCTACATTGCGTGACAGGGGCGCATTCAGATTTTTGTCAAATACCAGTACCGTATTCGAGAAGACAAAAACTATCACCTTGCAGCCCATACTCCAAGTTGTACGATAATTTTAATGCATTTGAAACATTCAACGTAGTTTAGATTGAAGGAAAAAAGTGAAACGTAATGGTGATGGCTCAAAAAAGCTCACAGGAGCTGCGCCTTGACTGTCAAGTTGATTTAAGTCACCGGAGGTTTTAACCAAATGCTCCATTGCTGCGAGCATTTCTCGCTCGGGAACACGACGTTTCTCGTCGATGTCCTCTTGGGTTATGCCTATGTATGAAAAAGAGATCATAAATTAAGACACCCACTAAATATACAGCCGATCTAAGCGGTGTTGAGGGTGTGATACGTTTTTGTAGATAATATCCACACCTATAATACATTGCAAGTGCTAATACAAAGGAGTGATGTAAAACTTTACAGCGTGTTGAATGACTAGTAAGCGTTCGGATGTAGGCTCAAAAATGGTCTTCCACTCTCTTGCGTTTTGCCGGTACTTTTGAGGACAATTCCCAACTAACACGAGGGAATATGTTGGATGAAGTTATAACTTATTCAATAAAAACGTGCATTACTTTGAGGAAGAAAATTTCGGTTCAGTGAAAATACAGTAAACTGATTCTGCATGTTTTTTTTTATTTGAACATTGTCTATGAAGAGAAGGAAATATTTTTTATTCTAATAAGTGAATTAACTCATGGCAGCCTGAAATTATGTAGCTCTTCAGAAGTGAGTATTACCTCTGCTTGCCATCTCACTTTCGATGAGATCGAGGGTGGCGTCGTCTTCACAAATATCGTAGGGCATATTCCCATCAGCATTTACAGCGAGGAGGTCGGCACCGCTTAAAGAAAATACAAGGCGACAAGTTATTAAATGCCGGTAAATACGGGGCGTCAAACCGCCCCAGCCAAATAAAGCTCACTTTGGAAATAAGGCAGAAGGTGGTGAATAAGAAGTTTAATGTGTTTTGGTACTTTTCAAAAATTAAAAGGTCTTTGAGCACAGTTGGTGCAGAATAAGGTAGACGTTGTGGTAGGTAATGAAGTAAGTTACGCCTTTACCAACAAGGTTTGTGTGCGCAATGCCTCGTCGCTATAAGCATCCCAGCAGCTATCCACACGCATAGGTACACTTCACTAGGAACATTGTGCAAAGGAAAATGCGTCTACCGTTTCTAATCTTGAATGCAATTTATGTTTCCATCAATCATGTACGGCTACATAAATGTTTGCGAAGTAATGCAATCCGTCAAGCCATGGAGACATCTGTCGCTGACGTCTGAGATCGTACAATATTGATAAAATAAGGAAAAAGTGTGTTGCATTTTCCACACACTGACTTTTACAGAACTATTTTATAAGTCTTCCAAGAGGCCAATTCCTATGTATTTGATATGTTAGGATGTGTAACGTTCTATCGCCTTTTCATTGAACTCAAAGGAACTATGTAGTGTACGACTGAAGGAGAAGGCTCAACCTTAAGCGACGTTCGATGAAAGTAAAAGACCAGCAAATTGGGCTGCCAACAGTCTGTCTTGCGCTTCACGATTCCATTGTCGAGGAGTGTGCGCATTGCCCTTTTCTTTTATTGCTTAAGGGCCTCAAACACTGGTTTCCACTCAAACCAAAGGAATAATTTTGTCAGTTTTGATATGGCGATATTTACAGCTGTGTGATGCAATCATCTAGACCGGCTGGAGATACTGTCAAGCTTGCCTCTAAGCCCCCTTTAGGTAGAAAAACCATTACAAAACCTTGCGGTAAATACGCTTCTGTTTGAAAACAGGGAGATGTTGTCTGCTGAACAAACTTACACTTTTCTTAATCAAAAGCACTTTTTTCAAAATAGAATAATTGCAGCACGCTTTCGATTCCAGGTTAGTTAAAATAACGTTTATTTTTGAAGAATCAATTAATTTACTTACAGCATAAATGGAAACAAAAATGAGGTTTATGTGTTTGTGTAAATGTCCCAGGGTTTTATGGTCAAGTGTGTTTGTCAGTGACTTGAAGAGATCAAAAGTTGCGACAGATGGGCAACACGATTTCGTGCCCAGAGAATCTGCTTACCAAAAAATAATTGTAAACATGATAATTTAAAATGTAGAAACAACCATCCTTATTTATGTTGTCCCCGCTTCGTTGATCTGTGAGGATGGAGGGGAAAGGGGTGGGGCATAATGCACCACATGTGTTTGTGGCTGCACAGCAGCACTGCCTTCTGCCTCCTAACTGTGCACCTTCGGACTTCGAAGCATTGCGTTCAACCATTAATGCTCTCTACTGTTCTATGATTCGGACTTCAAAGTACCAATAAGGTATTTTTAAAAACCAGGGCTTATTCTATGATCTATTTCAGAGTTCCGGTATAAACTTTTACTGCTAACGTGTAGAGAAAATTTCTGCACGCTAAAGGAGTCTCCTTGAATTTTGAAAATAGTTAGGCGGAACTCGCTTTACAAAACTTAGCCATTTTCGTTGAGAACATAAGTCAACTAATCAAAACAGTGCAAAATAGAAGGGGTGAGAACATATTTGTCTATTCTGCGAAGTTAGCCCAACCCCAAGAAACTCAACCAACTTACCAATCTCTCTCTTCTAGACCACGTGATTGCTCTGGAGTCACCACAAAGTAACTCGTGTCTGGCAACAAGATCGTGGTCACTGATAAGTTTGCAGGTGTCTCTACGGTTCGCCACTTCGTCTAAATGGTGCCTACACTCACCTGAATTTCCGCATTAATTACCACGTGCATCTGAATTCACATGGACCAACATGATGGAAGTGAACCAGCAATCACATCCACCTTAATAGCATCTCGCTCTGTTAAACCTGTAACAATTTTAGTATCCACTTATGTACGTTTCGGCACTTTATCAAACAGTCTCCTATCCAAACAAATCAGCTCAAGAACATCACTTGGAGAACTTGTTCACCCAAATACAATTCTTTCGGATGGAGCGCTTAAACACCACAAGAGAGATACTTAACAGAAATAAAATTCGAGCACATTTTTGCACAAACCTGTGCTTCTCAGTGTGATTTTAGCCCTCAATGGTGCAAACAAGGCCAAGGAGACTCTCAAAATGCGTGCACTTCACTGGCATTGGAGTGACGTGTTGAGGACGTGGGGTGGGTGGCGCGAGCTGCGGAACCGAAGGCATCACGACTGCTGTGTCGTCACGTGGGAGAACAGCTCTGCAGCACAATGCTCGAGCACGTGCTGTGTGCATGAAGCCGTGGTTAGCTGGCAAATAGCCGCAAAAAAACACCCTGGTTCCAATGCCTCAGTTGGAACAAGAGTCGAAAACGCCTGACAGTACGACATCATGGTGAATTCTTGGTAGCTCGAAAGTCTGACTAACAAAAGTGCGTGACTGCCTTTTTCTCACACTTTAAAATGAAGAAGGGAAAAAATAAAAAAGAACTTAGGCTAATGCATCAATGGATTCAAAATTTATTTTTGTCGGTAAAAGGCAGCGTTGGACGTCGTCTTTTGTTCAGGTGGTGTAAACAAGCAGTAATCGCAAATATGAGGCCACCAAGCAATATTGTGCGATTTTCAAAACAAGAATGGAATAGTAACAGAAACTTTTCGAAAATGTTTTTGTGACGAAATGACTTCCTAAGAGTGCAAGAATGAGAATTCCGTTGCCATCGTTTTTGGAAGTAGAGAAAAAGTAGCCCTGACCAATTCCATCTCTGCCTCGGTTCCAGTACCAATGCTCGCTTGGAGGAATATAGGGATGAGATAGTATCACTCGGTGGTTTTAGAGGCAGCGTTTTTACTTCCAAGTCAAAGACCGGCCTACAAGGTCTCTTTCACTAACTTTCTAGGATATTCGTTGAGTCCGTCCTCATTGGTCAATAATTGTGCGAATGGACTTGGAGTGTGCTAACATGCGCGATCACAAAAGTGAGCACCAGCCATAAGAGAATGATAACTCACGTGTAAGTTCCAATATGAAGTCTTGTATTTCCCTATAAAATTTAGGATTTTCTTGTACCTAACTGGTACCAACTGCTTCCTTACACATCAAGTTGTAATATACCTCAGTCAATTGTATGGCCTTCATGGTGAACAATTGCGTATGCAGGCTACTAAACACACAAAAAATTATCGCTTGAGAATTAATTACTCACTTGGAATTGTATAGTAGTGAGCGTGTCATTTGAGGAAGGGCAATGATATGGTCACTCGCTTAAAGCTGGAGTAAAAAAGCCATTTTTCACCACCATTCAGTCTGCAAACATCCCCTCCCTGAGGACGCACTCTTTGATGTGAAGGAAATGAAAAACTCACTGATAACCCTTGAAGCCAACATCGTCAATTATTAATGCATGCAGGACGCATTGGCACGGGTTCTGTGACTTTCGCTTCCTAGTCAATATGGCTGTAAATGAATTTTCAACAGCGAGACTCAGTTCCTCGTAAAGTTAGTCCCTCGAATGATTTATTGTCAGGACAATAAATCAAGTTGTACAAATCATTACTGGGCCGTACATTCTGACGCTGCCCGCCTCAATTAATTTACAAATGCTACGAGTGGCTTCTGTTTCAACTTTGCTACCGAGTCAACCTCAATTCGTAAAGCCAACAGACTCGAGTTACATCCACTACGCCCGAGCGGCTTGGAAGTAAGGAAACGAAGAATACTCGTAGACTGTTGCAAATCCATGCTTGACAATGCATATGAATAACTGTTTACGTTCGACAAGTCCTAAAAAAAACTGAAAGAGGGACATGATCGAATTTATCAGCCACCTAATTGTTAACCGATTTTCAGGCGGTATTTCGGTGATTAGAGTGTTCAAGTTATCGGGCCGTTGAGCGTGACCCAAATCTATCCGGAAGGCGTACAATGGATACCAACCTCACGCGATATTTTATGCCGCCAGGGGAAATGCGGATCTAATCTAGTCACAGTGCATACCTCCATAATTTTATCATTTTCTCATCTTATCAACTACGACCAATAAGGAATGGCATTCCGTAAATAATTTTGCAATGGCTTTTGATGATTGCAGCATTACTGCTGCTTTGGAACCTGCTGTTGCTATAGTCAATTGTAAATAGTTGCGAATGGTATGTACATCAACAAAGTGATCTGTAGCATCGAAAACCGTTGCAGAAGACGTACCCCAATCGTGGGAAGTCTAGAACCGAGGAGTATTTAATTTAAAGAAAACGTTAGTTTTTATGCGCTTTTTTAAGTGTATCCCATTCAATTTTTAATTGCCTTAATTACGATGACAAATTTTAAAATGATTACCTCTTCTCAGCTTGAAAAAGTTAACAATTGTTACCATTCACCTTGGAATAGTTTCACACAAAATATTCCCAGCACTTAACATAACAGATCAAATCAAATGACTGTAAGAGATGGAAATAATTGCCTCAAACACGTATATTTATTTCATAAAAACGGTACGTTTGTTTTGGTGGCAAATCCATTCCTATTCAGTGCGCATAGTTACCAATCGTCTACGTGTCAACGAACCACTAGGATGTCACCGCATGGTGTTATTCACATGAGCAGAGAAACCAGCATGTTGATGTGCCGACTAACACGTACCACGTGGTAACAAATTATTCACTGAGACTAATGACTCAAGTTCGTCCCTTCCCCATCACACCACACACCCTTCGGTCCTAGAAGGCACACGCGCTCACCCGATGTTTCCGTGCTATGGAGGAGGTTGTGCTCCTCACACCACCTGCAGTTCAATTTCTAATTGGTCACTTAAGGCGTCTCGGAAAGCAAAACAAATACGAAATGTACAGTTTTATACCTTCACGGCATTGGGATGAGCATATGCAAGCGAAAACATGGATTAGTGCTGGCACAACTGGGTTCGTGAGAAAGATATATCGTCAAAGTAGAACTGAAAACTTCACCTTACAATGCTCTGTGCGCTATGCAAGATTCAATAAACACTTCTCTCTTATTATCGTTATCGTTGCAAATGCCTTTAATGATTTCCGAAATTAAACACGATACTCTGCATCATTATTTCGGTATATCGCAAATGGAAACATATTTGTACAAAACGTGGACATTTGTGGCTATCCATTAACGCCTTTTTGCGCTATTCCATAAATACGGGATTTAACAAGCTGTTAACCATAACCGCCTACCCAACCAACACGAATTGACTAGCATAAAAAGCAACAGGCTTTAGAAACTAAAATCCATTTCGAGGTTTCTTGCAACTCTAAAGAGCATACCTAAAACGGAGGAACAACTTCAGCGACCCTCGTCTCGTTCTCCGATCCCGGTTTTTAAGCACCGCAACCATTTTCGGTGAAATAGGCACTTAGATGGCAATACGCAGTAACGCCATGCGCAGCATTCAGTCCAATGGAAACGGTCAGTAAAGTTGTAAATGGAATAGGTTAATCGGACATGCGACGAGAGCCCTATCCTAGGTCAAAAGTTTTGCTACACACCACCGCCACCGCAGGCAGATTGAACAACGAGGTGCCAGCATTCACGGTGATGGAGGTTGAAGCTTGGAGGAGGAATTCGAATGGAGACAGATGATGACTCACCTGTCGATGAGGAGTTTGCAGAGGTCGGCGTGACAGCAAGTGGCAGCCGCGTGCAGTGGTGTCCACAGTTCCGTGTCCCGAGCGTTCACGTCAGCTCCAAAGCGAATGAGTAGGCGACACATCTCCTGATTGTTGTCGATGCAACACTATACCCCAAGCAAATGGTAAATCAAATGACTTAATTTTCCTGCTGTGAAGCCACTGTAAATCTCCCATAAGTGCAAAATAAGCGGTCTCGGTGCGTTATTTCATAATAGTGAGATTGGTTTAAAATATCTAAATGTTTGACAACTTTGTTTGAAATAATCCAAGACTTTTGGCTACAGTCAAAATTTTGACAAAACTGTCAAGGGATCATAGAGACACAAAATCATAAGGGGCCATGGATTTGTGTTAAAACTTGTGACGAAACTGAAAAATAGATCATGTTCCATCAATATCAAGGTAAACTTCTGTGGGCGGAACCTGGGGAAATGTGCTCAAAGCCTCGCAATAGGCCAGGGAAGGTAATGGATGATAGGATAAGTCGACTGCTATTGTAACTTTATACCGCTTATTTTAAAATTGGTAGAAGATGACGCATAAACATGTTTTTCTGACTCGGTAATCTTATTTCTAAAGTACTTTTCGTGTTAATTGAATTAACTAAGTCAAGAGTGCTTCAGAACAAATCGCTAGTGATGGCGGTCCCAAATATACCCTACACAAAAAATCTTATTAAACAATGCTCGATAACATCGTAGAGACTATCGCCTTCAGTAAGGAATGACCCACCGAGCTTAATGAGTGAGAAATTAGTCCATGGGCTTGCGATTTTACACCGAAAATGTACAAATCAATCAGTCTCTGGTGGAGTAGTAGACGGTTCATGAGGTACTTTGACGATTTAAATGACGGAAGGCATTATGCACTCCTTCCGATGGCGAGAGGATGCAAAGACCGTTAACGGATTGCAAGAATAGCAGTTGAAGTAGAGGAAGTGACCAAGCGCAATACCTCAAGGGGTGAATTAACATTGGCCTACTCTTCGCACATAGTGACACTTAAGGTCGCCAAAGCCGATTTCACAAACACGAAGAAATGGCCTTGAATCAGGGTGGCGTCGTTCTCACCCTCGCAATAAAAAAGCATTGCTTGTGCATTTGGTTATGCAAACACCAAATTGGCGCCTCTAGCCTGATATTGGACATCGAAACCATCAGGAAATGAGTAGCAGTCTATGAAGGGAAACATGACGATGGAGTCAGTGGGAGTTACTGCTATCAAATGGCTAGACCCCCTTGAACCAAAAGTCTGAATTTGCAAAACGCAGTATCAAATAGCAGGAAGGAGGGTGCGTCAACAGAAATAAGTGCGCCATTCAATTCTTTTTTTTCATAAAACAACCTTTTTATGAATTTTTGCTCATTACAATAGCCTAGTTTCGACATTCGCTTTTTGAACATTATTTAAAGCGTTGACAAACTCCCTCTGGATGGCTGAAATCGTCAGCAGCTATTCATGCTTGAGGGTACGAGGGACAAAAATCAAGTCTTACTGAATGCTTTTCAACTCGAAATGACATCCACAGCTGCAGGTTGGCAACGCACATGTTTCCTGTGTGCATTAATAATGGTTGAATTCTGACGCTACTTAATAAACCTGCCATGCTCAAGTAAAATGACATGAAACCACAGAAAGTTGATAAGTATAATGGCAAAGAGGATCAACAATTGAAAGTAATTTCGTTTCAAAGATTTGCCAGTTCTTCAGTTGGCCTAACTCGTTCAGGAAAATTGCCAATGCCTGAATTTATTAGGCAATTGAGAGATTTGAAGAGTTTGTAAGCAGACACATCGCAAACAGTTTGAACAATTTTTCACCACAGTTCAAGCCGCGTTTCTCACTTTAATGACAGGGCAATTTATTTCAACCACTGTAAGGCAACGATCCACGGTCCAATCGCAACTTTGAACTTCGTGTATTTCTCGAGGAGTACACCATTTTTAACCATCAGTAGGTAACGGACAGTCTCCGTAAAACCACAAGCCTTCCCAAAAGTTGAGCATTCACTGCTGCATCAGAAGTTTGCAACACCGCGCTAGTGCGGGTTCACCCAGAACAGAGTTGGTAATAAGATGCTCCCTGATTATGAAAAACAACATTCTTCCATAACACGGAGTCACTGAAGTAGAAAGTACTCGTATCCTTCGAATTTTGGTTGCTTTTTTTCTCGTAAAGTACCCGAAGCATGTTGTTCAAACCGTTTGCCGTGGATGCTCGATGTAAAATGTTTGAGTTGTTAAATTGCAGACGCCTTGGTCAATAACTTTTTAAGTTAGCATCATAAGAGCATATAATGCAATTTTTGGAAAATTTCACCAGCAAAGCAGCACATTTTGAAAACGCTAATCAGACCTAGAAAAATCTGCCTGCCAAAAGAGCTGACAACCAAAATGGCACTTTCACTGTATCGAAAAGCATACTCGTTTGGTTTTGATACCCTTTACCACAGCCATCTCATAAATTGTGCAAAATTTATAGCAAGGAAAATGACATTTACTATGAAAAGGCGATTGTTATTTAAGAACCCTCTTTTGCACATTAAAGTAGCATTCAAATTTGTATTCGCTCTACTTATCCATAAAATGTAGTAATAAACTGTCTTTGTACCCACCGTAATAATGTAACAAGAAAAGATTCAGAAAGCCAAAAGGGCGGGATTAGTATGAAAATCCACTTTAACAACTCGACAAGAAGCATCTTAGTCACCGTTTAGCCTTCTTAAGTCAAGCTTTTGATACTCATCTTCGTATCATGAAGTCTGGCAAAAAAATCATTTGCCCTTGTGGTCGAGTTTATTTTTGTTTTGTTTTAAGCATAGATAAGCGCCATGAGGCATTCATTGAGAGAATCGACAAAACAATTTGGACGCCTCAATGTGAAGGTCAGAGCCCTCATAAGTGTCAGCCCGATGACTCACGTTGACACTTATGAGGGTCAATGTGGTCGATTAGCATCACAGAAAAAGCGTCGCCTTGGTCTGTGCCACGAACAAGGTCAAAGCGTTACCCACCCCATTTCCAACGAATGGACAAAATGGGCGTTGAGATTTGCACGGGAAATTTCAAACCCATAACCCAAGACCACAGGGTTCCTAGGTGATGAAAAAAACCTCATGTTTGATTGGATAATGCATGAATTGAGATAAGCCACTATACAATATTAAACAATGACGTTTTACACTAATGTGCTGCAAAAAAACTTGGTCTTGAAATGAGGGAGGCAGTGTTGAAAATGCATTTGTTGACGGAAATCGTAGGCCATACGGTGAATTGGCGAAGAAATAAAATCCGGTAAGATATTTAGATAAACAAATCACAGGGATTAAAGCCGTCAGGAGGTACTGACACAACACGACTTCTCATCTTGCCTATGCATCACTCTTAGTAAAAATTCACCAGAGAATAAATATTTCTCCATCTGCAAAATATGCTTTTAAATAGTTTCAATATACTTTTTTCGCCTCTACTAGCTGTCGTGCAGAGCTGGCGCTCCAACTCGGCAGATCGTATTCGGCTCGACAAGAAAATGGACCAAAGGACTGCCCGAATGGAACCTTGAGCAAGGCGGAAATGTCATTTTAAGAAATTTTAGAAAACGCATAGAGCTTTTACACTAAAAACGGCTTACGAACAGATCTTTTGAAATGTTACTGACCTCCTCGTTTATATCATGAGAAACACTGTTGGTATCCTCGTAACTAGAATATTTTTTATGAAAAAAAACCACTTTTGAAATGCATTATTTTACTAAGATCACACTTACCAAACAATATCTAAACAACTTTACGCCAATCATTCAAAATTGCTTAAACTGTAACCTTATGAATTGATATTTCTATCCACAATAATGGAATGCATGAAGGATGAATTGCAGGAAAGAAGGAGACTATATTTGCCTAGTTTTTAAGGTGAGGGCCATATGGCCGTAGTTATCTGCTATTTTATTATCTAACATGTGCATTTTGCTACCCGAACTACCCAATCCTCGACGCTTAAAGTACCGCCTTCTTGGCATTGTATTCCGGCCAGCTCCTATGCACGCTGATAAAAGATTGCTTTTCATTCTGGCTTGTCATGTCACGACCATGCAGAGTATTGTGAGCGTTGTGCACAAGTGTGTGTGTGTGTGTGTTTGCTCATTTGAGCCGCAATGGAAGCACTTCAAAGCCCAATGTGTGGAACAAAGAAGACCCGATAGACTGGTTTCGGCTCAGACAGCAATAGCACAATCGGTTGGTTGTTGGGTTTGAGGCAGCCAAAAGAGAATAATGCTGGCCACAGAATTTAATCAATTTTTCTGTAAAATGATCCAAGCCGAGATTCAATTAATGCGTATTAATGAAACGCATCAACCTATCTAAACTGAAGAGTGAGTATTATGGGTTTGAAAGAGTGTGTCACACAGGAAGACATAAGGCTTCAAAATGTTAATGAACCTTAAGGTACTTAAATGATTCCAAAATTCAACTTCAGAGCTTTGAAAATCAAATATGCTTACGCCTTGGCATATTCGGTGAACTAAGTCAACATAAATTGTGACTGGCGGCGAAACTATGGGGTGGTTTTATTATAAATATAAGAAGTCATGATAATACGTCTGAAGGGAGATTGTTAGAGGTGGCGGGTAAATATAAATGTGAAATTCGCACTACATCGAAGAAGTTCTGAGGTTGGTTTTGGCATGTAGGCACAGCAACAAAGATAAGTGACTGGACTACTCAATGGACGTACTTGATGCAAAGCCGTCAGTCCGTCTGTGTTGGTCGCGTTGGGACAAACGCCTTGGCTTAGTAATTTGCGCACTAAAAGGTGCATGAAGAGATTATTGCTTGTTGAGAGGGTTGCTGTATGCCATAAAAATGCTCATTTTGGGGACGACATGGCACGATGGAAAGCTCGTGAGCAGAAAATTATGGATTTCAAACTTATGAGTCATTTAGTCTCGTCGGGGCACAAATGCCTTCAAAGTAAAACGAACTGTTTGCAAATCAAAGTGAAGATTTGGTAAATGAATTTTTCAAGCCAGATTTACATCCATCCTGGAGTCTATGTTGATCGGAGGCGAGATTGTTTCAGTGGACGCAGTTTAAATGGCAGTGAGCCAGAAACAAACTGTGACACGATCTTGAGTACCGATGCGCTTGCCGGAGTTAGGCAACACAAATGCAAGGGCAAGTCTATGGATTTCCTGCACGTTGGTAGGAGAGAGAATGGAAGCACGTAGGAGTCGTCAGTCTAAACGCAAGCCAAGCACCTTTCCCAAAATGTCAGCTTACGTTAGCAGACTCAGCCAACAAATTCATCTCATACACACAAAGATTATGGGCAAACCATTGCAATTACTAGTCAAAGGCATCAGTCCTATCTATGCCAAATCATTTCAATGCATAGAAACATGAAACATTTACTGCATTCTCACGAATTTGTTCCATGATGAAGTCAACAAAGAAGAATTCTGTTTACTAGGGTTTAAATTTATAACCGAGCTCTAGGAGAGCAAGGACGTTTTGCTGCAAGAATAGTAGGGCACTGAGATTACGATGCAACAGCAAATAAAAGCAGGTGGGATAAGGAATAAACATAATATGCGTATGCATTCGCATAAAAATGAATGACATCGGTAAATCCGTCATTATTTTACAGTGCTGAGATTGGACTTTCGATCTTGGCGACTACATTAAGTCCCTGATGAGAATTGGATTTGATGAGTGCTTTATATCCGCTCGTAAATTCTGAGGGAAATGCAAACTTATGAGTGTCTAATTTAGTCCAAGAAGCGCATTCGTAAGTATCGAAGAGTTGATACTTCAACGTAGTTGTTGTGTTAACTCAGAGAGGTTTTTTTCTCTTTCGGTGCTACCCCAATTTACATAAAGATTAATTCGGAATGCATTACACTATGCCCAAGTGGCTGGATGCAATCACTTTTTGTTTGACTTGTTCAGAATGATCACAGACACACAAAATTATGGAAGAAGGATAAGTAAAATGCACTGTGACGGGGTGAAATAGTGGTCAGTGAAGTGAGAAAAACACTCCATTGTAAGTTCAGGATCGTCGAAAAAACGTAGTCATCAACAATGGGATCTCCAAGTTTAGCTAATATAAAGCTATACTATTGTTTAGAAAACAGGATATTATTCGAATTTTTTCGAAATTAAAACGAGATCTCTTGTTTCTAAGTTGCCATTAATAAGAACTTAGCCATAAGAATGCAAGTGTGCAGTAGATTGAGGCAGGTAAAGTGATAAGATCAAAATGTTCACATTTAACGAACAAAATGGCAGCAATGCACTCATTAATGCACCAATTATTTATGCTTCACATAAAAAGGGGCTGAACTAGAAAATCCAACCCCACATATATGTAGAGAGTGATGTAAAAGAACCAGATCGAGTCATATCGAATGGGTTGAAGCAGACCATTACAATGGAACGGAAAGAATGTTTAAAACCTAGGTTCTGCAACGCTCCTGTGGACACAATGCAATGAGGAACAAAAATCCTAGTGTGCGTTGGATTAATTATACACAGTGTGGGAGAAATTACATGCTGCGAATAAACACTTCAAGCCATTGAACTACCACTCACCACTTCATATGTGAAGTGGGAGCAAATTAGACACGGGCAAGAAAAAAATTCCACAGATTTAATAGCAAGTATTTGCTACAACTGCCGAAAACGTTTAAGAAAGTCTGATCAGCAAAAGATCGCAGCTTAAACCAAGTGATGAGCAGACTTTGTTATTTGACTGTAAAAGAGGGAGAAGTGGGAATGATGAATTGCGCGATCTCAGACTCTTGCCGTTGGTCAAGAATGCAAATGTAAAAATAAGGCCACCGCATGGCAATATTTGTGTTGTGGGCATTTTTGCGATAGTTAAAAATGCACTGGGCACCGGTCACTTTTAAAATGGCGCAAAGTCCAAATTGTAGCGATCGCCGAACAGGTTCACCTTTAAAGTTTAGTATGTAGCAGTCACATCCCACTTATGCTAATTTGATGCAAAGCAAGAGCCATACAAATCGTTAACAACATTTCACCAGAGCCTTAAATAAAAAGCACAGAAATGAGAATGTAGAATAATACGTGCTCAAAGCAATCGAGTACGCAGAAGGCACAGTGATAACATGCAGGTAGTTAAATCAATTCTCAAAACCATGACAAAAGACCAGCTTAAGTGTTTTTGTAAAGCTGCTAACAATAGAAATACACTAATATAGAACCATAATTCTGTGCAAAAGTTAAAAGAAAACTATCAAGCCATTTTGTGTTTACAGAATAAGGCAAATAAAGCCCAAAAGTGTATTTACTTAAAAAATAGTAAGTGCAATGGTAAAAAAATTTTGATCCTAACAACTAAGACGATCCTTCATTTTGTCACCTGATCAATCAATCCCAACTAAGGAAATAAACATCCGAAAAGCAACGAGGCATGAATCAACCATTAAAATGTGCTGAAAGCATATGAGATTCACCCTCGTTCAAATCATCGCGAGCAGCAGCTTCCAAAAGGATAACCGCTTGCGAAAACTGAACTGAACGCACAAGCCCAGGATGTTGGCGTCCACCAGGATTAGAAGCTAGAGGGGGAGAGGTTGCGATGCGACCCTTTTTCTCTTTCTTTTCCATAGATTTATCATACTGAATCCACCGTTTAAGTTGCTGCTGACGCTTACGACGAGCAGCACGAATCCGTTCCATATCTGGAACCCGGAGGGCTGGTACATCGCAGTTTTCCAAGGCATTCATTGCGACTACATTTATAAACCCACAAACAAAGTGTGAATACATAAACATTGCACAGTAGAAAAATTTTAGCTAAGCAGTAAACAAAAGTAAAAGAAAAAACCGCAGAAACACTTTCAAAAGCAAAGACACATTGCAGAGTTTAAATGCATGCAAATTTCAAAAGTTAAAAAAACACCAAAAAGCAGCAAACATAAGCTTACCAAATGCTAAAGGGCTTAAAAGTCAATTGAAGATAGCAACAAGTGTCTTTTACACCAATGAAAGTATAAAGGGAGATGAAATCATCCCAGAAATCGTTTAGCGTATTCAAAAAAAGGCGCTTAAACAAACAGTTACAACGACCTATAAGGTTCAAACAGCTAAACAAAACAATGGTAATATCAAAACAATGACAAAATGTAAAACAAGCAAAAATATATATAATAAGAGCGCTAAAAAAACAATAAAATCATGAAAAGCTTTACGCTTATTAGAGACTCACTGGCAAACTATAGTGCAAAAAAGACACTATTTACAAAACTGTGCAGCAATGCATAAACATAGCCAATGAAGTATTTATGTTATACGATAATTAGAGCTACGCAAAACCACACAAACTCGAGCGGGGATTGCAAACCAAAGAGGGAAAAGCAGCTACGTACCATTCAAAATGTCTTTGGAGGGAGGAAAAGAAAAAAGCTAATAAAAATGCCACACCATTGGTTAATACGGAGGAAATTCCAACATTACGGATAGAACCCCCTGTCCAGACTCCACTCACTTCAGCCCCTGCCTATGAGGACCTAATTGATCGCGATTTCAACATGATGTTTTCTAAGGTGGGTATGTAGCGTCCTGAGACTTCCTTTAATGTAAAAGAAGGCATAGTACTAGAGCAGATTATATATCTTAGATAAAAGTGCTTAGGGTTGTTAGCACGGCTTGGAGGTCGGCCAACTGGCTTGTAAATTTGGCCACCCAAGTCACCGAAACCTGCACTTCGAACAAAGTATCTCACAGCCCCTCTCTTATTTCGAGCGTCGTCCCCGACGATCATTTTTGTGGTCTTTTTGTGTCAGCCATCAAAACGATATCAGTGCTGCGAGCTACACCCGCGAGCTAACCGTCTCAGTCATCGAGATTCAAGCGCATGTCTTCTTGTAGTGCCATCAATTCTGCGTAACAGTCGGTGCGGCAAATGCGTATATCTTAGTCCTCCTCTCCCACAATAATATGGCCTAATGAAAGATGGGGATACGAATCCGGGCTTTTGAATGGGTCGAGACATACACAGCACATATTGTGATTCCAGGCATTTTCGATGCCGTGGAAGAAACGCGAAGATATTGTAGAACCCGGCAAGTAGTGCGACTGTACCTCATAGGAAAAAGTGCACGCGATCCAAGTGTGCGAAACATAAAACGATGCTATAGAATGGCGTCCTGCACATTCAAAATCTTATGACACACATTTTAACGAAGATAAGTGAGTTGCCCAAGAACATGAGAGAGAGCTTACAGAAGATGCTTGACCACAATGTCTCTGATCCCTCTTGACAGTTTTACTGGACTTGCAGTTCACGGATAGTGTCGCTTCAGTTGTTAATAGCTTCCTTGCAGAACACGTGGACGAGGGAGATCTCGGCCTTTCTCTTATGGAATGTAAGAGAATCTCCCTTCCACAGCACATGCACTTCTTTCACACAGCCAAAATTTGCCAGAAGCGGTATGAAGCAGGATAGAAATCCATCAAAGTCGGGTCCTCTTTCCGCTGCCACCGATGTAGCGTTCCAGGATTTTCTTTAAGTTAAAAGAATGCATAGTACTTGAACAGAATGCATATTTTAGGACCAGAAGGCTTAGGGACTGTTGGCACGGCACGGAGGTCGGCCAAACGGCCAGTACAATATGGCCACCCAAGTGACCGAAACCTGCAGTTAGAACAAACAAAGTATTACAGGCCAAGGAACTAATTATGGATGAATATCAAAAGAAGAAAAACTGCGAACCCGAGGAAAATGACGAGTGGTTGCGAGCCTTCGAAATGGTCATTAAATTCGATAACGCCAAGGATATTAGAGCTGCACAACTGAAACACGAGGAGATGAAGTTGGAGTCGAAATACCTTAAGAAAGGACAAGTGAAACACTTTAAGCGCAGTGGACTCGGTGGTGGTGATGGTGGTGGTGGGCGTGGTGGAGACGAAGCATATCGGGGGGAACTCACAATGTCCGATGGCGGAGAAGGCAATGCTGAGGGAGAATGTCGACGTAGGAGCAAACTCGACTATCATGAGAGATGTGAAAGACCGATGTCGAAGACACCATTTCAAGAATAATTATGCATCTGAGGTGATTTGGTATTTCGCTGAGCTCTATTTTTAACCATAGTTGTAATATTTCGTTTGTTCTAATTGCCGGTTTCGGTCACTTGTGTGGCCATGTTTTACTAGCCGGCTGGCTGGCCTCCGGGCTGTTCCAAGAGCCCTCCAATCCCCCTGTTCTTAGAATACATATTTTGTCCAAACACTATATCTTCTTTCACCTTAATGGGAATCTCGGAACGCCACAATAGTGACAAATTTTTCTGCAGATATAAATTTTGCCATCGACACTATATGAAGGAGAAGTTAGTGTCATTCCATCCTTTTTTCAGGGTTATCAACGAATCTAGATTGAGGCTGAGACACTGCGATTTAATTTGTAATCTTTACCAATGTCGATAATATCGGCACGCTCAAAGGCGTCCTAGATGAATTGGTAGACCATTGTGCCCTAGAATGACGTGCAAAGCTTCCAAATAAAGTAGCATTCGGAGG
This sequence comes from Taenia solium, assembly GCA_001870725.1. NCBI lineage: Eukaryota > Metazoa > Platyhelminthes > Cestoda > Cyclophyllidea > Taeniidae > Taenia > Taenia solium. The sequence goes on along the minus strand of MIEF01011759.1, from coordinate 646,405 downwards.
CTCACTGGCTTTTTCCACACTCCACATACCAAACCGGTGGTTTAACCTACGAAGTCTCAAATGTCTACCTATTTAAGCAAGATAGTAGAATGCTCAGCGCTTTGTCTACTGCTAAATCAACAACTTCAAGCATTTTTTCCTTACATGATGCAATATATATGGTTTCAATGATTGGTTACCTTCAATTCTTGCATGTTTTATCCCAAATATGTGTAAACTTTTTGTCCACTTAAAAGACGTACTTGTTAATTAGATGTTTTTAAACACTCATTCATTGACTATTCCTTGTTTTCAAATATGTATTACGCTAAATAACCAAGAAAGGGATATAAAAGCTTAAACTCACAAAAAATATTCTTAAATTCATTGCTATTCTTCAGGTGATCTGATGGCATTTTAAATATCTGTGTGAACGTGTGTCGCAGCCTTGGCGGCAGCTGCTCCTCGTCATGATTGTGAGTTTTGGTGCTGCATTTTCTTTGGAACTTAGTTGCTCACATTGCTCGTGAAGTACCGTGATTTGTTCCATTTTTTACCGCATCTACGCATTTTCGGGTGTTAATTTTTAGCTGTGTGTCTCTGAAACCATTGTTTTTGTGCTTCATGTTTTACTGGGTTATCTGTTGTTGCATTCTCACTTGAATATGTTTGGGAAATTGTCTAACACTGCAACTGCTTTCTTCCTTCGACTTATGTTATAGATAGGTACTTGGTTGCACACATCTAATTGCGTCAAATTTGTGTTTTTAGCAAACTTGTGTCGTCGTTTGATTAACAGTTTTCGTATAACTTTGGTTATAACTTTACAACTATAATCTACCACTCCTTGATGAGGAGATATGGTTTCAGTGGAACTTCTGACTCAAATTTTTGCTAATAGGAGATGATGGGTGGCAAGAAGACCTTTGCGGTTATACGTGCCGTCTACGAGCACCGTTTCTCACCGGAGGACTTTGTTCGTGAATTGGATTTTGTCTTAGAAAAAAATGTAAATGTCGTGATCATTGAACCAGATGACTTGGGTGAGGTCACTTGGCGTTGGATTCGCACCGGAAATTGGCTTCACAAGACCGCAGTGATCTCTGGTAAATAGTAAATTTTTTTCAAAAACCTTTCGACTTCTGATTGTTTTTCATAATTGGTGAGGTGCTGCAAACTTATTCAGCGGTTTCGCTTTGTGCTTTAACTACAATGTATGCGCAGTTCTGTACCATTTGTGCCTTTTTTCTTGTTGCTCATTATAGAAAAACAGGCCTTGATAATATCACGTTACCAATATTCGAATTTCCATCTCTCACCATGGGCGCTATTTTTCATTTTTTCGAAGTTACTGCAAAAATAGTTGTACTTGGGGTCGGCAAATGGTAGACCAGACTCGGATTTTTTACTACTATAAGTATATTTTGAGGCTGGCACGTGTTTCAGGGTAAGCTAAGGTCCTTTTCGACGTTTTCGTCTAGTCTCACAATTACCTCACCGTTTATTGTCAATGCCACTTCTTTTAGGTGGTTAATTTTGTACTGCTGATTTATCACATGGAAGTTCGACTTAGTTAGTGAAAATAGTTTAAAAGAACTTTATTATTGGCTGAGAGTCCAAGAATACTATTATTCGGATGTGGCCTATTAATTCATTTTATGTATGACTGTTTCGGAACGCTAGTTGTTGGTTGGTATTGTCTATGAAGACCAATGCTTGCTGTTACACTCTTTTGCATTTAATCAGTTTTCGTTGATAAAAACAAAATTGAGCATTCTATTTTTACCACTTAGGCAACAAATTGCAGTAATGTCTTTGCTAGCGACTGCCGCGTCATTGGGGGCGTGGCATTTTCACCCTACGTATGATGCTTCGGTCCGATTTTTATCCATTATTATCTCATAGTGCATACAATAAATCTGTATTTTCACATGACCCATTTTTCTTGAGCTCAAAGTCTCCAACTTTTAATGCACCACGATGAATTCATATTTCACCTCACGAGCCTCGGTTGGTAATTCACTTTTTAGAGTTTTCATTTTCTGACTTTAATTTTATGGCTAAACAAGTGATGCGGATGTATGTGAAAATTTGTATTGCGATTAACAGCGTGAAAGATCTCAAATCAAGGTAACCAGCACAGCACCATTTAATCTTATTTTTAATATCACCTTCAAACCTTAGAATCTCTGACCTTCCAGTCCCACATATGCATCCTCTATGGTTGCACTCACGCAATGTCTCTAAACCTGATTTGATTTTCTTTTAGGTTTAGCAGCTATTGCAGGTACCCTGTTGGCTCTTTTGTACGAAAATCACACCGGGAGCATTGTGAGGGCGTCGTTGGTGTCAGTACCATGTAGTATCTCTACAAGTTTGCTTCCGAGCATTTTTTTCGGCCTAATTTCGGCCACTTCGTCGAGTCTCTATGCGCTCTTCTGGCAGTGGGATCCTTGTGCCAAGTACCAGGTGGCCCAATCACTTTCTGTCCTCCCTGCTTGCGTTGTTGCCGCGGCCTCGGGCTCCTCCAGTGTGCACCCCTCGCCCGCCTCGACTGAAAGCTCGCTTCTCCCCCACGATGAACAGCAGCAGCAAGGTCGCTTCCACAATTCCTCCTACGATTGTGCCATTGCCGAAGCTGGTGAGCTCGGACAGCGCCCTGTGGTGCTTATCCGGCGGGACGACTTCTACCGCAAAATATTGCATAACACTGTCTCCATAGGTGCTGTGCTCTGCGTCGGTCTTGCTGTCTACCGGTGGCGGTAAAGGCTCCTGATCCCCTCCCTTTCCTTCCGATTCTTGTTAATTTCTGTATAAAATTAACCACCCTCTTAACTACACTCTGGTCCGTTATCATTCTACGCGTGGGGCAGCAGAATGGATTAGTGGATTGATGCTCTCTACTTCACTTTCCTCTTTGTCGCATCGTGTCACTCCCTTCCACGACGTTATCGTTTGTAGCCTAAGTCAGATCGTAGTGTAGGTCCTTTTCACCCGATCGCTTGTGTTCCTCCATTTTGTGAATATTGAGCATTTATAACGCCTTTTTATTCTCTGACTTTGTGGCGGAAGTGTTGGCGTCCTTTCAAACGATAAAATCTACCCTCTTCGGAAGCGCAGTTACGTACAGAGGTGCAGTCATTGATTGCCACTTCTGCGACTTTGCGACCGTCATTTTGTTCAGCCGTCTACTTATGCCAGCTGAGATTTTGCGTGGTTTGACGCTGTGATTCTGGCCAGTCTATTTAACCCCTTCTGAGTGCAAATGAGCAATTAGCCTTAAAACCAACGTCAGTGGTCGCTTTAATCGTTCGAAAATAAGTTAGCGAACAAAGCTGATGGTTCTCTGCACCCACAATGCACCAGACTGCGGCATTATTGCCACAGCTCCATCCCGTGGAACACGTCAGCGATTTGGCTTTTACCCATCAGCCAGAGCACCTGGACTGATGCTAAGGCAACATCTTTGCCCTGTTAGTATCACTCAGTCTGACTACGTGATCGGTGTCTTGGGTGGTCAAGTGACGCATCCCAATCAATACAATGCTATCCTGCCGGTTAGTAGAAATATCAACCGTGCAAAATGGCGGCCTCAATTCCATGCAAACGAGAGAGCATTTACTTTGGCGGTCTCATAGAATTCAGTTTTTACGACCATAGCAGCACCGGCGACCCTGTGTTCGTTCCGGGTACGTGCAAGTACATGATGTGACCAGCCACAATAGGCAATTTCTCACATTTTGGCGGTTTGCTTCCTAAATGGTAAGACGTGCTGAACGATGTCAACGCCTAGTAACCATCGAAATGGGAATGGTGGGACCTAACACGGAATACAGGGTCTGGATTTTTCAGCATGCTAAAAACAATTTAGGATAGAAACTGGACGCCCAAAGGAAAATACGACAATGACGAGTGTGAAAGCCTGTAACTAGTCAACACCATCCCACTACCATGCTTGTGTGTCCATGATATTAGGGGAAGATGGTTGCCAGTACGTGTATCAATAGTTAAGTTGTGGTACGAAATTTTAATTAATAGGACGTGAACACAATCCAGTTAGAATGGTCAAAGACGGGCTGCTAATATGACCCACGACGGATAACCTTGAAAAAAAGGCATAGGAATAAAGCAACAAAAGAGCGACCTATTAACCAAAGTGGACTTAAGTAATGCTTGGATTTTTTACATTTTCGAGCGAGAAAGATGAAAACAAACAGCCCAAGTAGAATGCTCCTTCAAAATTTATTTACACATTTTACAAAACACATTCTTAAAACTTCGTAGGCAGTAGCTCCTGATGTCTATCGAACATAGATTTGACACGCTCCCTGAATCCACAGCTAGCCATCGCTGGAGGCAAAAGAACAGGCAACGAAGTTCCATTGGGTACAGTTCCTAGGTCCTCTTTCCCATCGCCTATCAAAAGTCTGGCACACAGGAATTCGATTTCCATCGGATGCAATTTACCAGGAATGATCATGCTGTGCAGAGGACCGCCAAGGACCTTTGATAGATTATCTGAATCTCCAGCCGATAAGGACGCTGCTAGAATCCCCATCGTTGTAACCAGCATAGCCTGGGTAGGAGATCCCACCCGGGCCAGACAAACAGCAAGACAGTCAGGGTGGAGGTAGCTCTCTGGTTCCGGTTCGCAGGGCATTTCAACGCCCGGATCCGCTGAAGCATCCACAAACCTTTGATGAATGCGGCGCCCGGCTTCAAGAATCTGATAGGCAGCTTCCGAGCAGAGCATGAATCGTGGAGGCTCATAGATGTCACGATCGTAGAGTAAACTGTCCAATGACTTTTCTCTAATCTAAATGCGTGCATAAAGTTGAATGCCATATTGGTTAGCTACAAAAAGGATGCAGAAAACTGAACACCTAAAATCCAGTAAATAGCCAACAACACGGATATGCCAGGAGCAAACGCCAATAAAACACCCTCCAAAAGTACTCGCTAGGTGTATTTTTCGGGGGTGGATCTATTTTAATATGAAACACAGAGTTCCATTTGGGAAGCTTAAACGACCAAAGCATAAGAGAAAAGAGGCTCAATCGCACGTATTCCGAAGAACCACCCACAAATTAAGCGAGTAATCCGAGCTTCTACCAATTTTTAAATAGCAAATAAGGACTTGCCAGCACGCACTTTAATATCCAAAAGGCACAACGTGTGAAGACCTCGATAAAAGTTGGATACTATTTTAGGATAAAAACTGTCAGGACAACCACAGTCAGTCCAAAGAGGAATCGAAACTGTTTCACCCATGCGATACAATTGTAACCCACAGCAGGCTACAGATGTCATTATTGAAGAATTATGAATGACTTTGTATGGTATCCTTTCCTTAATTGCTCGAATAATAAGATCTATTCCAAGGTAATTATAGTGCGAAATTACCTGTGTGTGTGGTGGCGCAAAGTGGATCTCCCACCACCAAGAAAGCAACATTTTCACTTCTTGCAAGAGATATTATCAGAGAATCCTCTTCCGTAAATTCACGATCAGCTCTTTTAACATCTTTACCACAAAAAGCAGATATTCTTTCAATTCCATGGGAAAGGATTGATGTATATGCATCGACAAAGACGTAGTCACATTCTTGAATAGTGTTTAGACCAGATATGGTAATATCCTCAATAGTTGACAAGCCCAATCCAATTATATAGAGCATTGCAATAGCAGTGAACCATGAGCCTAAATGCAAACGGCTCTTAAATACAGACCAATGAAAATATAATCCTGCAAGACGCGGTTCAGACATGTCCAGAAACTACTACTCCGACTATTAATTATCATCTAGAACTTGGATGTTTAAAAAACGTGTACTCAAAATTTAATAAAATTTTTTAAACCGAATTAAAAACTAAACAACAGCATCCAAAGTAAGTGGTAATTTCCTATCGGCAAAAGGCATAAATGTTATTCCTTTATAATAACTGCAATAATCTAATACTTTCGCAAAGAATAAAGGAGACGCAACACTTAAGCAGAAAATAAATATTAAAAAAGGAAGGTGTAGCGTTCCGAGGCTTCCTTTGAAGGCCAAAGAATGCATGGTGCTGGGGCAGAACCCATGCGTTTGGCAAGCAGGGGGAAAAGGGCTGCTGGTAAGGCTCAGAAGCCAACCCACCCGGCTGTGGCAATATGGCCACCTCAGTGACCGGAACCGAGACCGCCAGTCCGAACAAACAAAGCGTTAAGGAAAGGGTTTAGGCTACTCTGAAGTCCTAGAGGTCAGCCAAATATACAAGGTTGCTCTTTAGATTAACCGAGCATTAAGAAAACAACGAACCCAGTAAATGGAATTTTATAATTTAAAATATTATCAGGCAAGTCTCTGGCACCATTTCTCCTTATTAAAGTCAATAAGACAACTTTAGTTTGAAAATCCGCTGTGAATTCCCAAATTGTACGTGGGGGTAAATTTGGGCAGAGGCTGCATCTCGGTGCGACCGATGTCCTGAATATGTCCTCCATGGAATACCGTTCCATCTTTAGTGCTACTTTCTGGGGGAACTAATTCTCGATTTTAGTTCGCTTTGCAGAGGACGCGATGCTCCCAAACCCAACAGGCAAGGATTCACTATCATCCTTAATTTCCTTACAGCTATTTTTAGCTCGTGAAGGAATGATAGTGGCAGTTAACAGTAAGATAAAGCTACATGGTCGCCACAATGTACACTCAACCATCTGAGTTCTTCAGTTCACTCAATTTTTGCTCCCCCCCCCCCCCCTCCAATCAAAACACCGTTAGGAGGAAAAGTCCAAAGCCTCCCAATCTTCCTGTGTGTTGAAAATAATCTCCCTCGTACGATGGCGTGGCTTATTGCGACCACAAAAGATCTCGGGTGCTGCACACTTAAACACCATTGATATGAAAAGCTCACGAGTCGCTGCATCGGCCACAAGCCATGAGCGCCAATTCTCGCCTAAGCAAATAACGCTCTGACACACAGAACGCCTGAAGAAGGCCTGATTTAAGCATACAACACCAAAATATCCATGTCACACTAACATTAGCAGTGGACGAGTTCTCACAAGAGGTGAGGTTTAACCAATCGGACAGAAAAGCATAGGAATTGTTTGTTGTCAAAATGAAGCAAAACAGACGGTAAAGAATATGTAAAGTTCAGTAGGAGAGTCATAGAGAAAGATGGGCTAGAGGACGCAATGTTTTAGAGTTAAGCAATGGATGAAAGACTCATAATGTCAGGATCATTCGACCTTTTACATCGCATCAAAGTGGAACCGTTGAGACTCCTGCATCCTTTCCTTTTGGTCCTCACGAACTTCGAGATATTGAAGCACAGCGACAACGATAAGAAGCACGATGCAGGCGACCAGTAACGTGATTGCCACATATATAACCTTCATATCGTAGAGAGGTTGCAAGAATAGCTTGGCTTGCCAACTATTAAATGAAATAAAGGTGCAAAAAGTGTTTTCACCTGAAGACAAGAGATGAACAGCGAAACTACCAGAAGGACTCACTTCAAGGGGTTACTAGGCGGGTACGGGACGACAACTACTTGGGCATTCGGAACAATAAATGTGAGTTCATGTTTTCGAATTTGCTGCATGCAAGAACAAAAAAAGCAAGTCAAACACATACTGTTTAATAACAAACCTACACGAAGTGGTGCAAGGCGCCACCCTTACACTTGAGACATACAAAGTGGAATTGCTAGTTTGTAACAAATGTTGAGCAGTTAATCACAAAGCTCCGACTTTTAAAAAGGGAGGTTTGCATAAGCCAATCCTTTCCATACAGACCATAACCAGAAGGAACTATCTCTCTTGGTCTTGAACAAGTGAAGTCCTTTGCTGGAAGTGTTTGAACCTACCTGCGTGGGAGCGGGAACAGAAACCGGCACATTTTCGATGTAGGTCGCGAAGTCGCCGAAACCAAAGGTCGTGAAAGGCAGTTGGAGGGCACCGCAGCAGGAAGAGGTGACAAACACACCACTGGAGCGGATACGTCCACCATCGGCGCCTTGAGTTTCGTAGGAGGCGCGAAAGCCGTAGCCTGGCAGCCCGTAGGGCAGAACAGCGTTGGGACACTGACTTGGGCTGCCGCAAAGACCAGTTGTCAGCATAACCTTGAAATACGATTGAGTGAAGTATGAAAGTCGCACTATACGGCATCGTAGGTTTCCCACAGTAAAACTTAGCACAGTAAATGGTGAGAAACGATAGGATTTCCTCTAATAATGCTAAACGCGCCGAAAGAGTGGCTTTGATGGCAACTGCTGCGGCAATGTTCCTACATTGCTCAGAATGAAAACAGGCATAGCACCAAACGTGAAGAAAAAATTCTAACAGAACTCTTACCTTCAAAAAGTAGGCTTCCTTTATGAGCTTCTGCATATAGAGAGAAGTACTGACTTTTCCTTTGCTTTCAAAGGAAACATACAAATCCAAAATACCCTAGAATTAAATGCAAAACACGACCCATTAGTGGGAGTAGATTTTATCCCCGTACACTTCACAGTGAACTATGTGAAGAGGATTGGGAATAAAAACAAATCTCACATCCTCATTGTAGTCATAAAAAGCGATTTGCTTCAGCGTTTTCATGGGTTCAACGCCGGGCAAAAGATAAGCCTGAAACCGGACCTTCCCTCCGGCACCTGCCAGATTGCGCAGAATGGCCGGGAGAACGATCGGATCTGAGCCGGGACTGCGGATGCATTTGAGGCCCACCGCAAGGTCTGGATATCCATCGAGATCGGCATCACCTAGAGATAGGCCAAGGATGGCCGCAGATGAAAATTCATCAACTGAGGAAGGTGCTAAAGAGCAATCGCCCTCCATGTCTGGAGGATTCCATCCCACAGAAACGGCCTCCCAGACCTAAAAAGTAAAAATGGGCTACTGCGCCTCTTCAGGGAGTGATAAGTAGCGCATAATCAATGAAAAGCGAAGAAGGCGTCCTTTCCAAACATACCCCACCCGAAGTCAGCGGGTGTATGAAGATGAAGGACTTGCTACAGGTGGCATCGTTGCAGCCCGCGATTAACAGTTTGATTTTGCTCGACATATCTAATATAATAAAAAGAATCATTAAAAATAGCTTTGCTTAAAAGGATAACTGATACAAGTGCTACAGACGATAGCTGAATTTAAGCTCCAATATATGCATTTCTGTACATTTTAATGAAGTCAGTGTATCAGCCTAGGTAATTCAAAAGTACCACTTTCTCAGGACTGAGACCTTAAAAACTACCGTAAGATCAGTTTCATTTTAAGTAATACATTTAAAATAGGTAATTTTAAAAGAGAGCTCAAATGTGCGCTACAAAACGCTTGTGCAAATACCCAATATACAAGAGATTCATTAACAGAATTTTGGTAAACCCTGTGAACAATCACATGAAAATCAACTCACCGAAATCACCGAAAACGAATTTCCCTATGGTTTTTCCATTTTCAAGCTCAGATGGTAATGGATAAGTAGTTGTCATCACACCATCGAAAACTTCAATTCCGTTCTCAGTAAGGACCACAATAGCTGAAAAAAATTCAATGCAAATGCAGCATGAAGCCAGTCGTAACGTACTACCACAGGTATTTCGCCGAAAAGATCGATTAAGGACGATAAAGAGCATTAGCCGAAAATTAAAACTCTTTGTGTTAAAGGATCAGCCATGTTACACTAAACCCAAAATGATAATAGTGTTTTGAGCCCCTCTTAAAAAAGGAAGCGTCACTTCGGGAAAGACCATCATTAAGGAGAACAGCTTCAACTGAAAACAGCATCGAATAAGGGGACCTTGAGATCGGTAACGAGAAATTGATTTTGACAAGTAATCGCTAACGTCAGGTGCTTGTGTGCTACAATTGCTGTTTTGTCGTCGTAATGATAGTGACAAAGCTGCGCACGCAACTCACAGAGTGCATAATCTCATAGTTCAAGGAAACGATATTTGCAGAATACCAAATCCTATACCTTCCCCTCCAATTTAATAAATAACTTAGTTGATAATTAAGTTGAATGGAACCAGTTTGATTAGTGTGCCATCGGCATAAAAATCCCAACAGTGCTGTGATAGAATCAGCACTCACATGGGTTCGAATTTGAGGCGAGAGGTACAAATCCAGCACTACTCAGTTTGGACAAGTTCGCGGTTGAGTTCTTCAAGACTTCCTTCGTGAAACCATTTGGTCTAATGCAAAAAGGAACAAACTGAGATTTGGCAAGAACTTCCCAGCGCAGAAAATAGTATCACTCTACAAATATAATTTGTCCGATTCCTCGAGTCAACGTCGTTTTAATGATCATAATATAGTGCTCAATAGTCTCAAAGATATTAAAATTGGGAAATAAAGTGTCAATAGCCAACGCTACATTAGTGAAAGTAGTTAAAGAATTATCAAATAAATAAGTGGGAATTTCGCAGGGGAAAAATAAGTCGAAAAGACTAAATTACGGAACTCAAATACTATGTAGAATCATATTACCTTTCCGATACAAAAGAAATCACTGTCCTGGTCGGTATGGCAAATTAATCAATTTAAATGCAGTGATACTTGTATTAATTCACTGGAAAATAAGCCATTAAAAAAGGGAATGCATTGTACTTACCCGCCCAGTACAACAAGGCGTTGACCACTCATTTCACCATAGACATCGGCAATCATATCCGCATTGAAATCACACACCAAAGGTTGGGTCGCAAACAATCCAACATCAACTGTATCTGAAGAGCAAAGGATTAGGTAGTAAATAAGGAAGAAATGGAGAGTAACGTGATTCGGTACGATTCATAGCACCTGCTTTATGCAGCAGGCTTAGAGTTGACACTTGAATGAAAAATAATAAACGTATGCGTTAAAACGCTAGTTCAAATTGTATTAATTATTGACATTCGAGGGAAGATACGTTTTGGTTAACATATATTTTACTGAAAACCAAAAGTATGACAGCATGGTCTGGAAAGAAGCAAGAAGTTTGAAGACCTTACTCAACTTACTGTTATAAAGACTATCAAAATGAATTATTACGTTGTGATATAAAGTGAAAAAAATATTTAAGATGAAACAAGGATGGGTTTACTATTCCTTCCTCCATATTGCACCCTGACAAGAAATTCAGAGCCTTCTTGGAAAACGAGAAGAAAATCCGCTATAGAGTCGCCGTCGAAGTCAGCCACTGCGATGCTTCGGAGAGTGGACGAAGAGTCCAGGGGGATCAGTCTCTCCCGCTTGGGCTTGCCGTCAGTCTGCTTGGCGTTCGGTGCCAAGAGGGCGTAGAGAGTTGAATCCTCCAAAGATAACACGATGGCGTCCGTTCGTCTGTCCGCATTAACATCAGCGAAGGCAGCCAAATCAGCATCCGACCATGAGGAAACCAAGGAGAAGCTCGAGCCTCCAGGGCCCGTAGTGACCGCAGACTCCACACTCAACAACCAAACAGCCAAAATATACACGTACAATCGCATTTTCTACAGAATAAAATAAGTCCCGTGACTGATGATGCATTCACTAGCACGTCGGTTAACGCGAAAATGTGCAAGAGTGTGAGATAAAAAAGGTTACGGGCACGTGTTAGCAGGCGTACAAAAGCTGAAATTGAGAAAATGAACGCTTTAATTACACAATCTTTGTAATAAAAGAAAAATAGAAAAGTACAGAGGACTCTTAAGTAGTTGGAGAAAAGAAACGATGGCAAAATAGACCGAGAGTTAGGACTGCAATCGATCCGTAGAAAAACAGCCTCTGACTGACAAGACTCGAAGTGAGAGAGGAATCTGAAGATTTCTTGGCAGTGCGACCAACTGCTCTTCGGTCCTCGGCCTTTTTGAGCAGTTTCTCTGGACGTATTTTTAAGTAAATGTCAAGTGCACACTGAATCAGTTTTTCAACATCGTGCTTCATTGGAAGGTGGGTAAGTGCATGATGCAGTTCTCCAAAATCATCGGAAGTCGAACTAATTTCCTCTGTGCTGCATATTATCACCTAAAAAAGGAATGATACTGTCAGCCACGAGCAGAATACAACGTACTAATTGCCAACCAAACAGCAGAACAAAAGTCGAGTCTTATCGATAACTCTCCGACACAGGAGCTAGCCGCAATACAAAGACTGCAAAAAGCTTCAAAAATCGGTATTTCTGCCCAAAAAGATTTTGATCAGATGGACTCTGTAATGCAAATCAAAAGCTTACCGAGACAGAGAGGTAGATCAACATGCTAGGCTCCGAGGCCATGAAAAGATCGTACAATCGATGAATATCATTGCTGTCTGAAAGGATGTGAGTGAACCAAGTGAGGAACCATGAGAGGGTGAAAAAGGGCTCAAAATTCAAGGCCCGAAACCTGAACCAGATCTCCGGCGATGTAAGCTGAAGAAGATCGAAAACTAACTGAAGCGTTTCCGAAGTAGCATCCATTGTCTCCTGCATAAACACATTAAAATGTTTGGGAACTAGTTGTTTTAGAACTGCAAAAGCTTCATCCGGACCAAGAACCGCCAGACAAGTGTAGCAAACGTCATGAAATCCCTATGTAGAAAATATGAATCGTTACAAACTTAACAATATACTTGATAATAATGGAGGTTGGGGTACTCAGCGAGAATAGACAAAGCAAGCCGTTTAGTCTCTGTAATCAAACGCTCATTCTCCTCTGATGACAAACTTTTTGGAATCATAGATCCCATTCTACGCACATCCAGTTCAATTTGTTTTGCTTGAGGATGGTTCAATAGATCCGACAACTCTATGCAAAAGATACCGCTCATCGACTGAATGTCTTCAAAAAGCTCATTAAAATAAGCTATAAAATGGTTATCTTTTGAATCAGGTACATATCAATATCTGAATTCAGCAAGAGAAACACAGAAAACGGTATTATACTTCAGGTAGAAAGTTAATAAACTAGTAACAGTTAAATCTAAAGAAACAGGCCAACAAAAAAGTACTCGACAATCGATGACTTAAAGCTACATAGCCCATATTATGATTACGACATTAAAAGGTAGATTCCCATGATGAAACAAGCATTGGAATAAAATGAATAGTCACGACCCTAGAAGAAGTGGATTGGAGTAAAGGTGTGAAACATTACTGTGTGGATTCTTGGCATCAGACACCCCGAGTCCAGATAGAATGGGCCAAACTTTACGCCTTACAGTATCGTTTACAAGTCCATATCGTGATAGAGACCAAAATTTGAGGCGCTGCAGGTCGTAGCCGCTTTCAAAGTGCTTAGTAATAATATCAGCTTTTTCTGATTGCAGTGCACAGAGAGAAGTACATGGATCCGACGACATAAAAGGAGGAAGTGTGCGAGTAAGAGAGACAAACAGCTAACACAATTTGAACCAGTCAGACAATTGGTAAGATTGTTTTAATCTATCATCTCTACAGTAAGAACAAATAAGCCTGGACAGGTTCCTGTCAAAAATATGACAATCTGTTTTACAATTTTCAAGCTAAGCACACTAATAATGTAACAAGGCAGTGGCCTCTAAGATATTCTAAACACTAGTAATCCATGTTCCTCGATGGTAATTGGGGTTGTTACTGCAATGCTTTTTTGTTCCGACTGCCAGTTTCGGTCAATTGGGTGGCTATATTGCCCTAGCCGAGCTGGCTAGTCTCTGAGACATGGCATCAGCCCCCTGTCCCTCTGTTCACAGGATTATATATATTCTGCCCTAGTATTATGTTTCCCTTTGCCTTCAAGGAAGTCGCGGGACGCTAAATTAGTAGCAGCAGAAAGCGAACCCGACCTTAGTGGATTTTAATCTCAATCTAAATCGCTGGCGACAAACTGTGGCGGTGCGAACGAAGTGCATGTTCTGGGGATGGGAGAATCCCTGGCTTCCCATAACAGAAGGACTGAGAACGACATCCACCTTCAGCATCCACCCTACTCCAGTGTTCTGCAAGAAAGCTATTAACGACTGAAGCAACGCTAGTTGCGAACCACCTGGAAACGCTTTGTTGAGGAGATTTCTTTAACTCACCTGCTTAAGGAGACCGGTGCCCTAGCGTCTCCCTATGGACAAGCCACTGCTCGGCAGAACCTTTTACCCTGGATTTATTTTCCAAACCGAACGGGACTCCAAGTCCAGTTGAATTGCGAGGAGGGGTCAGTAAAGCAATGGTCAAGAATCCCCTTAGTTGCGCTCGAATTTCGATAGATAACACGGTTAGCTCCTGGGTGTCTCCCCAACACCAATTACGTTGCGATGGTTGATGCGGGAGCTTTACCAAGGGGGCGTCGGTGGCGACGCTCGAAAGAAGAGAGTGGCTCTACAATACTTTGCTTATTCTGACCGCCAGTTTCGGTTACTTGGGTGGCCATACTTTTCTAGCCGGGCTGGCTGGCCTCCAGGCCATGCCAGCAGCTCCAATCCCTCTGTTTACAGTCACGATCTTAGCGCTCCATTATGGCAGTTGCATAATGTTAACAAAAGCATGGAAGGTTTGAATTCAAAATTGCTACAAATCAAGTGCGTTTTTGAGTAGCAGATACAGAAATGATGATTTATAAAATGCTCCAGCTCAGCATAGGAATCAAAACAGTCTCACGCATTATGACTTTGGTCAAGGCAGTTGGCTCGTCCTTCGCATCCCGACACAACGTACCAGTGTCTTACAGGCTTGTCCGTTTATTAAACGTTGATTCGTTACTGTAGTTCAAATAGCCTTTTATTCAACTAAAACGGCCTTCAATCCCACGCAATAAATACAATGACCGTTTGGGGAAGTGCAATTGCTAACCTGAACCCTTTTCCTACGTACGATGAAGCCTGCATATCACTTACTTAAGGTCTAGTTAATTTGGCGCGTTTTGGTCGCACGAATTAGAAAGTGTTCCATGCACCCAGCAAAATTATGTTTTTATGGAGAGCTCTGATTAGCATTGTTGATAATAACCCTGGTTTTCATACCCATAGCTGTCTGTATAGTATGCGCTATAGGGGTCGGTTTGAGGCAACTCCCATGGCAAATAGACAGGCACCAACTGGGTAGCAGCGGATTGATCAACATTTGAAGGCAGAGCTAGTTGATTCTTTTTCCAGCCTCCTTTTCTTGGTGCGCCTCGTAAGGCGTAAATTAGGTCGTAGAGATGATCGAGTTTGCTCCTACGTCGACATTCTCCCTCAGCATTGCCTTCTCCGCCATCGGACATTGTGAGTTCCCCCCGATATGCTTCGTCTCCACCACGCCCACCACCACCATCACCACCACCGAGTCCACTGCGCTTAAAGTGTTTCACTTGTCCTTTCTTAAGGTATTTCGACTCCAACTTCATCTCCTCGTGTTTCAGTTGTGCAGCTCTAATATCCTTGGCATTATCGAATTTAATGACCATTTCGAAGGCTCGCAACCACTCGTCATTTTCCTCGGGTTCGCAGTTTTTCTTCTTTTGATATTCATCCATAATTAGTTCCTTGGCCACCTTAAACAACATCATGTTGAAATCGCGATCAATTAGGTCCTCATAGGCAGGGGCTGAAGTGAGTGGAGTCTGGACAGGGGGTTCTATCCGTGGTGTTGGATTTTCCTCCGTATTAACCAATGGTATGGCATTTTTATTAGCTTTTTGTCTTTTCCTCCCTCCAAAGACATTTTGAATGGTACGTAGCTGCTTTTCCCTCTTTGGTTTGCAATCTTCGTTCGAGTTTGTGTGGTTTTGCCTGACATCACCAGCTGCGCTCCTACGTCCATCCATCCGTTCCCTTCGCTTAGCTAATGACTTTGTTAACCGTTTCACATTAACTCTGCCACTGCCGTTTGAGACCTCTTTAATGACTTGACACAATTCGCGCATAGACATGTGCGTTGGCGGTGACGTATACTGAGAACAGCAGTCGGATTTGTCGACTCCTCTTCTGTCGCAGTCAATACAATTTCTTTTTCTGAAACGTACATCACGCAAACTGACGCATACTTCTTCGTCTGATGATGTGTCTGAAGAATGTAAGTGGGTAGGACTTCTTCGATTCCTGGGAGAGCGACGCCTTTCATCACGGGAGGAGGTGAAGTCGGAATCTGACCTTCCAGATTTCTTATCCTTTTTGTGTTTCCACTTCCTTCTACTCCGCTCCTTCGCTTCATCAGCCGTATCATCATCGTCATCTGGTTTGTTGCGTTTTTCCTTCTTTTTCTTATCCCTTTTCTTTTCTTTTTTAGCCACATTTTCACATTCGATGTCACTTGCATCCGAATCGTCTTCCGAATCAACGCGTCCCGCAGTTTTTCCTTTTTTATGATGTCTTTTATTTCTATTTCTTATGTCAGAATCGCTCGTGTCAGAACATGATTCGTCCAAAGAATGCCTAGCGTGCCTTTTACTGCTTTTCTTACCCTTTCGTTTCCCTGACTTTCTCATGCTTTCGGATTCACTATCAGTGAAGTTGTCACCTGACTTCTGCCTCCTTTTCTTTTCTTTATGCTTTCTGTTCTTCCTCTCTTTATCTCCTTTGTTTTTGGTCACCTCTGATTCGTCTTCAGAGCTGTAGTGTTTTTTATGCTTTTTATCTTTTTTATCATCCCTAGTTTTCTTTTTGGACTTTGGATTGGTAGCACCACTTTTACCCTTCCTTTTACTTTTTCCCCTACTTTTCGGTCTTTCTCCATCAGAGTTACCGGTTCCCCCACCGCACTCCGAGTCATCGTCATCTTCATCGTCGGTGCCATGTCTCCCACGCGTTGCCAGATGCAATTTTGATTTTGCATAATTTTTCATCTTAGAACCTTTTTTGGATTTACTATTGTTAGGTGATTTGCCAGACTTCTTTTTGGGTGATTTTTGGCGTCGGTCTGGTGATTTAATTTTAATGGGTTTCTTTGAGTGCATCTCTCCGGGTCCAGGACCTTCGTCATCACACCCACCATCAAAGGCACTCATTATTGCACCCTTGAGTTGACCTTCTACCAGCTTTTTCACCTTTCCACTTTTTGCGCCAACAAGCTTTTTTAAGCCCTTCTTCTTTCCCACTTTGCCTATGCCCTTAGCCAAGCTCTTTCCGCCTTTTTTTGTCACGGTTTTTGTGGCAAATTTTCCACCTGTCTTGGCACCCGCAGCTGCAAGTCGTCCGATAACAGCGGCCATTTGTTCATGAGATTGACTTCAAGGCGGCTTGAAGACGTCGACCAAGCACGTCGCAGTTCAACGCGTGCGGGGAAACCGTCACGTGAAATCCAACACATTGGGATCACATGCAAGCGAAGGAAACAATTGTATGGTGTCATGCTGATAGATTGGTAAGGATAACTGCCAAACTGGGTTTACTTTCGCTGACTAAATCACACCTGAAGGTAAGTGCAAAAAAGTGGAAATACCATCACCAAAGCCATAATAGGTGTTTAGAAGCAAACCTCTGTTTTTGAAAGGGGATGCTGTAGGCATAAATGAACGTAAATAATCAGAAAAAGCAATGTTCTTGCATTGATGGACAACCACGGGAATCTTGATGAGCAAAAATCCGGCTACATTGGCAATTTTTGCATATAGATTTTCACTTTCTTACCTAGACTAGCGACGACAACTATTGAAACCGCAAAAATGTCAGTTGAACTCAAGCAAGATTTGTGTGAGTAAGCGAGTTGCAATTTCTTAAGAAGAGCTTCATCTACAGGCGAGTACTGTACCAAGTTTGCTGTTTTTTGGTGGAGATCCACTTAGTTGACCATTGTGCCTTCACCAGGTGGGCTAGCCTGAATCCTTTCTGTACACCAAAATGTCCATATTCTACCCACGTATTATCGCCTTTCGTCTTCAGAGAAGTGTCGGAGCGCTATGTTTTTGACAGCAGAAAGTAAACCTAATCTTAAAGAACATATATCCTGATGTCTACCGCTGGATAAAAAACCCTGAGAGGGGGATGAGGGCAGAAGAAGCCCACGTGCTGTGGGTGGGGACATCGGTGACGACCTCTAACAGAAGGGCTGGAAATGACGTCTATCTTCGACAGCCACTCTAGTTCCGTGTTCTGTATGAAAGCTATTAACAACGAAGGCGACACTAGCCGTATCAGCTACATTGGTATTAATTTAGGTAATTTTTACGAAAGTTCTAGCAATAAATAAATAAAATTTATACGGCTTCAGTTATATGACTGAAAGTGGAACATCTGAGTAACGAATTGTATCAAAATGCTAATTATTTTACTTCTCCTTTCATTGCGCGTAGTCTTCAGGCTTTACGCAAGAATCCTTAGCAATGATCTTTAGTCCTTTAGTCCCCACTCCAGAGCTGACTCGAGATTTATTGACGGTTCACAGACTTCAAGTGTGTGGTTTGCATGGGTAACTGGGGAAGAATAAAAGCACTTATGTTCAGTTTCCTTTTGGTTTGATATAAACCCCCTGAAAGAGAAAACCCTCAGAAATAAAAGAAATTACAGGTGAACGGATGAGCCCGTAGTCGTTTGTGCTATTGAAAGGATTTCAAGATGACTCAGCAAGCTTCGAATAAGCTAAATTATTATTGGTCTTGAAAATATCTCCAAAATGAATGTAGTTGACACCGACATTATTAAGATTCTCATCAGTCTACAGTAAACTCATTGCGGGTAAGTGAATTTGCACAGCGTTTCGCCGTGTAGCGCTTAGAAACCGTTGGAAAAATCCTGACAGCGGTACCAATTTTAATGTAAACGAAGGTGAAATCACTCTACACAACACTATCTCTACGCTCAAATTTAAATCAATTCAGGCCGGAATGCGCGATTCTAGGGGAAACCAACAGAGAAAAAAATTAACCGAACTTTCACATTGTGATGGTCGCATTAGCAAAATTAGGCACCGGTCAGTGCAATGCAATAAAACACAAGCAACTTTATAACGAATCGTAGCTACGTGATAGCTTGTTTTATTGTGTGCTTGATGAGTGTGGTTCTTCAGTCTCTGTAGGCCAGGCTCACACCCTGTCGCATAGCTTCCTGCTTTGTTAACAGTCTCTCAGCTCTTCAACACGTTAGCAGCATACGTTTTCGTTCTACTTTGCCATAGTACGGCTTTAGCGGAAGCATGGGCCGATGATAATACACGATCTGCCGGATTAAATCCACACTTGTTTAAATAAATGTGCTCTTCCAGACTTACCTATTACCATAAAGGGATTTGTCACCGTGTTTTATTTTATGCTTGACTCGCACGGCTATTTACTTCCTCGATGGTGGTGCTACCAATTTGCAGAATGCTTACAGCGCTATGCTAATACATTTTAACGCTTTCATATATTAGTAGCGCTTTTTCTTACACAAAATTTTATTGTTATGACTTTTAAGAAAGCTCAAAGTGCCATAGTCAGGTGGTTTTACAATAAACAAAGTTAATACCACTCATAATTAGTAGTTTCCATCTGTGCAACATATAATAAACCCAAGCCATTCAAAACAGAATGATAACACTTAATGTCTCGTGTCCTATTTGTTTACATAACTAAAGGTACGGTCGCGCAACCTTGTGTGCAAATTCACGAAATTAAAAGTCAGTGGTTGTAACGGTTAGCTTGTAGATAATGGCGCAACATGACGATATGGATGGTATACTTTTCAATTCTTTTTTGTCAACTGACATTTAGAGGCTATGTTTGCCTTACAATCTTGTCTAAATCAACTAATTGCCTTGTCGGACGAGGCGGAGAAAGTCATTACTTTTCATAAAACGCTTCTCCAATGGGTAAATATTGTGTTGTTTGCTGATGTTTTCAGGAACTAAAAGCTGACAATTTACAAACGGCATATGGTTTTGCGAAAAGTATAATTTGGAAGACAATAGAGCATGATTTTTACTTGTATGTTTACAGTCAATTATCGACCTGGCTGAGATCAACCTATGAAAACGCCAAAGGCCTTAATGCAAGTCAAAATTATCAAAGATTTATTTAGCAGATCACACCGCAACTTCAAAATTTGTCAAGGCGTCTGAAGTCGGTAATGCACACTTGCGTTGGTCTGGAACTTCCTTCAACCATGCTTCGTTACCGAACACTACTGAATGAATGCGAAGGCTGTGAAAGCGGACTTGATTCTGTGAACTTTGATGAAACGACGATTGAAGCACAAATTTTACAACTGTTAGAACAGGTAGCTATGCTTTCTACTTGTTGCACTTTCTTTACTTTGACTTACGTGGTTTGTCATTGGGGTCAGTTGCATGTACACACTTATTGGAGTGATATATAATTCAAACCACTCTTAATTGACTGGTGTTTATCTGGTGAAATTTAGTAATATATCCCAGAAGGTCTTGCTATTTATAGACAGCAGCGGAACTAGGACAAGATTTGATGCTCTACGACAGATTGAATGAACTATCAGGAGCAGGAAGTCTCGATCAAGCGACAAGGTATTTGGTGCATTGATAACGTATCTCATGTTAAAAGTTATTAAGTTTAGAACTTATTACCCAGAAACAAAAAGCACGATATTGGTTTCAACTAGCTTAATAAAGTGGTAACGTTTCTGCTCCCATTTGTCATAGCTGCATTAATATTCGTCATTTTTCAAAAACATCAAATTTTCTCGAGTTGCTTTTTATCAGGAAAAATACTCTACTGCAGGACTTTTGTTGAAGCAAATATTTGGACAGAAACTTGGAAAAAACCTATGAAGAATGCGGTAGTAGTTTAAAGTCAGTATGTGCCTACGCAAATGAGACTCTTATTTCTAATAGTTGTGCGGACGTCGCACCGCCTGCCCCACCTCCAGCGGCCGAGGCCTCCCCGCCGGATCCACCACGTACAAGCAATGCGGGCTTTCCTACTTTCCCCACTACTGAGCCATTGGCGATACCCCCATCCACTACCGTCACCACGTCGTCAGCTCCTCCACCTACTACGACTAGGCCTACTACCTCGTAAGTAATTTTGACTGTCCTCAAAATCCACCCGTATGACATTAGCATTCTCTTTTCACTTTTGTATGTCTTTGGAATTGATCACAAACTTGTTAAGCTGATGCTAAAATTTTGAGATACCGTTTGAGAAATCCTTGTTCTCGAGATCCGCAAATGCATGGGCAGTGCGGATGAATAATGCACCATAGGACAAAATTTTGACAAAACTGGAGCTTGTAAGCTTTCATAGATTAATACAAATCGTTGCAGCGCAAAAAGAGCCAAAATATATGAGCTTTGTGTTGCAACTTCGAAGTGCGAATGTAGAGATTCCTTTATTGGGGACAACTTGGCATAAAGTGTAATTAAAAGTGGGCTGAAGTCTCATGAAACACTAGGAAATGATATTTGTTTGCGCTACCTTTACCGCTTTGCTTGGATTAAATAACTTTCCTCCTGTTTATGGTTAAAATACTTACCAATATCCAAAAATTAGCAGTTGCAAATGCATAAACATATTTTAACTAAAGAAAACATTGAAGCGATTCACGCATATGCATGCAATTTGACAGCAAGTTTTAAAAACCCTCCCACTAATTTCCTGGATTGCTGAAGCTGTTTTTCAGTTAGCCATACAAAGTGACTGATCTGGATGCAGTTTACCAACGCTAAAAGTATTTCGATGAAGTATTAATGAACTCGAGTTCCACTGGTTGTGCACTTTATTCTAGTGGCCGTCTCGCTGGTCCCATCGGACCAATTCTGTTTCAACCACTTCAAGGACCAGCAGTTTTCAAGACTCAAAAAGCCGAACCCTCCAAACCATATTCGAATCTTCATCAGGCAACTGGTCAATCTCCGAAAACGGCAGCACCGCGAGCTAAGGAAAAGACCCAGCTGTCGACCCCCAAAACAGCGGTGCCTGTACCCATGCCTCCTGAACCCGTCGCTATGCCTTCGTAAGCACTCAATTACATATTTTTAGTAGGTTTATGGGACTGGGGAAAGACTGCAATAACGTCCCAAAGTTTACCGTGTAATAATTCAGGCTGTTCTACAGAAGCATCGCACGCCATGCATCAAATGCAAAGATACGACTCATGTGTGTGGTTTTTTGCCTAAGTAATCAAGTTGCAAAGTGAGTCTATTAAAATACCTAAATTACCAAAGAAGGATGAATGTGGTGAAAACTTTTTTTAATGCAGCTTTATGACGTCATTCAGACTGTGCTTCACCAATTTAGTTTGCTAGCTTTTTACCACTGGAAGGTACTAAACACTCTCCCTACAAAGTATTACTTCTACCTGCAAGTCATCTGCTTTTCTTTAACATGGCATTTGGGATGTCAATACTTTTTTTACAAATTTACAACAATGTTAAATCTTGCACTGACGTTTTTTTTAAAGCCTTTAGCTACTGACTAGTTTGCCTCTTTTCTAGGGATCACAGATGTACTTTTTAGCTGCCTATTCACCCTCATCATGAAAAAAAACCCAAGTTTTCTCTATCTTTTGCTTCCTATAGGCTGCCGGTTGAGTCAAGTGATTCGGAGGCACCTTCAGAAACACGGCCATTTGGGTAAGTCTTGCAAAGAAAGCTTGGAGATGAATTGGTGGAGTATGCTATGAGTTAAAACGAAAATGGGTCAGTTTCAGTCTAGGCCAGTCACAAATGGTTGTCTTGCACATCATGACGATGGCTAGACTAGACAGTAAGTACACCACGCCAGCGAACGTGGCGTGTCTCTTCCTGAAGAAGTTTTTACTTAGATCTCAGGTTTGCTCTGGATTCAGAATAAAACATTTCTACGCTTTAGTTTATACCAGTTCTACTCTACTCTGTAGATTAAAGGATTTGTAATTCCCGTTAGTCTGCTTCTTGGTTTGTAATACAAATACTGCGGAAAAGTGGTCCATGATTTTGCCCTACTCAACTCTTAATTTGTCAAGTTGAGTCATGCAAAGTGGAAGAGTGTTCACTTTAAAGCAGTTGAAATAAAAACCAGTTTTATGCGCTAGATTGCATTCCATTGGGAGGTGGCATTTAGCACACAGTAATGGCACGAATGAGGTTGCTGTTTGACACTCCATTTGCTCATGCACTGAGCGCGAAAGGCATCGTCATGGAGGCATTCCAGTTCCCATCTCTCAAACTCCCATCAACGAGTCACCATTTCAACGAATGTCAAATGCGGTAGCGATTGTTGGGTTTGTGTTTGCGCGAAATACCGCGAACTTAGAGTTTGGTTTTAAGCCAGAGTTAAAGTGATTAAGCAGGCCAGAGCCGCATGGAAGAGCTCCAAGGTAGAGAAATTTCCATTTTTCTGAGTCGAACTCGCATTTGCACCGCAGTTCTCACGATGCCATATACTGACCTATCCTTACTTGCGGTAAAAGCGACGACTGTAAAGCTCTAAATTCAAGTTGTATGCACCATTTTGCAGCATAAATCTAAGCGTTTTACAACTTCACCGGTCCGAATAGCCTTATTTATTTTTTCACACTGACAATTTTGAAGCAATTAATTAAAGATCTAAAATGTGTTTATGTACATTTTCCGCTTTTTCTCTGACTGAATCTTGATCATTTAAGTGAACTTTGTAATAATCTCTTTAGTGATTTTTGCGCATACATCCAACAGAAATTTGAAAGCCTTCATGCGCTAATCTAACAGAAATTTGAAACCTTAGAGGCATTCCAATTCCCATTCACTTAAAGGCCTTTGTAAAAGGCGCCTGCGAGGCGTTAAGTTTTAAAGTGCACTATTAATCATTTTATGGGAAAAAATTTTGCCTTCTTTATAACACTTCAATGTATTTTTTGCGCCGTCACGGGACAGCTTTCGTGCGAACGTTGCCTACTTCCGACAGCGCGATCAGGGAGCCCACGCGTCGATGCAAGGAAAACCTCCTCTACAAACAGTAATCGAAACGTTGGTCCTCGCTCTTAGCATACCTTTATGCTTCACTTTAACGAAAACAAAATTCTCTAAATTCTTTTTTGCATAGTTAAATTTTATAAGCTGACTACCATAACGGAATGTTGCAAATTCAAAAAGTCACACAGAAATCCGTTTTGAATTAATCTAATGCTACCATACTATTTTCATATCACATATTATTATTAAATCCACTATGAAAGAAATGTTGATGCGTTAGAATGTTGCCTATATTCCCTTATTCCATCTTTTGCTACTCCTCCGTTTCTCACAGTTAACCACAGTGGACACAGACATCAGCATTACGTTTGAGTTGATGAAACGCGAGTGATTTAAGCATGCCCTCGGAACCGAAAGAATTAGCTCCATATTAATTCCTATGATAGTGTTTACTAGTTTACATACGTGTGGAATAAAACGGTGTTTAAGTGAGGCGTCATTCATGCAATTATGAGAAGTTTAAAACACAATTATCATGCAAATTATCGACACACCCGAAAACCGAGTAATATGATGCGTGTCACTGTGGTTGGCTTCCTTCGCACACGGATTCACATGCATTCAGAGGCAGCTAGCGAGATGCCTAATATGTTGCCAAACTAATTACCTTTAGTATATCTATTGCTTCACAATGAGGTGGGCGGACCACCTTCTCCAGTGGATAGGTGTCAGGTGAAGGCACCACCTAAGAGGTCCTGATGCGTCAGCTCGGAAACTTGCAATCGACTTATCTGGTTGAGTGTGATACTTCCATTCTAATGGTGCAGCTGATGAACATCTCAAAATTTTTTTGTCAGTTAATTCAACTCATGTGAATTTTGGAATTTCCAAATCAAGATCATGGCGGGCCTTACCGCTGATAGTCCCCACGAAAGTATATTGCAAGTTGAAATCACTTTTATTTTTTGTCATTATTAGTTGGAGCTTCTTTCGATTATTGCACAAACATGCAACGTTGTTGAAGTTCTTGCAATTTTCTTTTGGTGTGATTTTGGTTGCTATTGGTACTCCACGACCTCTGCATCCACTACGATTGGCCCAGTTCCTCAAAACTGATAGTGCTCACCCTGCATTCTCTTTGTGCTGACATACGCAATGGTAAGGTTACCCTAGCTAACTTTTTTTAACAACTAATTAGTAAAAACCAGTTTAAACAGTTTTAGGTAACAACAATCTAGAAGGCCCTAATAGTCATCATCACTGGTCGGAATTGACGTTTACAAAATTTGCTAGTTGATGATGCGAAACGCAGTGAATAGACAAATTATTGGGTGGGAGGTGTTTTCAGTAAAGAATTTGGAGTACTAAGCTAAAGGTTTTCCGCAAATTCTATTGTCTATTTCTGTTGCAAAATAACATAAACCGAAGAGGAAAAAGGACTAAGGATAGAGAGCCTTTCGTTTATTAATGTGAAGTGAAGTGTTACTGCCCAAAAGGAATAAATGCAGTCGTAGATTAGTGCACTGGTATTAGCGAAATTGACACTCAAATCTGCCACTTGAGAGCGCTTTCTACCCTGGTCGCACCGCTAACGAGGTCTCCCTAGGATTGTGTAGGCACGTAACGCGTTTAGCTATGCATTTACAGTGCCACCAGCGTCTCCTACGAGATGAACATTGACTTGCTAAGGACCTGCTCCCGTCGAAGAGGAAGTGCATACCTCTGTTAGAATGATTTACGTCAGTGATGTACTTATGTATTGGTACTTCCAAAGTAACCGATGCAGCCACCCTTGATCATGCTTATCTAAGTAGCTATAAAGCATTGATGCGGTTGCTTACATCAGTAAGTATTACATGTGTACTGGATATACCACCCGTATCCTTCGAGGATAGAGAAAATTGAATCGGAACTACACCGCTCAAAGCATCTACTGGTCAATCAGTAATGAGCACTAACCAGCTGGTACGGTTTGGACGACGTGAAAATCCAGCGAAAGGCATGGATTCCATTTACAAGTGCAAAGGTCATCTTAAAAGTCTAACTTTTTTCATCTTTAGGTTCTGAATCAAGGCAGATTTACTCCTCATACACCAATAAGTTGGTCAGAATCAGCAGGCCTAGAATGCTTGTGCACGGATTTGACTTGAATGAGCGCTCTCCCTTCCTTGAGTAAAAGATGTCACACAATGGGTATCTTGATATATCCCATTGCTCCCTATTATGAGTAAGAGAATGACAAAGTTTTGAGCACATGTTGCTTAGATACTGAATACAATGCGAAACACCGTGTGTTGTTCTCAAGTTGTTCAAAAGTTTTACGTAAATAATCATACGTCATTTAAATAGCATTTTCTTACTCCCGAAATTACTACTTCACTTATAGAACTCAAAGAGACTATCCTCTAAAGGAGCACTGTTTTTTCACCTGACGCATCATGTGAAAGGGGCCGTGCATTTGACGTTCACAGAGAAGTGATTTTTCGCATGTAATTCTACAAGTGGCATAAAGCGGACCTTCCTCAACCTATCCACAGACTATGGGTCTTCGTTAATCTAACAATGAGCACAAATACAGCATCTTTTCTGGTTATTTTGCGAAGTTTTGAGTTGCTAGAGGAGGAGGCGGTGGTGGCGTGCCTGATGATTGGTCAACTAGTAGGAATCACAGACAAGCCATAAATCGAAAGACGGTGTTGCAAAAAGTTCACACTGAAAACGCACTTATCTTGGGAATTCCTCTCTCACCTTTTTCTATTCTTATCAGTTTCATTCACCTAAATATAGGATTCCAATATAGTTCACAATGGTCTTAAAAAAACTTTGTACGTAAGTGGCTGCAAGGTGGAACTAGAATGGAACCTGTTGCAATCAAGGAAGGGAGGGAGAGGGATGGGGAAACAGGCATGTTCAAATGACTGAAATAATGATTCATAAAATCCCGGTTTTAATTTAAGCTAGGTTTTGGGCTTCATCTATGCTTGATTTCCTCTGTAAAACCTACAAATTTTGTAAAACGTAATTATGTTTTATTTCTTATGCTAGTGAAACCCACAACCGAGATTTTGTTCCTCCACTAGCGCATGGATTGTAGCTTTTCTTAATTAATTATTGTAAGATAAATAACTAAGTTATAGCTACTGTGAGCTCCATTACCCACAACTTGGTAAATGTACTTTATTCTTCTTTTAAAGCTCATCAAGTCACACTAGCTCAGTTTAAAGCTTAGTACAAACAGACGCGTGTCAGCACTTACATTCTTCGTCTGTGCATGTCTGACAGCAAGTTTGACGCCGACCCTCCGCCAGTTTAATGCCTTGAGCGTCTCTGACAACATTAGGCAGGAGAAATTCTGAAATTGCAATAGCCTTGAAGTCCAAATCGTTTTCATTCAAAAGAGGAAGGCCATATGGAGAGCCTACGAATTGTCATTTAAAAACAAGCACTATTTGCCGCAGTGTCATTGCTAATGAACTAAACTTGCATAACTCTCAAAGTAATGACAAATTAGGCAACTGTTAGCTATGAAAACCCTACCGAACTCTTTAAAAGTGCTCCTTATTTTAGCCATCCCTCATTTGACATTGTATTGTAAAACTACTTCGAGCTGCATAATTTGTTAAAGTGTAATTTAAAACACTCACAGCATACTACGGGCAATAAAGCGATTATTCTTCGATTCCGTTACAGAACAGAACCAAGCTCTACACAGGTCTCCCAGGCTCAGCCTCAAGCGCGCTTGCCATCTCCCTACGTGTGAGCTGTTTATTCGGTCATTTTAATCATCAAAGGTGCCTTGGGTCGTTTTAATACTCATTCGACCTCAGAAAGGTTATTCAACTTCATTGCTTAATCGGTACTAAATTTTACACTACAACATAACTCTGTAGCAGGGATGAACGGCGGGATGTCCCTCAGGAAGCTTAGTTTTAATATTTGCAGAAGTTGTACTTTCCACATGTTCGAAAATTTTCTTCTGCCCAACGAACATCAAAAGTCCGATCAACGAGCATTTTGTCAATGGTGACGTCTACATAGACGCGTCAAGGAACTAGGTTGATCGTTTAAAATACCATTGTTGTCATAAGCCTAAAGGACGATTTCGGATCGAAGAATGCCACTGTTAAGACTTGGAAGGCCATTCATCCGATTTCACGACTATCTTAGATGGTGGATCAGGCTGTGGATCAAGTGTTACTTGCATAGTGAATAAATTACCTCTCTTTTACACGAAATACAAAGGTATAGTTTGTGCAAAGTTTAGAAGGCATTTTTACTAATGGAACGATGGAAATTATATTACACGACCAGCCATCGGGCACAAAGACATTACGTTTTTAGTTGATGTTTGCGAACAATTTTAAGACAGTTTAGCCGGCCTGGTGCTTCCGAAGTGACCGACTCCTTCATGGAGATAGCTAGGCTGGAATATTGCAGTGTGGACTCTGCCACTAGATGGCTCCAAAGCACATTGCTGCATATTCATTAGGCATTTAATCAAAACCATGGCAATTATGCAAATCGTGTCACTTCAATTTTCCAGTAGGGATGCGTCTAAGTGTCATTGAATTAAGAGTGTGTGCATGTGAATTTAATGGTTGATAAGTTTCGTTGATTTATAGCCAACAAAAATTAATTCGCTTCATATATGTAACTTGAGGAGCCCAGAAAGATCTATTCAAACAACATTAGTTTCCACAAGCCAATTACGATGGAGTTTTATGGTCCGCACCATAAATAAGAAGGAAGATTACCTTTTTAGCGACGTCGGCGAGCATCCATATGAGGCTACTTCTCTTCCACCCAAGGAGGTAGAGGGACCATCGACGAAGGTTCTGGAGACAGGAGCCACCAGGTTATGTCTAAACAATGCTTTGTCCTAGCGCAGTATTCGATGTAATTAGTGCTTATAGATCAAAACTGACTATTCAACAACAATGTATATGATTTTCCTTGGAATGGAAAATACAGGTCGTTTATGCCTCCGTCTCCAAACGATACGACAGAATTCTTCAGAAAGGTGGAAGAAAGTAGGCAAGTACCTGACACTTTATTATACACTATTTGCTAAGTAAGTGTTTTACTAGTTTCTTAAAGAGGGGGTCTTACAAATTTTGAATTTGTGAAAGATTGTACTTTTACTTATTTCACCTCCTTAATAAATTCACCTAGGCTAAAAGTAGACGAGTTCCAACAACCTCAGAAAGTGGAAACAGATTCCGATGACCGCGCGAGGTAATGTTTGTTCTGCTCCCCATCCTTTTGCAGCATTTCCCTAGGTTGGCTGTTGGGTTTGGCTACAATTTGATTGTTTTATTCCCATATCAACGTACAGCACATACAAAATTTCTGGGACAGATAAAGCTGGCTTATGCTTCGTGTATTATTGTGCTTTGAAATTAAGAAAGTGTATTGAAACGTTGATAAAGCCAAAAATTCTGATAAACTTTGTGCAGAAGTTACATTTCTTGAGGCATTTTACGCACTGTATACTTTATTAGTGTTCCTCAAAGTCACGGTCACATCAATCTAGGTGAACCTTGCTGTGACAGACAGCGACAGTCTATTTGCTCTCACACACGAATGCCTTGGCTCATTCTTACCTGACATAGATGTGCACTCTGCTATGGTTATAGCTTTGGTGCTTAGTAGCGAAATTTGATTTAATGATCACCTTGGCTACACGGATTCAATTCAGTTTTCTTAAAAATAAGTTATTTCTGCATTACTGAGCTTAGAAATTCACATGAATTCTATCGTTATTACCAGTCACTAGAAAAGTTGCAGCAGCAGTCTAGACCAAGGCACCTCATAAAGAGGGCATTTTTAAGAAAAAGTGGAACTGCAACGCGGGCGACTGACTTCTCCCTTTGGTATTAGGGTTGAGTTAAAAGATTACATGCATCCGTTAATCAATGAGGGTGATTCTGCTATTCCATGCTCTTAGCCTCACTATTAGTTCATCGCGTCATTTTTCAACATCGTTTCACCGACGAAATGTCATGCTGAGCATTGGAAACGGCACTGCAAACAACTCCTCCACTGAAGCACTGAATGGCGGGTGTTTGTCAACGCATTGACACAGTGTGGCAGTAACCAGGCATCACTTTTAGGCATTCAGATTTCATCATTTGTGCTTTGACTTTTAAGGCAATAAAATCAAACTACTCTTTGGGATCCAACATACGCAAAATCTTACCACTTCGTCAATCCACCGTCTGATCAGTAGGAAGCAAACTATTCAATCTTTGGCTTGAAACCTCCTTATGTCATAAATGACGTTTAAAGCTTACGCGTATAGCTAAGGAATGCTTAGTATTGTCAGCAGAACAGCACTCAAGCTTGGCAACCCATAATTTAAGAAAGAGTATGCGCTAGATAGATTTTGGACGTATATGTACCCATTGGATAATGCAAACATATAATAGTAATTTTGTGGGAGGGAGGATTCGTCAAAATGTTTGCCTAGTCATCTAAAAATTGGATGCCTAAATTTCGTTTGAGTGAGCTTGGTTATGGGGAACATGCAAGCTAACCCTGCAATCACGTATCCTCAATGAGTACTTTACGTCGCATTGGAATCGGATTTTGTACCTCTTATTTGACTAAATTTTTAGTTATAAGTATTGTGCTTTCATAACATGTAGTTGATGTAATCAGTTTATCAATTGCCTTTCTTTTCTTAGAGCTGACTCCTTTGATGAAAACGTTTCCACGACCTTTACGGACTTGCGTCTTGATAACAACGGAATTCCCGAGAGGTAAGTGGTAAATGACATGCTATTGTTCCATTTGCAGTTAGTAACTACCATGATCAAGTGTTTTCAGAGTAGTCATCTTACCTACTCCTTATGCCTCTATTTGGCATTTTCAAGTGTTACTAAGTAGACTGTGAAGTAGCACCCATTCTCATTCCTGCAATTCGAAAAAGGTGACCAGCCAAGTCATTTTAGTGCATGCTCTTTCAAAATTTTTCTAAGATCTTCGACTTACCTTATACAAGTAATATTTTCGTTTGTGACAGGCAAAATTCAAATGGACAAATGTATGCGAGGTATGCAATTGAAATGAAGACTTGCGATACGCCTAAACTAACTGCACTGACTTCGCAAACTCTACTCGCTAAACATCAGTAGAAAGCCCCGATGCGGCCCTGTTCATAAGATTGCTATCAAGACCGGCTTAGGTTAACGCTACTACCAGTACTGCTTCACTGATTCCAACTACATTTTAATGCAGGTGCTCATGCTGCGTCAAAAACACGATTTTCGTAATGCTGCAATTCAAATAACACGGGGACATTTTTTTTATTACCTATGGGTTTAATCAATTTGTGTGAGTCAGCTTGAAAAGTACACTTTTCTGTGGTGTTTTACCATCATTTCTCAAAGCCTTGATAACTTTGCGTGATCTCGCTGTGCAGTGAGTACACCTCACTAACCCTAACCCAGTTAGCTTTTATTTGACATTGGCGCAATTTGATGAATTCCTCATTGAGGATGTGGTTTGTAATGCATTTGATTGTACGATTTATTTCCGCAATCGCTATGAGGAAATTGTTTGACCATTTCATCGTTATCCTCAACAAGGTTTACATATGAGATTGACAAAGATTAGGTTTAACATATTTCCATGTCTAGTAATATCCAGTTAAATGTTTTGATGAGTTCACTCTGAAATTATAACTAGCAAAATCTTTCGTCTTAAACATTCATTTTCGGATCTATCAGCTTTCCAGAGAAATTCTTTTGAGCAATAAAGCGTTCCGAACATCGGTTTCATGGCCAAGTAGTCCTCGCAGAGCGGCTTCATGGCAGTTGATTGGGGGTTCTAATCAGTTACGTCTACAAGCATGATTTGGAAATCATCGGTAATCGGGAGTAATCATAAGCAAAAACTTCTCATTCCTTACAAAGCGTATTTTACTCGTCTCTTCATTTCCCCGGGTTTAGCACAGGAAAAGGCATTTTCTTCCTTTTCAGCTTAACGGATGTTACTGGGGTTCAGCGATTAAGTTCGGACCAAGGTGTCAAAGCTGTCGAAGTACAGCTACCAAGTGACAGCGAAATCAGAGTGCCAGTCAGAATAGAGCGAGTAAACCTTAATGATGGTGGAAAGGAAAGGTTGGTGCATTAAATCTTGTGCTTCATGCATTAGTATCTTATCCAGTCTCTTCTACGCCTACACAAATTTGAAAGTAAGCTGAGAGGTGGTGAAAGGAACTATGGATCTTACATCACACTAATGAATTTTATTAATTAGAACGCAAGACATCGTAAACTCATCTCAAAGCAAACCTTTTACGAATTTAGAAGCGTATATTTCCTACGCTTGGCTGTCAAAGCCTGTGTAACACCGAATTGCTTGCTAACCTATGCGTGTCTCTGATGAGACGTATGAATAAAAAAAAAGATAAAAGGGTCCCCAACCCTCGAAGCCTACTATCAGCCTAATTATGGTGCCTGACTTTAGAAACATGACATGAAAGTTATCCGAACCTCAATGGAAAGATTTTCTCCCTTAACACACAATTGGATTGCAAGTGGAGCTCGCGCACTGTGTTCACGTTCACTTCATAACGAAAGCAAAAGCATCAAACGCTCCGACTCTCTGCAAAATAAAATATGAGTGGATCGAGCTTCTGCATTTTGCGTCAATTCATTAACGTGAGTCACAGTTAACCCAAAGGCTCAGCGTTACTCCTGAACCACCTGACATAATGACTTCATTCTGTGGGTGGAAAAATCACTGCTAACACTTTTATCTAATCGTGCATCCATTTAGTGGTAGAAAGAAGTTAAGCGCATTCCACACCTTATCTTCTTTTTGCCGTTGATCGGAGTCTGAATCTCGATGTGACTTAAGGGTGTATTTATCCATCTACTAGGATTTCCCACTGAAGTAGAACAAATTCGGTATTTTCAGGTAGTAAATGTCTCCCCAAAACAATTCTCCATACAGGAAATACAATTAAGGCAATGGGTTCGCGTGATGAATACAGCAATGAATCTCATCAGATAACACGACCCCGACTTTTTGAAATACGGTACATTAGATTCAGGTTAGCTGGATGGAAGTAGGATTTCTGATAATAAGAATCCTCTTAGTATAAAATTCGTCTCGTAATTTAGAAAAGGTGTAATAATTTTTCACATACAAAATACTCAGTTTTGGCTGTGGGAGAAGAAGTATTCATTCAACAAAAAATACTCCAGAAACCGGCTTTCGAAATAAGCGCTTTTTGCCGGCTCAAAATCGGCAATGTTGGGTGAAGGAATTAGAAATTCAGAGGAGGAAATTCTATTGGTTCTGACTTTTTCCATTTTCATTAACACGCATATAATGTTAAGCCAGTGGATGCAATACATGATCCGAGCATTCCCAGTGAACTTCGGGCTACGCATGCTACCACTATCCAGCGGGTTTGGCTATATAGCTCACTCTCAATATGACAGTGAAATTAATGCAGGAAAATTAATTCTCTATAATTGCTTTTTTTGGTACTCACTTGTCACATGAGACCTAGCAGGCTAAGTGACGCCGAAGCTAATTTTATTAAACTTTATGCGTGGTCAAATGGGAGACCATTGGGAGCCCGCGTGTGCGAGTATCTCTGTGTAGCCTAAGAGCCAATTACAATGCTTACTTTCACAGTCCCGATCACCATTTACTTAGTTAAGGCGATTGGTGCAACGTGAGATCACACTTTTCGGCACTCTTCGTGATTAGCCGCAATCGTAAGTTCTCCGCTCACTTGCATATCATCGACATTTATGGTGATCGTTTATAAACGCTGACACTACATGAGTATATCCAAGTTTTAAATTTGTCGGTCTTCATTACGCCCATCACCTGATAACTTACTGCATGCATGTGCCTAGCAGAAACTACTGCTTGAAACATCTAATCGATTTACCCAAAACTCATCAGTTCTTAAGAAGAACGTAGTTAGAAAGACATGTTACTGCTATTATCACGCCAAGCATCTCATAACTGCAGAAGCATTCTCACTTACGCAGACACAATGGTTAATGATTTTCAGAATAATGAGCACTTTCTTTAAGGATAAGTCTTCTATCAAACCTTACAACTATTTCAAAATCTACTGTGCTGAGGTGGATACTAATGGAAGCATTGTGAGTAGCATTTGACGCGACCGGTGATGTAAGGGAAGGGCTAGACGACTCGGCAAGGGAGTGGCGCACTTTTACTGTTGGTGTGTTTGCTCATCTGCACTCATCAAGCGTAAATTTATGCGAAATAAAAAGGCTTGGTAGATGAATGCACAAATGCCAACTGAATGACCAAAAGAGGAGCCTTCTTTATACCCTAAGAGCAAGGCGATAAAGCCGTGAAAAGTGTTCAAGTCTCTAATGTTATGTATCTATTTTCAAAGTCAGTTATTTTTTAACTCAGCCATTTTTGACACACCGCAATGGAAGCCAATTAAGAGTGCTCCATCATTTAGAAAACTGCTTATCATATTCTCCTTGATGCTGTCTGTCGTATTCATATTTTGACTGGCATGTCACCTATTTTTCCGCTCAGAACTTCATCATGATGCAATAGAATGTGCAACCTGACACATTGTTACACTATTTGACGTCTCAGAAGATGCTTCAATAATTTGCTTCACAGTGTTTCTTTGGATTAGCACATAAGCGGGTAAATTAAGTGGATGGGGTGATGAATCCTACCTATTTTAATCAAGTTAAATGTTAATCTGAAGTTTATTCGCATAAAATTGCAATTAACTATGTTCCCACCCACATGACCAGATCAAAATATGCCTATTTGTCACTATTTAATGTCGCCTTGGTGGGCTTTGAAAGCATGTTCTGTCGTCGGTTGTTCCACTACCGCTTTCGTGTGAAAGTAAGAGTAATAAAGAGGCATTTTCAAATTCGAATTAAATTTAAAATGTAAGCCTAGCTAATTTGTATGGATACAAGGAAATACAACCATATTGTGCATTTGTTATTTCAAGGCCAGAAAAAATTTCGTCAAGGATTCTCGTCGGAAAGAAAATGCCTAAACCGTCCCATAAGAAGATGCGTCCAACCACCATTCAACCGGGGTAAGTTAAATGACTTTTAGGTCAATCTCTTAAGCTTTCGTTTCAAGAAAATAAACAAAGTAAATCAATTGACTCCTACGCGTTCATTTGAGAACTAAATCTTACCTTTTATCCTCGTTCATAATTAGTGCTTCGTTTACTTGCTCAGAACTTTACACAGTAGAGCATCCCGACATAGTGCCTTTCGGTAAAACCGCCTAATCTTTTTTGGACCACTTCCGAATCCCTGTTTACACTTACAAGCATTATGCTAGCATTACTTTCCTCCACCGGGCTCATTCAAGTCTGCTCGCAAAATTCCACTTAATTACACTCAAAGCGAATTCCTCTGTGTTAAGCTCTAGGGTACAGTAATCTCAGCATACTTATTTGTCCTCTCCCTTGCAATTTTCATGGTGGTAGGGACAGTGTTCCCTGTCCTTCTTTTATAAACACATTCGTTTTCTTCCAATTGTAAAGCAGGCCATCGGGGCGCCACTTTAGCTCCGTTTTCGAAAGTGGCAATGAACGCGTACATATGAGTTCGGCAACATCGCCTTTTGAAGAGTAAGGGCTTAGAGCTACTTCCTGCTGATACACTAACCGCTTTTCCACATCTCTCACTCATTCACTGAGATGTGCCACTCATATGGCGCCTCTAATTGGACATTATTCATCATAAGGGTGTAAATTTGCTTTACCATATTCAAGAGAGCTCTCTGTGTGGAATAAGTGCCACGGAAAATACGTAAAGGTACCGGACAGATGGTCATCGTAACATGCGATTCAAACGGCATTGAGCATGCCGTAAGAATTCCGCTCAATGTATTGCACCAACTTTTGCCCTCTTAGCCATTGTCAATTTTTCTGAAACTAAGTGCACTGAATTTATCCATTGATTGTGGTAATAAATCAAGCACCTGCACCGGATTTTATATTAACACTGAATTGCACTCGACCTTGTCAATTGACAACAAATAATTCTCTTTGCTACACTTTGTTTCGCGCCAAAAGGAAACTACTTTAAAAGCAAAAGCAAAGTATGCTAAGGTAGGGTGCTGTGCAACACATATAGTGCGCCATGGCATGGCAATGCAATTCTCAAATTTTCTCAAGCCCCTTTCTATGCCGATAAAGGTCAATGTTTCATTACTTCAAAGAGAATACAGTGCTTAAAATATTCACTTCATTCAATCATATCATGTTAATAACTGCCACCGCACCTCGCACTGTTCAAGGATTTAGTAAATGGATACGAGATCTAACAGGCTTCACGTTAATTGTTTCTGCAAATTCCTCATTCGCTTTCAAGCCCACATAGGAAAGAAAATTTATCAGGCTTTTTCTTGTAACGTGTATGTCCGAGGACTTATAAGTAGAGGAACCATACTTGATGGGATTTTGCGCTTTCATTCCAAAGCTCTCGAGCTTCGCTCTAACGCGCCATCAGGCAGATCGGCCTTAACTGAACACTTGAATTTTGGTATTCAAAAATTGATGCGAATGAACACAATAGAGCATGATCAAATGCCGTTTCTTTGCTAGGAAACTGTTCAGCGCTGAGGAGTCAATTGACATTTCATCGGACTATCCCGAGCCGAATGGGTATGTGACTGAATTGCACGTGACTGATAAGAAACATGTGATTTTATTGTAAGACGCAGATCAAAGACTTGGTTGTTGAAGTTCCGAAAGGTAATCAAGGATGATCACAATCTTGCAAATGGTTCTCAACCATTTTTGGTGGCTCTGCAGCATATTATCTTAACTGTTTTATAGATCGGCGTATCAGGTCTGTGATTCCAAAGCCTAGACTCGCCCTTGGTTGACTGTCTAGCATTTTAAAACTTGACCGTCCACATCAAGGGTTTGGTGATACAGATAGGAAGCATTCCTTGCTTAATGGTTAACACATAGTCCAGTGTATCGCTGTGCGTTTAAAATGTGCATGGGAGCATAAGCCTCAAGCGCAAACGGACAGAATTAAGTTGCATACTTTCGGTCTACGATATACCTTGATTCATGAAATTGGACGACTCGATGGAAGCCAAGTGTATATCGTTTCGGGTTGAAAATGTATGTTTAAGAAGTAAAGATGTTGATTTTAATTTAGTCCAACATCCCGTCTGTCAGCATTATCGGACTCATCCACTGATGCATTGCTTGCCACTTGTCCACCCAAGGCTGTTCTGCATCCTCATCACCGCCATCACCATCAGTGGATTTTGAGCTCACTGCTCCACAGATACATTGAACTAAAAGATCCTTGACTAGAAGTACAAAGAGACAAAACAAATGATACCTATTTAAGAGAAGTTTATAATTGCTGGGATTTTGAATTCCTAATACCAGACGATAAAGACAATGTCATTTTAATGCTCTCTGTCAATTTACAGGCCACCACAGCCGATATATCTCGTTGCTGAAAGTAATCGCACTGCTCCTCGGGGTAAACCGGCTCAATTCACGTGAGTTTTGCGTCCTCACTTACCACTGCGCTCCATGTCAAGTAGGTGAGTCGCGGTCGACCTCAAGTGTGCGAATACGGGGTACTAAAATGAAATCCTTGCTCCTCTAATCAAAAAATAAACACTTAAGGAAAGTCGTGTACAAGGTAAACATTCAACACTTTTTTGCAAAACTGATTATGATTAAAAACTATTGCCTTAGGAGCATCTTTCCATGAAATTAAAACACTAATATTTGGTTGCAAGCGCAATCCATGGATTGTTGCAAGGTCTTGATGCATTTGTTGAAGCGTGTGTGAATTTTAATATTATCTAGATTATATGCTTCTAAATAGAATCGTGATGAAACCCAGCAGTGCTGAAAGAAAGAAGCATCCCTCCAGAGCTCGATCTTCTAGTTCGAGGTGAGGTTAAATCTGGTGGCACTACAATTGCTGTTTCACTTAATAAGGGCAGAGATGGAAAGTATGGG
The DNA here is from genome assembly GCA_001870725.1 of Taenia solium. Taxonomy (NCBI): domain Eukaryota; kingdom Metazoa; phylum Platyhelminthes; class Cestoda; order Cyclophyllidea; family Taeniidae; genus Taenia; species Taenia solium. The sequence goes on along the minus strand of MIEF01011759.1, from coordinate 608,747 downwards.
GAAGGGAACAACTTTAAGGACATCTATCTACTAATTTCTTTTACTTCATAGCAAGTCATGTTTGCATGTGTTTTGCAGTAGTAGCAGCAGCCCTAGCAGCAGTAGCAGTAGTAGTAGCAGCAGCTCCACCAGTGGCAGAGGCCGTACAAGGAATGGGAGAGGTACAAGCAGTTCTAGGAGTTCAAGTAACTCAAGCAGTTCCAGTAGTCCGAGCGGCTCAAACAGTTCCCCCGCTGGGCGCAAAATGGGTACACGACAGAGTCCCGCTGCTCTCATCAGGATTGAACCACTGATCTTCGAGACCATTCCTAAAAAGAAGTAAGTGTTGCAACGGTAGCAATAGTTATTATTTTTCTGACTAGCTTAGCAAAATAAATTATAACTTCAAGGTGAGGAGCATTTTTGAGACAGTGTTTTAACATCTGTTGTACACATTACTTAATGTTAAAATAGGGTTATGAAGAATGTCGCACGCAAGGGAAAAAATCCGATTGGTGGTCAAGGCCATTGCTGCCATCAGCATCACTCCCACCACCGTGATTTCAACCGACAAAAGCAGTGAGCTATCACTCACATCTTTTGAAAATTACCGAATATGATAAAATTAGGGCCTATCGCATAGCGCCTTCTCATTTACGATATCGCCTAATGAGTAGCACTTCGCCCTTCATTGAAATTCACCTGAAAAGATACTCGTATCACTTAAAATAAATCCATTTTTGTAAAGATTTTGATGAGACGTGCCTAATGTATGTTTGCATGTTCAAACATTTCATTTTCCGTTTAGTCAAATGTCCCCAATTGAGCAAATTGTGGTAGAAAATTGTGAACCCGAGTTCGAGACATGCCCGCATGTGTGAGTGCGACTTTCCACTGACTTTTTGTTTGCTTATACCTTCATCCAACAAATTGATAAAAATGGAATCGCCAAAACTTTATTACTTCCTTTTTGAACATCCGATTGGATGGAAAACTTGTGCCTAGTGTTTTTTCCGAGGCGCAAGGAAAATTTAATAAAACACGATGGGAGAGGACATGAGTTGCATGAAGATCAGCGAAATTGGCAGCGTAGTGGTTGTTCATAGTGTATTTTGTACTCACTTTTAGGGAAAGTGGCAAAATTATAAATCCGTAAGTGCTTCATTTGCCCTTAAGCATACCTTGCACACTCAAATGTGATGGATGATTTTATGCTTGCAACCGGGCAAATCGCTTTCGCTACCTTTTAAAGAACTTTCATTTTCGTTTCATCGAAATGCACAATTCCTCTCCGACAAGTGAATACCTGCAGCTAACACTAATGAGGTCATTCGAGTGATGCGATTACGACAACTTTTTAGGATCAACTGCCAATCCAGTGTTGTTCTTCGCCATGTGTGTAAGAAGTGCCAGAGAAACTTAGACAAGGGAAGGGCTGTCGTGAGGCAAGTCTATATGATTCCTTTCACCTTAATTCTCTCACACATCTTATGCTACTAATGTCGTTCTCTTATCTCGTAAGAGCTTTTTTGATGGAATTTTATATCAAATGATCATAATATCTTTTACATAGTCATCTTATATATCTGGTGAAAAAAAAAGTGGTGAAAAAGATTTTCTTATTTCTTTCTATACATGCTGAAATAAGTAACGTCATACTATTCTGTTTAAAGGAGAAACGGCAAAATTAAATTTTAAGTGCAGGGCGTTTTACTGTTAGCAAAAATTTAGAAGTGGAGAAAAAAACCCAAAAATGGTTATTTTACTGTAGGCGCAACTCTATTGGTGGAAACGTAAGCCAGAAATGCAAGTCTCAAAGCAAGTAAGTGAATATATGAATAATGAATTCGATCATGGGTGTGGTTATCCAGTTTCAATCCACTTCTTTGACTCGGTTAATGAATTGCAAGCATATTCTCTTCTCTCAACGTTTGCTGCTTTGATTTATAAAAGACGCAGAACACCCAGTGCAGGGCCCCCAGTTCAACGCTCCCACAGCCGCTCGCGGTCGAAAGCCCGACCGAGGAGAAGCGAGTCCCCGATGTATGTTGGTCTGCATTTATTTCCTCTAAAACAGTGAGCTTTGCAACGCATAACCCAAGCCATTCCACTTTTTCTCATCAAGCGCTGAATTCCTCCAAAACTGGTGCAAATCTTCAGTGAATCGATTGCTTAGAAGCGCAAGATGGTCTCGTCGACTATGCCACCTAAAACATCATAATAAAAGTTTGCACTTATTACTGCTAGCTTTTTGGATGTCACCTTTATTAAGCGCATAACAGACGCAAAGTAGAGGCGAGATCATGTAAACGTTAGAATGCATTGAGGATAAACCTCACACTGTCTGTCGGAAAACGCACGCAGATCAGTTGCCTTTCGTTCAGAAGGTTTGTTAATTCAATTTATTTGACTAGACGATGCTTATCACTGGGTCACATAGCATCTACCAACCTGTTGTCATGCCAACAGCCGTGCTCCCCTTGGTAAGAAGCAATAAAGACATGGTTCCTTTAACCCAGTTTCCTATGCACCTTGACAAGGTCGATGAGCTAAGGCATTACAAGTCCCACATAGACAATGCACAACGCGAACGTGCGCTACCTTCTACAGAACATAATCCATCTATCTCTACCTTTCAGGGCAGTTGCGATCCATCACTGCTCAAAATACCCTCAGAATGACACTTCTAGCAGTGAGGGCGAACAAATCCATCTGGGAGATGGCGAGATTTTCGCCAACCGGTACGTTCGAGTTCAGCGTTCAGCATCACTCAGATCTAAGGCAGATTTTTATTTCTCAGTGTAAATTTTTCCTGGTTCAAGATGCACGGGCCCTTAAAACCTTAAGTTTTGGTTTATTTGTTTGCTTTTTCCACTATTAATGTTTAACAAGATTGGTTGAGATGCAATTTGGGTACGATGATATGGCCTACTATGCTCTGCGGGTCTTAAACGAGCTTGTGTAAAAGCAATTTCTAGGTGTCTTTCGGGTTCACGCTTTTTTCACTTTTAATAGGGCTTTCATGAAATGCTACCAGTTGCATCACAGAAGTAATTCGGGCAACAGAAACAAGGTATGTCCCACCAGAAACTAACTTCAATGGAACCCCAACACATTGGTGTCCTAACTCAATAATTTTATTTGCAAATTGTTTTGCTGGCAATTCTTTTAAATGCCTCTAACTTATAGGCTAGTATTGTTATTGAATGCGCATTTCGACCGATTTAGGCGGTGCCCATATTCACAGTGAGAAGTATTTCCGATCTCAGAAGAGGTGAGCCCATGTTCAAGCATTAACCACAGCATCAGAATTTTGATAAAGATGATCATTAGTTAAGGCCCAACCCTGCAAGTAGATCTAACAGCTTCCAACATGAACCCCTACTGTGGGAAAAGAACGTGAAAACGTGAAAAACATGAAATTCCGTTAGGCACAAATGAGTCAGCTAATTTTTTTCAGTCTGACTGTTTATCTGCATGACAGGCGCAATCATCCAAATGATTCACTTAGATAAAAACTATACTGAGGTTGTAAAATGCGCTTAGGCTGATTTATTTCGTGACTTACGATTTATTTTCTGAGACTTCTGCCCCGACCAACACTTTGAACAATGTCTTGGATTTGTGTCTGCTTTAACTTTTTAGCCCATCTTTACTCAAATTTGTACCCTTAAAACGTTCTCTATCAATTTAGGACTCCATTGAGATGATCGAGCTCAACAGATTAGTAGGTAAATTCCATTCAGCAAATGGACGTTCCATTTTCCCTTGATCCACTTCCCCTGCGAACATTCTTCCGTTTGACCAATTACAGTTGCCCTTATGCCTTAGAAATAGCTAATTCCCTCCTGTTCTATTTGTTCTGGTTTGGAACGGTTTTGGTTCCCGTGCTTTCAATGTACCCCAAACAACATGTTGACCTCATGAGTACATTTTGCATAAATAAATGAAACGTTATGAATTTGGTCCATGATTATTTAAATACAGGTTGTTGAGTTACGAATTGCTAGATCACGACCGTATGCGACAGAAAATGATGAGTTTAATTAGAATGAGGCAATTCCATCAGACAAAGAGCAGTGCCTGCTTTAAAAGATTGTGTGTTTCATGAAATAACAAAGCAGTGTTTCAAGTACTGAATAATCGTAGGCGCAGAATATTGAGTTAAATACTTTTGGTCTGTGAAAATTGGTGATGATATGAATCATAACAGTTTGCCAGATCGCAATAAATTAGGTGAAACGTCATAGTTACCATGGTGCCTTTGATAGCACGGAAAATCGTGCAAGCTTTCCTTGAACTGTCAGCAAAATAACTTGGTGGATGTCTTCATCAACTTACTTCGTAACATCGGCACAAAAATTTGGGGGAATTTTAAACGCAAAAGTAAGTTAATGGCTTAAGGAGATGGTAAACTTGATGTCAACAAAACTTTGCGTTCTTTGAACCCCCGATTTTGCCTTTCTTCAACTTTACTAATTTATACACTGAGACGTTTGTGTGCGAACAATGTCACTATTGTATTGAACATTCTCGCCCCTCCCTTCAGTAAATTATCTTTAATAAATTCGAAATGCACATTTTTCATAGTCAGAAGTTGCATAGCCAGCCTGTACTCCTTAAAATTGTCCCTGTAAGTTCGGCTTTCCCTGATTGTCCCCTGGTGACTAGGCAATTTCCCAAGAGCGTCTACCCACTTAATGAAATTGCTGTGTAGGAAACACTTTTGATGCAAAGATTCAAAATTTGCTACCGAATCTCAGCATAGCAAAAACGGATTGTGCGCGTCATACGTAAGCGAGACCATGAAGACTATGTGAAACTATGGAAAAGATAACACACAAGGGAACCGTTCGCTTCGCCTTGGTAACAAGAATTCACTGCCAATTTCATTAGCTGACCTTCGGGACATTTCTGAATGATCTTTTTAACTTATTGTTTTTCTGTCATGTCTGCCTCATTTCGAGCGCAAAATTATGAGAGTGTCCTATACATTGGTTAATGAAATTTGCCATTCATTTGTGCTGCTATAATTGCCAACATCGGAAATAGGTACTAAGAGCCAAGGTTTTCAACGAACAAGTATGATTGTCAGCTTATGCATGGGAACCCATGTAAGTGACTCTCAGAATCCCATGCGCTGGATTGTCAAATAGGAACGAGAATTCGATGCCGTGGTAATAGTTTTAATAGACAGACTTGTCAAAGCTGGGCCTACTACTATGACTAAAGTGATGTCTGTGTCAACAGAAACTCCATAAACGAATATGAGCTCACCCGGGACAAATATGGGCACCAAGTCAATTTCCCAGTTACAAGTCGGTGGTTATCGTTGTGAGCGACAATGGGGCGCAGATGCGCATAACGCCAATCTAAATGGTGAGACTGCCACTTCAGCATCAAAAATGGAAAAGACAAAACAGCTTGAAGAGATGTAAATTTCCATTTTTCTTAGGGTCGGACTTAAAGGTCATTTTATAGTTTGATGTAGTGTACTACCTCAATGATCTTGGTACCAATTTCGCACGGGATTGCTAAGCCATAAACCGTGTGCAACGTTTTTATCCTATAAACTTGATGAATTTTCTTGGATCCTCCCAGAAGACAAACAAAAAGTACCATTCACTAGCATGAAGTGACAAGATGATTTAATTAAGCCGTGATTTGTGCACGCAGTGTAGACAATTGCAGCTTGTCAATTCCTGGGACAGTCAAAGTTACTTGTTTTCCATGATCGACTTCATGGACAAAATCAACTCCTATTTTCGATACTTAGATGCTCAAGTGGTTGCGTAGACTTGATGTTTGGTTTGACTTCGACTCATGTGCCCAATCCATCTCGTACACAAGAACCACGTCAAGTCTTCTGTGGAGTCGCGATAAAACAATATGTGCGGAATAGGTTTTTATTCAAGTACAGAGAAGGAGTCAGAAGCTGTCGATATACCCACCACAACGTGGTTTTAGGAAATAAATTCAAACGGTAGATGCATAGAGCTGGAATGGTTTAGTGTACCATTCACTTCACAGCTACCTTCTTTTGGTGGGAAATCCTGGCGCATCAATTGGCTACTTCACTCCTTCAGGCATCACAACGTAGTCAGTACTTGAAAGTTACCCATCTGCCGAGAACAATAGTTAGCAAATTTTGGTTACGCATCTCCTTAATTTTAGTGGGTTCAATGAAGTGCACTGAAGTAAGGGAGCTTTAATAGCGTGGTGCAACTTAGGTCTGGGCGATGCTGAAAACGCTCACTTTTGCGTATCACTTGCCACTACCTGAAATTTTTTTTCAAAAGTAGAGCCATTTGACAAAACACCATTGAAGATGTCTTAGAAGATCCAAAATTTCGCATTTACTCCTTTACATCACCCCGTTCTTGCTTTAATGCAAACCCGCCAAATCTCTGGGTCTATTTCAGTTACTAGAGACGTCCACTGTTTACACGCTTCTCAGAACATAAAATACCCAGCTCCATAATATCCACTTTCGAGTCGTTCAATGTTGACAACTCGTCAGTCATTAACTGGTTTCTCGTAAAAGCTGAGATGGGGTAGTTGCCAAAAGTGAGCTTGACACTGGTGCCTTTCTGTAGTAAGTTCCCCACTATCAACGATCTCCAGAAGAATCCTTCTTGTAGTGACTAGAGAGTTCATTAACTAATAAAAAAACAGGATAGTTACCCTGCCAGCAATTTGGTGCATCAGTTCTTTTCGTAAGATGAAACGGAAGGAGATGGAAGAAAATGTTAAGTTTTAACGCATATAAGGGTTGGGAGGCTGTCGACTTGACTGGCAGACGATGCCACTTCAACAGGCGTACAAACCCTAAAGATTGATGCTCCAGTGACGGTAAATGCAGAATTAGGCAAATAAGAAATGACATCACAGAAAATGGACCAAAACTATGCATCCATCTAGTTCTGCTAAAGCCTATCATTAAAGAAATAAATTTTAATTGCTTTAATTTGGTCAGCAAGTAGTTTTAACTAACTTATTTACGTAAAGTAAAAATTGTCTTTGAATTCACACCCAAAAACGGTCCATAGTAGTCCCAAGAAAGCATCTTCCATGCAAATAGCGGTACTCTAATTGTGTTTTAACTCTGCAATGGATTTCGCGGCCACTTGGGTCGCCTGTTCAATAGCATGGCCGCTGGCCCATACCAGTAGCCTCAGCTCTTCTGTACGTCGGTAATACACCTTCCACCATACCATTGTGCCCTCTTATAACATCAGGAATGAAAGGCATTTCCAGATAACTTTGGGATATCTGTAGGTGTAGGCACGCTGGCAAGTCCAATGCAAGATTCATTATAGTCGAAAAAGAGTTTTCCAGTAAAATACCTTGAACTGAACCATAAAAATAGGTTGGCTTATTATTTTTGAAAAAATTCTCATGGAATGCTTTCTTTTCAGCCAGGCTGTGTTGTAGCATCTTTCAGCATCGGCTCCAACACTTTGTTTTAGGATTAACACTCGATTAAACTTCCAGGGATGGAGATGTTGGTAAAATCGTGAAATAAAATCCACGCATCTCAAATACGGTGAGTTGCCGTCTCTTAGAATTCGTTTTCTTATAGCAAAGTGCGTTCCTATAATCGCAATAGGTTTTCACCGGAATCGTACGATAAGTCTGGATGTAGAACTAACAGCAGGCAGCTGATAGGAAGGAATAGAATTGAAGTTTACTTGGCGTTAATGAAAAATTGCACTACTTTTACAATTAGATTGGCTATGGTAAATGACTCCTGTTGAGCTCTACGTCTTGGCACCTTCGAGAGGAACGGGGCTCAGTCTTATTAGGCTTCGTGCCGACCCCTTAATTTTATATCCAAAAGCTTTTGATGTTTCATATCAGTGCATACATGGGCTGCATGATTGTGTCGGTGCATGCTTAGAGGAGCTGGATGTACAGCTACTCTAATTGGTTACTTGCCTTTATTAATAAAAATAAGCATGTAAAAAGGTATGCTCCTCTTGACCTTTTTACCTTTTTATCTATTTTTACAAATTGTGGCAACAAACAAATAGCTAAAATGTTTTGTTCTCTAAAATTGACCACATTGAAATACGTTTATGGTATGCTTCCCTGCCTACCAATCAGAATGGAGGGTTTCACAACAACGTGGGGATGAACACATTCCGTGCCTAGACCTTTCGGTTTACACCATCTCTAGCCTAATTGAGTTTGCATCACCGATAGCACGGAAGACTTTTTTTTAAGCCCCCGAAGACGTAATGTTTTGAGTTTACTAGGCGCGAATAAACTCATTCATTTTTGCACTACATTGTTCTCCCCCCGCTAGCACTAAAGTTGAGAGCGTCATTTTCGCAATGATATAACCTACAATACTAAAACTGCGTGTGTATTTAACTTGGCCCCGGTGATCAATGCGGATTATGTAGGATATGGATGTTGCATGTGGAAATTCCACGCTTTATCGCTCTCCAGATGTCAGCACCCCAAAATTTTGGTCTATGTTTGCTCAAATTCGTGTATCTTAAGGAAAGACTTGATCACTCATGTTATGTTTTGGAGCTCGATTGCAAATGTTTTGAAACACTTTCACATAAAATAATTGACTCATCATCAGTGAGGCACCTAACATCTTATTAATGGTTCTTTTATCACCAGCTTTATTGTCACTTATCACGACAGAGAATTCCTTGGAGGAATATATCCTGACACTGGAAGCCATGATCACACTTTATTACTGTTGTGCTTGAAGCTATAAATGAATCAAAGTTTTGCGTTGTTACCGTGTG
>MIEF01011715.1:0-205516 GCA_001870725.1 Taenia solium | reverse complement strand
GACTGTATGCCAGCTGCGGCGGCCTCATTTATGACGAGCTGTTATTGCCCTATTTCGACTTATTTTTTTCTTATTTCTACTAGTTGTCGGCTGAAATTGAAATGTATGTCCATATATTTTGTGACTTTTTTGAACTGACTTCCTTGTCTTTGCCTCATTTCACTGTTTTTTAATTTGTTGCTTCTATTTTTTCTATGCGATTTTCTCTGGCACGCAAATAATGACTGGTTTTTTACGTACTTTCTAACTGGGAATAATTAGAATTCACATATTTTTAAAGTAAATGATCTGTAAATGGTGTTTTAATCAGCCTTGAGGATATTACCCCCTTTTTCCAGCAGGAATTTGGAGACGCTTCCCGTCCATTAGCTGAATGGTATATTTAAATTACTATCAGTGCAATACTTCGTTTGTTTGGGCCACCGGTTTTGGTCACTTAGGTGGCCATATTATAGTAGCCGGTTGCCCGGCCCTCGGGCCTTGCCAACAGCCCCCAGTCCCCCTTTTTCTAGAATATATGTACTGTCCAAGTATTATGCCTTCTTTTACCCTAAAGAAAGTCTCGGGATGCTACGTTGAGCATCAGAATGTTGTCTGCGTACTCTTTATCGACTGCATAATTTCTTAAAAATCTAACCTTTACTATATCTTTAGGCGCTATATCAAATGTAGCAAACACTGTTTAACAAAACAGCAGTAGTTAAGCGCCTATTTATCCCCATGACCCACATATCTCGAGTAAGCCTCTTTACCGGTTTATTTAATGATTTAAGGTCTAAATTAATTTGAACGAACCGTCTTTTGCTTGTCCTTAATTGTCTCGCCTTCGTACTTGGAACTGCTTCTTGCGCTTTTGAAGTAATAAATATCCACTAAAGTCATGCTTGACATAGATGTAATCATATTCCTTGTCACTTCGTTTGTCCATACTCGAAGCAAGTGTTCCAAATGCAAATAAGAGGATTTAACCTCCGTTTGCGAAAAAGAGTAGTTGAAGTAAATGTTTGAGCAACTCACAATTCATTACCTGATTGTGTAATTATATCCATTAGTGAAGGCCGACAAGTGGACGATAAAGTGGAAATAATCCACTCGTTTATTTACATTCACGGATGTATGCATACGGTTTGCATGTGTAAAGCTTGCCTTCCTACATCCGCTTTCAACCATTTCAAAATAGGATTAATGTGTTACGCGCATCAAGTGGCATGCTCGTTTTTTTAGGGACTAGACTTCAGTATACCTATTACTGCAGCCGTGGAGCTGCCCTGGAACCAGCTCCATTTCATCCTACCTTAGTCATGTTTGCCCTGCGTATGAACACAGAATTAAGAGATCCATGAATTCGTTTTTTCGTGCGTGTGCGGGGGCACCCGTACTGGAAAGGGCGAGAAGGCAGTTGTATTATAAGTCGCCAATGCATATAACGGTGCCATACGTTTGCAAACCCTATCATCCAATGCGAATTCTAGTTTGCGGTAGTTGCATCAAAATATTTTGTTTTGATGCTATTCAAAACAAGCACAAATTGATGGGACGCAGATCTATTTTCCCTGGCTCCTGCATACGGCCAAAGTGAATGGCTTTATTACATGAGATACCCTTCACTTAATGGTCCATCGCTCATGAGGTGGTAGAGACTACTGGACTTTTGAGAGTGAATAAACCTAGGCGAGTTAACTTCTGACTTAAAAGTGGAACAGTGCTTTACTCAAAATCGCACGTGGAGAATTTGGAATGCAAAGCGAGGAACTACACCCTCCTAACAACAAGCCCAATAAGGAGTAAATATAATCACCAGTGCGGTAGATATAGTCAAATGCTAAAGTTGAAGTTAATTTTCAGCAATGCGATATGGATGCTGTTGCATGACGCGGACGTCAGTTTTGACCTTGTACTTCCGATCTTATATTTGGTTTATTGTGAAGTGATTAAAATACCGCGTGCAGTAGAGGCAAACAAACATAGAAAAATCCTATAAACCAAAGTAACTGCTGAATTAGATTAAAATAGCGCACTCACATTAACAACTGGGCCATTCATATTGCTTCCGCCTAATTAGAGGTAAATACTGGTAATGTTGCTGTTGAAGTAAAACAATCCTGGAAACCCTGAGCCAATTCACTTGCATCTCATACTACTGCATCTACGTGACGTAGTTTTTGCCGCGCACCCTCAATGGCTGGCGAATACTAGCTGATACTTTCGACACCGCCAGGACCCGGAGTCAGGCCGTATTCACATGATTAAGAATTGTGATTATTTGACTTGTGGTTAAAGTGCAGGAACCCAACCCAAGTTAATTTATTTTAAACTAAACGATTCGTCAAGGGCAATAACTTATTTATTGTTGCTTGACAGATCCGCAGTCTAGCACCACATCCGCGCATACGCATTAGACTGCTTTTTCGGTGCTTAGAGATTGCGCCTTCTCAAGATTGCTGCCACCATGTAAACTCGAACAAAGTAGATCCAATCCATTTGTGCTTTGACTTGAAACCGCAAAGAATCCTGAATATGTCATGCCAAAAGCAACACTAGGTGTTCACTACACCCAAAACAAGGCTCGTCGTTGCATTCTAGTCCTAATTGTTGCTATGGTCAATCGTAGCTCCCCGTTGTAAGTGAATACTTTAAGTGCATCAGATCCTCTAAGGATTGCAACTTTAACAGTTATTGACTAATGACTGACTCAACCACAGACGCTATCATCCATTTGGGTTGACAGCCAGTCGACCGTCTTGTCAAATTGCTACTTTAAGATGAAATGTTACGTAGCGCTTTACGAAACATGGAGTAGGATGAAGTAAAAAATTCAATCGAGGGAAGCATGCACTCCACTCATTTTAGAACGACGAGCATTCGGTAAATGTGGTGTGATGAATCCCTCACCTATACAGGTATGGGTAGCTTCCACATCATTGACTGCTTCATTACCATTTCGCGTGCATTCCTACTGTTTGGTAAATGCAAGTTAGGGTCCCAGCGCATCTTTCGAGAGCTTACTCCAAGTGTAATGCCATTGATCAGCCTATGATTGTGCTCCCAGATACGCGCAATCTAGCGGGCGTGCACCTACCGACATCTCCCTAAAATTGAAATTTAAATCCAAGTTTCCCAGTCGAGAAATAGTGTTTTTGAAACAATCAGTCGGTGATCAACTGCGTTAACACACAGAGGTGATTACGATTGTAAGAAATAAGCTACCCTCTGGATGCATATGTAAAAGGCCTCCAATAGTTGGGAAGTTAATTGCTCGAAAAGGAGAAGATCGCGAGGGATTTTGAAACGAGTCCAACGCAGTACCATTGTGCTGCGGGGGAAGAGGAGAAAGAAGAGACACAAAGTGCAACCTAGCAATGGCAATACATTCGAATTTACCCCTTTTACGACCCAATTAATACCATTGAAAAAATTGGGCTATGTCCTTGTCATTTGTATTTTTAATGACTACAAAATGAAAGGGAAGTAGCACCGAATTATGCTATGGAGTCGCATAAGTTGTCTGCCAATTATTATCATCAGTTGTAGAAACACGGGAAGTTGTGTTGATGCTCTTAGAAAATGATCAGGAAGTTCGTTATTTTTCAACGAACATGACAACATTTAAAAGCCTGTGATTGAACCGTTCAGGATCAAACAACAACAAAGATCACAACACAAGCACCGCTCGGTGTGATGCAACGTGCCGAACGTTTCATGAATTTCATTATGCATTATCGGTGACTTGGCAAGTTCTGCGCAATTATTTGAAGAATAAATGAATTATTTAATTACCTTATCCTAGCACCTGCGCCATGTGTTTTATTGGTCATTGCGCTGCTGCTTGAAGAGGTGAGACCCACACTGCCAAAAGTGAAGTGGCGTTCTCATTAACGTGCCTCGCTTGATAATAAATTAATTTATTCTAATAGGTCGTATTAATGTGCAGTTCTCAAGACACCCATCGAAGTACACCTGTACTACTCCACACATTTCCCACATAGCAGGTCGAAATAGTTGTCATACCTCTGAGTCAGTTGCCCTGTATGTGGTTCCAATTAATGCAATTTAGGATGCCTACCATCACCGCTGTTGCGTCATAAAATGCTGGCCCCTGAAGTGCCGCGTTGGCCTGATTTATGACCTTGGCTTCATTTCTGATGAAAACACGTATCACCGAGGTTTGCTTCGGTATTGGTGAAATCCGGGAGGCGAAAACCTGTACCTACGATTCACAACCAAAAACCTTGTTTCAGACATGCGGTGACCCTCGTAGATCTGTTTGTCCCCATGGGAGTACAGGGTGCCTGCACTCTGGAGTTGGATCGATACACTCTCTCGGCCATAAAATTTTAAATGGCCGATTCATCGAAAAAAAGTCGACTAGTTGTTCCAGTCTAAGCAAGTAATACTTAAAAATGCTAACGAATTCAGTGCGTAGAAAATCCGCTTTCTTTTGCTGTTTCGACTTAAGTTCCTTCTGAAAAGAAAACGAATAAGACGAAGGTCAATGATATGCATTTAGCCTAAATAGCATAAACAACTTGCATTTTAAGAACTGTTTCAAAAGCAACAAGTCTTATTCGCTTGCTTGTCTCGAGGAAACATTTATTTGTGCATATGAGTTCCAACAACTTTCACATCTCTAAATAAGCCACGAGGCAAGCCTGATATTAAACGCTAGAGGCCAGTTTTATTTTTGCAATTTGAATAGAATAGGAAATTGTATTGTCCTACTAGAACCAAAGAGGCGTTTCAATGGGACTTGAGTTAGTTCCCGTTAGTTCCATTTGATGAGTGCAGGTTGGGTGACCAGATCGCAGATGATAACTGCCGTGCATTTAAAAAAGTTGACACCCATCTTTAGCTTGTTAGAAAATGCAAGCTGTGGTTAGTAAAATGACGCCTTGGCATAGATGGGAACCTTTTAGATTACTGTTGGAACAAGCAAGAAATTGCATTCTATTATTCAACAAAAAAGGCGCAAAAGAGAGTTACGTATTTATTGTCTTCAAAGTTTCGAAAAGAGCACGGACCAAGTTAACAGAAATTCCCCTTCCTTAAATACAGAGTCGTCCGCCTTCAGCCAATATTCGGACTTAAATCCAACGCAAATTTAGCTAGCACGTACAAAATTCGACAATGGTGAGCTCTGATGCATTTTCGAGTGAAGGCAGATAACCTGGCACAAGTAAGGAGGTGTCCGCACTTCAAAGCAGTTTTATACCATGCTATATGTAAGAGTCACGAATGCATCGAAAGCTAGAGATCAAAGAGCCTTAGACCAGGTTAGCTGTTCCAATGTTAACTCAGACGATAAGTCAACCACAGCGCTGAGGGTTAAGCGCCCACATTGTTTTTGAATCTGAAAGTATATAATGGTTAACTCTGGCGCGACTTGAATCGCCAAAACCCATACGCTGCAAACGTTGCTACCTACCAAAGTGCCTACTCAGCACAGAGATACGGACGGAATACTACAACTCGGAAGTTTAGTAACGCGCACGGATATAGTGGACACTCAACAATGACATTATATTTGATAGGTTGTGTAAGCTGCGACACTAGATTTATGTATAAGGGCACCAAAGCTCAAAACGTCTCGATACGCCTATTATGAACTGGAACGGTTAATGCAGCAAAAAGGAGCACACACACAGTCACCCAAAAGCAATAAAATATGTTTACTACTGTATTTTGAAGAAGTTCAATTTGTGGGGACGAAAAGCTCAACGTTAACACCTTCAAATGTCGCATCGGAATTCACTCGTGTGTCCAGTCCAGATATGGTTGCCGGCATAGAATCCACCTGAATTCTTCAACAACCAAACCAAATGAATTTGTGGAATAGGGCAAGATCGGTTGAGGCTTACATGACACACAAGCACACACCGATTTACGACACTGCATGCTTGCCGTGTTGTAAAGGGTAATAATACCCCTAACATTCATAAGCTCGTTTAGTACATGGAATGAATGTAAACACTTGTAGTAACAAACACCTACACCCCTAATACTCCGAAAAGCCGGACTTCAAAGGCGCTTTTTTTGGCTGCTGGAAAAAGTTCACGCTGTTCCCTCAAATATTTTAGGTGGGCAAACGTGAATCACAGCAATACAAGTTTCAGCAATGACCTCGTTACATTGGTCGTTTATTGGAAATAGTGTATACAGGCATAAGGTAGAAAAAGTCAACTTGAACAAACAAAGGCAGAGGAAGGCCTGTACAAGCACGCATGTAAAGTGCTGCTGGGAGTGGTGAGAATATATTGTGAGATAATAAAAACAAGAGGAACTAACTGCCAATGCTACCAGCCTTCACCTGAGTTCTTACCGCGGCGGTGGGCTGGTGGGGGCTGCTGATTCCCAACGGAGTTGGAAACACGACCGAGTTTCGCCGGAAGGAGGGAGGTGTGGTTTGTTGCTGCGTGACGACGAACCACACCCCTACTCACGTCAGCACCAATCGTCTCGTCACTCGAAGAACTGCAGTTGCCACCAGATGGATGACGTTTGAGCAGGTGCCAATCAAAAACGTAGTCCATCTTGTGCCCAAAATCGATGAATAACACTCGGAAAAGCTGCCGCAGATAAGAGTAGTCGGGTGTTTCTTCGAAGCGCAAATTCCGACAGTAATTCAGATATGTGGCAAACTCTGATGGGAAACCCTTACACAAAATCTCGGGAGGAGTAGCGATCTTCTTATCCCTAATTCTTTCGTATTTCTGGCGTTTAGTATTCGCCTGTGATAAGAAAGAAGCACAAGGACATGTGATGAGTCGCACTAGTTAGATCATATCCAGGAACTCGAAAATAAAATCGTGAAGTTGCCTGATTTACTGAGGCATGCAGTCAGATACGAAGCACTCAATTAAGAACTAAGAAAAAAAGTATAACAAATTTTCACTAATGTTTAAAATTTCCGTTTTTGGGTCAGGGAGAACCAGATTTGAGGACTGAGTACTTGTTCGAAACATAAATACCTCACAGCATTGACAGCTGTTCCAGTCACAGAAAATATTTCACACTAAATCAAACAAAACTACGTGAATGGCTTCGATCAGTGTTCACACCCATGGCTTCCAGGCTATCGCTATGGCACATTTCATCCCTCGACACCAATGCATTACACCTAAGTGCGATAGAAATTAGAAACGGATATGAACAAACGATTGCAAAATAAATTAGCCCATGGCATGAAACGAATCAACGACATGAATCAAGAGCTACCCACCTTCAAACCCTGCCATGGCAAACTTCCTCGACTAAAATACATCAGAACATAACCAAGAGCCTCCAAATCGTCACGACGAGACTGCTCAACTCCAACATGCGTATTTATACTCGCGTAACGAGCAGTTCCCGTTAAATTTTTATTATCTCTAACAATGGTAAGAATTAAAAGCGGGTGCAGACCTGTATGGAATATGTTTCTTCGTTTTGGAACACATATATTTTTTGGCAAGACCAAAGTCAATAATAAAAACCCTATTGAACTGACGACCCATACCCATGAGGAAGTTATCAGGCTTAATATCACGATGCAAATAGCACTTGGAGTGTAAAAATTCTATGCGCGATATCATTTGATCAGCCAACATAAGAACAGTTTTCGTGGTAAAATGCCGCGAACAGTACAAAAATAAATCTTCGAGACTTGGTCCCAACAAGTCAATCACAAGATAACTGTTGTCTCCCTCACGTCCAAAATACCTAGAGAAATTAAATAGTTAAAGTAATTTTACCTCATCCG
The DNA here is from genome assembly GCA_001870725.1 of Taenia solium. Taxonomy (NCBI): domain Eukaryota; kingdom Metazoa; phylum Platyhelminthes; class Cestoda; order Cyclophyllidea; family Taeniidae; genus Taenia; species Taenia solium. The sequence continues at coordinate 197,781 of MIEF01011715.1, read as the reverse complement.
TGGAATCCCCACACCGCCGATGAAAATTCGATACAATTTACTTTCGTACATGAGTTGTGGATGTCTGATCTGACTTGTTTCCACTTTAACGGCAACTTCCTGACATATTCGACACAAATTCAAGACTTACTTCGCCTGTTTTTGTATTCAAACCCAAATATATAGTCCCGAACGAACCACTGCCAATTTTTCTTATCAGTCTATAAGTGCCATTGTTGATAACATCCCATTTGCCGTGCGCAGATTCTGCCATCGTACAAAAAAGTAGACGAACTGCAACAGACAGATATCGATGGTTGAAAATCACACAAACCCAACTGATTAATTATAACGAATATGTCATCATTAACGCTCAGAATTTTCGCTAGAATGTTAAAAAGGTAGCATATTTTAGTTATCATTTTTCCGAAGTCATAAGTCTTTTGTTAGTGGCTGCACATTATAGGAGTGGATTAAGATTAATGTACAGCTTCAATCCAAACAATCTGGTAAATACTAGTTCTCCGTATATGTGAGCCAACACTTTAAATTTGCATATATTTAATTTTGAGGGATCACATAGGATGCCTATGCTTTTGCACAAAACAAATACACCTTAGAAATTAAAGTACTTCGATGCAGTGTTCAAGATTTGCCAAAATTCAGAGGCATTACTCTCTCGTCGTCAATAACGTAACGAGTTCAGCAGTCCTCCCTTAAACCATGGTTTTTATACCCTCAGACTCAGTTGTTTGGTAAGATGAAGATTGTACCTGATAAGTGTTTTAAACGCGCACAAGGAATTAGTAAACTTGTATGTATAGGAGTCGAAACTCCCTTTACCCTCTGAAATCAATGTTATCGGTTCTGTAGCGTCCCGAGACTTCAATTAAGGCAAAAGAAGGCATGGTAAGAAGCAAAATGTATATTCTGTAAACAGAGGTATTGGGGCTGCTTGCATGGACCAGAGGACATCTAGCCCGACCCGTACAATATAGTCACCCAAGTGACCGAAACTGGCAGTTCGAACAAACAAAATAATACAAGCTCAGCCACGCTGTAGGCGTATGCTGACCATTTCTTACATTCAAACAAACACGTATCTAACGATCCCATTCCCAATGGTCTTCTTTCTTCCGCTAGTAAACAAATTCCTCTCCCACCGGATCTTTGACTTTGTGTAAGAGTACTTTTTGTAAAGAGCCGTGATCGATTTTGCATTATGGTGTGCATTGCAGACCAGGTATTTTCCCGTATTTTCATTTGTATCACTCAGATTGCATATTCGTTTCATGGATGATGGAACTTTCGATGAAATCCAGGTGGCATAACAGACCCTTATAGTTATACCTAATCTTCTTCTTAGTAGATATTTGGCTAGCTGTGCCTTCAATAATATCGTTTCTCTTTGACGTATGACAGTCGTGAGTGTCTTCGAACGGTTTTAAAAGCTGAATTTGCATATTTTTTCCTTTTTGTCTGTACAGGAAGGCTGTCCATCCCCCTGGTTGGTGATGATGCACAGAATGCTCGTTCTATCCGTTAGCGTTAGCTCCCCTCTTACTCCCCATTTTTCCTGCTTTTTAATTATCATATAAGGAATCTATAGCTAGTATCTGTTCTTCCAGACTGATGTCAAGTTGAGCGAAATTAGCACAGCATCCTCTCGGCAAGTTGCGAGTTTATTCCGACCATTACGTTGGCAGCGTATGGGTTCTGAGGGATGATAAATAGGACCTGCGGTAACGTTTGGCGTTAGGGATAAAGCCAAAAGTTTAACATGACGTTTTTAAGCCGCCTTTCAAAGTTCATCTTAATGCAAGGGATTCAGCTTCTGCTTTCTTACCCTTGAAACAAGCAGGTTGGCTAGATAGGGCGTTTTTTATTTGCTTGGTGTTAAATATGTGTAGAGGGAATCAGCAATATGGTAGTCCGAGGTCATCTTCGCCTCAGGGACCGACAGCGTCCGTCCAGTCGTGATGCTGGCGTCGATAGCCGCTGCTATCGTAAAAGTTGCATTCTAACAAACACATGGTTCAACCAAATTCAAATTAATAGTGACGATTATGGTAGCAGTAAGGAAATTGAGCGGCTGTATCAAACCACAGTTGCAATACAGCTCCACTTCCTTGAAGTACTGCAAATATGGCGTAAGTGCGACTGCAGCCCCAGAACCTTCCTCTTTGCTGAACACATGTTTTCTTTCCAAGTATTATGCCTTCTTTTGTCGTCAAGGCAGTTCCGGGACGCTACATTGATAGTTCGCTTAAATCTGCTATTGGTTACGCATGCACTTAACTACCTGAAGATTGTACTTTCGCTCGAACGCATGGTCCCTGGGCCATACCAGAAGCATCAGCTTTCCTTTACAAAGGAAATACACCTGTCATACAACAATAGCATACCACGACTACGAGGAAGACTGAGGGCAATTTGGTGACTGCACTTAGGAGTTGAACAGATATACTTGTCTTATTAGGAAAGTAGATGCTTATTACTTTTAAATCAACAGGTCAACTTACTGTTTTTTAACTGATCCACTGACCTTATTCACAAAATAAGTCCCAGATATTAAGTATCTGATTACTAATTGCTTTGCAACTATACATTCTTTTCCGCACTAGTTGTTTGCTTTCATGTTAGCCTTAGTATTTTTGGGAATAGTTTTAAAAATAGGTCAGTAGATTCGTCTAATCATTGTGTTTCATTCTAAAGTTTTACAAAAGCCTATTATCCCCTGTACTATAGTTAATTATGTTTACGATAACTGCACCCATGTAATGCGTTTTGGTGATGGTAATCTCCATGATGAAAAGCTTAGTGTCCATTAGCGATATATCTCATTAATGTCTCTAATCCCTAAGTGTGTCAAATTTTTTATATAGTAGGAGCTTTGTGCGTAGTAAAGCGGTTCTTTCATCTAAGTTTTTATATAGATTCTAAAATTTGGCAATGAATCACCTTTCTGGGTGCATGATGTTGCGCATAAACCGAAACAGCAAGTGAAAAAAAATCATGAATTTCGCTTCTGGTGATCTTCATCTGATCCCTCAAGGAATCATGAATGTATTTGCTGCTTCATATTCGATATTGGGCTGATTATTTCCATAAATTAAAAATGCATTGAGTGACTTCTTTGCTGAATTTTAACGCGATAATGAAACGGTTTCAATGGCATCAAATCATACATCTTCTGCCACTGTATCCCGATATCGACGTTAGACTTCGGACCATTGTTTTTTGCCGAACTACTAATTTTACGTGTTGGAAGCTGAAATCAGTAGAAATCTATTAATTGGTTGGAGAAGTATGATAAACTCTAATGGTGCCCTCTGTGAATACGATGTATATGATGGTAGTCCGGACCTGACCCATCTAACTGTACCGATGAGAGGCTGAATGGTAGAACTTACTTCCTATTAGACAAGTAGAGATTTTCTACTCATGCAAACTTGGTAAACGTTGGCGCAATTTTTGCCAAAATTTGGGTTTCTTGGTAAAGGAAGCTGCGTACATTTTTCATTGTATGTTTGGAATTTAATGTTACTTTCTATCCTTCCTTTCCATACAAAGAAAGGCACCCTCCAAGAGCACATATAGCTCGAATCACTTCAGTTCCACAAATCTCCTAGTGGATTGTTTAAACTTAGCGGTGGTGGGCGATTAAGCCGAAATAATGAATGTGGGTTAGTAGTTCTACCAGAAGGGGTTAAAGTAGTCTCGAACATTGGGTGCATCATTCTGAATAAAGGCCCGCATTTTTTTACAGCCTATATATTTTCCAGTGGAACTTGCATGCAAGTATTCCCTTAAAAAGCAATCATTTGGGTCGACTAACTACCAAGAAACGCTACAATAACAGTTGCAGAATTACATTGCTACCACTCCTTCCTTTCTTGTCGTATTGGTTAGCTTATTATTCTAGAGATCACATTTTAATAGATTTAATTCATGCTCCTAGAAGATTCCGCGATTGAAATTAGCGATATCCGTATCAACGCAGACTAGCTGATAATGTGCCCAAGGGCAATGATTTAGAAGGTGGAATTAGCAAAACCTATGACCACCGTGGGACGAGGGCAGCGCCTCCACCCTGCTGAGGTCGATTGCGGAGGCTGATAAACTGGATGATGAAGCGCCCTCCTAGTCAACTCGGCTCTCCAACGGCCTCTCATACAGGAATAAGGGCTGGCAATGATGGCTATGAAGCTGTAAACGATGATAAGCAATGCCAGGAATGAAGATGAGGAGGAAGAGCATTACCAATTCCCTCAAAATGTGAACACAAGCACTATTCTCCATCCAATGATTGATGAATGCACTATGAAAAAAATCACATTTCTGCTTATACTTACGCTACCTCTCAGATAAATAAAATGAAATGAAAGGAATTACGGAGAGGCTTAGTTGAGGCGTCAACGAGGATTAGTCGAAATAATTGGAAGTCCTCCTCATAAGCTCTTGGATAAATTTGTGCGCATAGAGAAGCTTTCTCAAGAACTCCATTAAGCTAGTGGCTGCATGTCTGCTTTTAACCAACCACTCCTAAAATCATCAAGAAGTAGGTCCCATCGTCAAAATTAGGACATTTAAAATCATAAAAACCTACATCGCTCCTATGATTAACAAATTGTTTGTAAAGTTAACCCAATTCTTCAGCTGTGCCATGCGGTACCACCAGAGAAATAATAGCCCTCCATGACACAATTTATTTTCCCCTCTTCATTGTAGCATAACTGGCAATTTGCTAAATGCGCAATAACATAATTTGAACATGGTTGGTAAAAGAGCATAACGAGTACATTATGTCAGTCACCACGATAATAGAATATATTGTTTTCTGTTTCGTACAACCTGACTTCAAGACCCATTTTGGAGTCAATGCTGGATCTCAGGCATCGCCAAATAAACACTACAATGTTTTCCGAAGTGCTCACCAAGTTTGTTTCGCGAAAATACTTGACATCCAAATCCAGATTTTTATGGTCGACTAAATTTAGGACGTTGGCTTGAATGATGTGCTTCAATTTTGTTGAGTTCAGAACCATGCCCGTAACGGGGTCGACTTCACCGAAAACGGTTACCTCCATTTTAAAGTTGTGTCCATGTCCATTTACACCTGCACATTTCCCAAAGATGCGAATGTTTTCCTCCTCATTGAGCCCTGTATTATATAGACGATGTGCAGCTGAGAAAGTCGCCACACGAGTCACGTAAACCCATGGATTCATTTTGAACAAAGTAATCTAATTTTCCAGTGCTAGGCCATTAAATACTGACTAAGCGATAAAAACTATTGGTTCGAAAAACCGACCAGTGGGAGGTAGCTGACAAAATTTTGACAAAGTTCGACACATGAAATTAGCCACCTCTGTAAAGGTTTCATGTAAGTAGTTGGCATTAGATAATATAGCTGTTGTACTACTTTGTTTGTTCTGACTGCCGGTTTCGGTCACTTGGATGGCCAAATTGTACTAGCCGGTTGGTCAGCCACTGGGCCGGGCCAACAGTCCCCAAGTCCTCTGCTTCCAGAATATATATTCTGTCTAAGTGCTATGCCTCCTTTTAATTTAAGGAAAGTCTCGGGACGCTATTATATATATATATATATTCTGCCCTGGCATTATGTCTTCTTTTGCCGTCATGAAAGACTCGGGCCGCCACAGTTGAAATAATTGTGCTCTTTTAATTTTCACCTCTAGGTAAGAGGTGATAACTCAAGTCTAAATCCATGGTAAATGAGAAATCCGAGCTCCCTGAAGCAGACGAAACCCCAAAAACTCCACCACCTGAGTCTATACTGATTGTAGCGTCCCGAGGCTCCCTTTGAGGAAGAAGAAGGCATAGTACTGGGGCAGAATACATATTCTGGAAACAGGGGGTTTGGGGGCTGTTGGCACGGCCCGGAGGCCGGCCATCCGACTAGTACAGTACGGCCACCCAAGTGACCGAAACCGGTAGTTCGAACAAACAAGGTATTACACAGATCCTAATCAACCCAAAATAGTAAATACGGAGCGAGGCGATCAGCCTGTCCGGTCCTTGGAATAGCTGTGAAACAGAGGAAATGGAATGCTACTCATTCATTTTATTCAATTAAAATGATGTGCCGGTACATACGGAGACAAAATTTCTGCATAGTTATTGCCCTTTCTTTTTAAGAAAAATGCTTCCCTTTACTTGTGCAATACATTTAAAGCCGATTATGGGTATTATGCGCAAGGCAGGATAAGGCAAGACCTTTTCCTCATCTAGGCCAAATATGCTGCAACCACTTGATTGCACTGCTTTATCAAAATTGATGTAAGGTCATAGGCCATTTTATATTTCATCCAACTGACTCGAATGCACACTACTGATGACCTTCCTTGTGCAAAAAAAGGGCTGTTTGTCTAAGAAAGCTGAATTGAAGCTGCAAATTGTAGGTGTCAGTTGTTTTTTATTTTTAAATTTTGATTCTGAAATTTTTGAGACCAGTCGACCAATTTCCGTAAGGTTCTTACCAAACTGGTGTAGCATAATGCTATTCGCCGGAGAGATATCACCAAATAATTCTATGTACCTCATCAGGTTTATTCATTATTGAACAACCGTTTTAATCTTGTACGTATGCGTTTCTCTAGGCCCTTTGTTCACTTTTGAGTTAGTGTTTGTGTTTTTAGGCCGAAGAATCGAGGGAACCCGTGTATGATCTATCCGATTGTCAATTAACTGAGGTATTTCGTATTTGAATTTCATTTCAAGCTTCCAAAATGTGTGGAGTCACAGGTTAAATACTTCAATAAAACCGTGTTGATTCTTCATTCTAATCTGCTTAATCGCATTTGCTATGCAGGTAAAGTGGCAAGACTGTCTCATCTTACACACTTGGACCTGCATTCAAATAAATTTCAGCTATTTCCGGATGAAATTTTTTCGATGCCTCTTCTTAAAGTAGTTTTGAATTGGATTATTATGCAGAGTTATTAACCATAGGTTTTGGATTTGAGTTTTAACGAAATCAGGGTAGTTCCTGATCGAATCGACCAGCTTACTCGCATTAAACATTTAAGCATTGAAGGTGAGTTTATTCTGTTTTGGTGCGTCGTGGTAAAACTGCTATAGTCTGCTTTTCCTTCGGTTCGATTCGATGTTTGTGCTTCAGGGAATCGCATTCAAAGTCTCCCCTCAAGTATAGGGAATCTTCATACTTTGGAAGAGCTCCGTTTCGACAAAAATCCGGTAACTCACTTGCCTGTTACTTTGGGACATTTAAAACAGCTCAAAGATATTAGCCTTCCTCTCAGTTCAATTATCTTCCCCCCGAAAGGTCTTACGATTCGAAATTCTAACTGCTTGTTTAGATATTTGTGATCTCGGTATTCCAGCGATACTCTCATTTCTTCGCAAAGGTATCCATTTTTATTTTTCTGAACACATACTTGTTTTCCTTATATGTATTTCGAGACATTACACGTTTGGGCAATCAGTGATTACTGAAAGAAATAGGATGGTTTTTGTTTCTAAAGCTGTGGTGATGTAAGGTGATTGCGAGTTATTTGTTACCAGTTGTCTATATTACTTCGTAAAATAGCTGGACGGGTAACGGACGAAGAATCTGCTTTTGCCGAAGTTGGCGAAGTAAGTTAAATAAATGTTCCTCTTTCGTCCTTGCTTTTCAACACGAACGATACAGTTATAAACTGAAATTTCAGCTGCTTCAAGACAGGGCTATATCATTATTTGATTTACATGCAAGTCCGTTGACACGACCTTTTAGCACTTTACAGAAATTATTATTCAATATCGGCAAATAACTAATGATTTTAAGTCTTCGTGTGTTTGCTATTTAAATAGGGGCTTTTCAGAGCTCACAGTTTGTAATTTTGGAACCAGTCTTGATGTGACTGGCAGATTCCACCGCATATTAAGCCTGAATGTGTAGAATATTAGTTTGGCAACGCTTTTAACGTTTTTAAACTACACTTGAAGCTCTCTTCTGGGATGGGTCGGTGTCAAGTGTACGGAGAAGGAGGAGGATGGCATCAAGTGGCGGAGGACTTGAATATCCATGAGGAAATAGTGTGTCGGGCCTCTGAATCGCGAGTCTCTTCTCTGAACAAACTTGGACGAGTATGCCTCCATTGTAATCATGCGTTTTGTGTTTTCATCGCTTCTTCCCCTTCAGTGAATACTTCGCTTATCGTTACTGCTAATTCGTTCGTTCATTTTGAATTGGACCATTCTTGTTCGCAAATTCTTTGGCCATAAGCCTTCTTCTAAAGCGTATTTTTTTTTCAATATGGCTCTTACAATGCATCTGAAGTGTAACCTGACTTTTAAGTTTTTCTTAACCCATTGTAATGCAGAAAGAGGAAGAAATGAAGGGCAAACTGGAGCAGTTTGGTAAGCAGCGGGAGAGGGGGAAACTCGAACTTGGGACCACTCTACGTGGCAGAACGAAATGCGTAGATGGTCTGATTTGTTGCCTTCATCAAAAGCAGTGTGTTCTACGGAAAGACAACCAACCACAATCCTCTATTAAGCACCCATGTGAGACAATTACTTTAGATCCTCGGGAAAGGATCCTAGGCTTCTCAAAATACCTGTTTTTTACACAAAAATTGGTGAATTATGACGTGAATCCTTCACTTCTTCTTGTTTTAGAACTCATCCCTTTGTTTTGCGTCCTTAGTTTTTGATGGTCAATTACGCATAATCACCCTAGTCTTCAATCAATTTCAATAGCGTTCATTTAAGATTTGATTTCATTTTTGGGAATCAGTCGAATGCTTCTTCCTGATAAACAAGTCGACTTGAGCTGTCCTGCAGGTGTCGGTCTAGTACTGATAAAGATCTTTCGCTCAGACCAAAAAGGAGGTGAAACTTTAATGCATCTTACAGTATCCATGGGTTTGCCTGAAATCTCCATTTCTTTTCCTTCAATATTAATTAAAATTTTTCACAAAGGAATCATAAGCTAGCTCTCAACGCTTACTATTGTAAGGAAACAGGCATTGTGCGATCGTCGCACTGTTACCATTTATGTACTTTCTTGTAACCCTGCTGATTAGTTTGGTCTAGTTCGTTTTTCATGGACTAATTCTTGTTCATAACAGCACTGATTTCTAGACTTATGGCTCCTCATGTATCTAGCAGATCTTTTGCTACCCCTAGCCCCTTTTGAACTTGACCATTTCAACTTCTAGACTCGATGAACACTATGCTTGACGCTTCTAAGGCAGATCAAATGCGACATTGTGTTCCAAGAGAAGATTGTTTGACCAGAGCAGAAGGTCAGGAAGAAGTTGAATCTGCACTACGATGTGTTCTAGCCAGCCGACAAGCCGATAAAGCTCAACTTGCTGCTCAGGTTGCTAATGAGGTAAGTCGAGTCATTCTGTTAAAGTGAGCTTTCCACTATAGTAGCTTTACTCATTATTAAAGTTCCCAAATCGAATCTATGTCGCAATTGCCTGTGAATTCTTCAGTAGTCTAATTATTTGTCAACAGCAAGTCGGCTGTTTGTCATGAGAAACTTAACTCATTGAAGTACGCAGAACAAATATCGCTGGAATGGGTGTTTATTTGATGTGCCTAGAATTTCAGAATGTGTGAATTTCAATGACTGATGCAAAGCGTTCTCCCCTACTTAATGGAACGTCTGAGTAATAATGCAATGCAGCAAGTTGGTGTTAATTCCTGATATTGTTAGTTGTGCCTTGTACTCACTAATACCCCTAAACTTTATCGAGAATACAAAGTTGAGCAGGCCATGGTACCTTGAAGGCATGTGGTCTCTTAATTTGAATCAACTTCAGCATTGATGTGACACTGCATCTATTTTCTTCATTTAGGAGAGTAAACAGATGAAAGCATTTGAATGTCTCCAACGGCAACGCGATCTAAGGCGTCAGCAGATCGTTGATGATATTCTACTGGCCGAAACGGAACTCTCTAGACTAACACGGGTCGAGAGGGAGCGCAAGGCGTCCCAAAGCGCTCTAGTTGCTGCTCATTTTTCTGAGCATCGAAGGAATCTCGTCCGCTTGTTGTCAGAGCTACAGCACCAGAAAGAGCGACGTGACTTGGAGTTGCACGAATTCTTGGTGAGTGCTGATTCATACCTTCGCATACCCCGGAAGTAATTGGAATTGACTGGCCCCATATGATCTTGCAGCTGTCAAAAGGCCCAAGAGGCGTTTTTATCCCTTTAAATTGTTACATTATAAGTCAGTAATAAACAGCTGGACTATGGTCTCCCAGTTAAAGTATTTGCAACTTTAATGAGTGACAAAAACAATTAAGCTCACACAAAAGCGTACTGCATATCTTAGTTAAAATATGCTTAATATGTGGTTCAAGTATTTATTCACTACCAACCACTATGTGAAGCTTTTATCATAATTCATCTAACTTTTCCGCATTCTCGTTGGTTTGGTTCATTTGTTATCAGCAAATGATATTCTCTACCTTATTCTATTTTTGAGATTTTAGTTTAGTAAAGGAATCGAGAGATTGACGGTCATGACTTTTGTTTCACAATAGAAGGGGCTGGAAGAACAAAGGGAACGAGACCAGACGGCATATTGGCTGGTTCAATGCCAACGTCTCATAGATAAGAAACCTTGGAGCTTAAAAAAGGTATTTTCTGACAGCATTAATTCTGCTCTACTTGTCATGTCACCTCGATTATCTTTGACTCAATCCACCTGGAGTTGTTACAAATGCACCGGACGCAACTCCTTACTTCGTTTAACAAACTTTCTCAGGCAAAGTTAGGCTTTGCCTAAATTTGCTCTTTCCGCCCAACTGTAGAAATTATTTGTCATTGTGCTCTATTGAAGCTATATGCACGTCTTGTATCCTTTAATTCGAATCTTAACATACAAAATGAAATTTAGGTTCCTTTTACTTGTTCTGATAGCACGTCGAATTTCTTCCTATGATCTAGGAATCCCTAATGGACGATGATATATGCGCACCTCTGTCAGCTCTCGGAGCCTCCGAACACGTGAGTAACTTTGAGAATCTCCCCTCTACTATGTCTACCTCGCCCACGGCAGAGAATCCAAGCTTGGTAGGTTTACCATCTGAATGAGAAGCGAGTATTTCGTTTGTGATGTACTTCACTAACTTGCATGTTTGCACCCTTTATTCCTTCTTCCTTATGCCAGTTGCTTTACCTTATAATATTAGCTCACTTTTCTATTATAATACCGAAACGGTGCTTGATGTAATTTACTCAGGAAAATCTCCGAAACAAATAAGATCCCTCCCTCAAAGACTATACACAATCATTCACGTCATATTGGATTAATCATTACTGTTGTCGCGGAACGCGAAGAGGTTGACTACGTTATCCATGAGAGACTTAAAGACCGCATTACCAGAGTAGTAGTGTTGGTTCTGAAGGTTGATTTCGACCAATCAATTCGATTTTACAAGTCCTAAGCCTTCTTTAGTTGGACAGGCAGTTGATCCCTAGTTTGTTCATAATCTAGATGGGTAATTTGATGAAACAGTTTCCATTCGCACATCGTTCAGCCAGACGAAAATCGATTGCAGATGCGGCCTCTGCGCCTTCTTTAACAATCCCTTCCGGGCGCGGACGTTTTTACGATTTAATACCATTCTCACTGCATTGATCGAACCATGATTATTAGCAACACGCCAATTTTCATTAGGGCTCTTTACCAGTACCTTCTGCACCGAGTGAAAAGGAGAATGGCGGCGAATCGACTACGGGTAGCACTGGCTCTAGCGGAATAACATCGCCCAGCGCTCCACCTGCAATTATAGCTCGCTTTGAGAACGAATGTTGCATATGCCAGGACGCCCAGGTGAGTTATAGTTCAAATTCTCGTTTTCTTACGATTCTTGCCTTTAGTTGTTTTTGACTAGCTGCTCCGAAGTCGCATCAATTGCCTTTCTTCCAAGCATGGCCCCTACGTGCAATTCCCGTTTATTCGTGTTTAACCCATAAATACGCTTTATTGCTTTGAAAAGTGTAGAGCACTGTGTTTTACACATGGAGAGTTCAGTCAATTCAGAGACTGCATTTTCCTCATTCTGTTTTAGTGTTCAATCATATTCCTTCCATGTGGCCACGTTTGCTGTTGTAAGTTTTGTTCAGCCGAAGTTACCCTGTGCCCTCTGTGCCGCAATACCGTGGAACAGCATATTCAACTCTCTTAAAAGCGACATACAGATCAACACACTATTGACACTGATCGGCCTTAAAATACCTATTTACTTTGTCGTTTGCATCCGACAGTCATTCTTAGTTATTGGGAAGGTGTGAGTACTTTGATTTAAATGATGTCAATACCCCTAACAAGCAACATCCATCGCACTTGAAAAATCGGTTATTTCATTGGATGATATGATTTCGGGTCGATTAGCACCGTAGTAAACGCCGTACTAAATTTTTGGGTTCATGGTTATCATAACCAACTTCTGATCCACCTTGAAACGCCGTGCAACATAGAGTGATGCTGAATGCTTCTAATTAGATACCGATCTCAGGTGCCGTAAAGTACTTAGCAAGTGAATCGCAGTATTCATAAATAAAATCTTGGATTTCTGATATGACTGCAATTGGGCCACAGTGCTAAATGCTTCGGGAGTATTCCGTCCGCCTGGCCTCTGGCATGTGCTCCCCTCAGAGGTCTAGGGTTAAATCAGCATTCGAAACCACAGAGGAGCTTTTACGAAGCCGGACAAAACAATGGTGTGCGATGTTTGAAACCATTCTAACAATGTATGGATGAGTGTTTGTAAAAAAATACAGAATCCAGGAACATTGGTTTCCAGAATTGATTCTTCAGCACCAACCGTTTAAGCGGGCCGAAAATGCTTTAAGAAGGGGTGGATATTTATTATTATTGTTACTATTATCATTAGAGCGGAATCGTGGGAGCTTTTACTGCGTAAAGTAGAAAAAATAGGCTTAAGGGGGGTGCATGTCTTAATTGTGCACAAAGTAGGGGGTTTGTTGAGAGGTTAGATTAAAGGCACACAAAGGTGAGAACGCTATTTACAACTGGCGAATGAAGCACCCTCAAGCCCCATCAGCATCACCGAAAACCCTCTTGGTAACCATGAAAAACGCTTGCGTGCTGCGTGGATCAAGCTCGTTGTAGCCGCTTGAGGTGACATCGTTGGATGCGTTAATCCCTGTCGTTGTTGCCTCCGCTGGGGCCACCCGACGCAGGTGCACAGGCTTTGGAGGGACGGCTGGAAGCGCATTCGCCACTCCCTGACCGCCGCGTTGACGCGGATGAAAATCCAGGTTTTCCGCATCCAAATAGTGGATCGCTGACCCACCAGCAGCAGTGCCAGACATATTCTTCCACTAATGTTGGGTATGGATACATTAGCCAAACACATTACACCAATTTTTCCTGAAGCAGTTTTAGATACTAAACTGCGAGCCAACCGAAAGTAAATAAGGACTACGATAAGAAGATAACCAGATAAAACATGCAAAATTACGCGAATAAAGTTAAAAGTTCGGCAGTTTTTGTTCTATTCAACAAGTGTGGTAAAGTTGTCCATTAATTATCGTTCTTTCTATGAAAAATTCATATAACTAGTTTGAATGAATAAAAGCAACATGGATATAGCACTTCAACAAACACCACACTCGAGAGGCATTTATTAACACTGTGAATGCATCGGAATAAGCCCTCTGAGCAGTTTGGCACGACTGAGATTCTAAGTCACGTAATCTTGTTACCCACCGCGCCAGCGTCTTCCCCCAGAGCGGAGGGAGCGAGACAATGGGGCGGTGAGGCTGCGGCCTCCGCCTCACCAGCGCCACTGAGGGATGTTAAGCCACCAGCGTTTTTGTTACCACCGGCATCACTTTCATTACCGTCGCCATCGTCGAATGAGACCGCACTTGATGAGGACGAGGTTGTGTGAGTTCGAGATCGTTTGGGCAACTGAGTTCTGTTTGTTCCATAAAAACGTTTTTTCAGGTGACTACGCTGATCGCATTTTACAATAGTCAAGTTTGAAGGGTATCTTGTTGTCATATCGTAGTTACAGCAAGTGGAATGAAAATTTCGAAATCTGTCAGAAGTATATTCTATTATGGCGATAAAAAGAACTAAAATGTGTGTCTTTTGCTTTTATGGCACATAAAGGCGGAAATCATGTGCCGCAACGCACTTGCTAAAATTCTCATGAATGGAGCAAAGAGATCCCTCGGTATGCGACTTGCAACGCGTTTTTTTCTCTTTGCTCTCCACGGTGCCCGAAGCTTCCTTGTCCGGCTGTTCTGACTCTGATGAATTAATGGGGTTCGCCACGTGATCGCCAGTGCCTATTTAAAAAAAGTAATCAGTTTGTAAAAGACGCACCATCATTAATGTTGGCATTGACTGTTGGTGAATCCCATACATTGAAGTAGACACTGTCCGGACGAGGACCGTTATTATCGTGTGGAGAATCTGAACAGAGGTAACATTGGTTGAATGCTTTTTAACCTTAAAAACGCTGAAAATTCATTACTCAAATAGTGATACTAAAGAAAAGCAGAATACTATGTGGCCTCATTTTTGCTTGGGAAGTTGGGATAAATGAAATCCAACGATGAAGCCACGAAAAGGAGCAATCGCAACAATAAATACCAATTACCCAACAGGGGCTGGTACACCTCGATGGTTTCATTGAGTAGATTTTACAGTGAAGAAATGTATTTTAGAGTCAAAGCCGATAAACCAGTCCATCAAGCGCATGCTCCACTAGATGATGGTCCCTTTAACGCTTTTATGAGGCAAAACACAACACAGAAATTACATGACCATGTATCCAACACAACACCAGCAAAGCATGTAATATTTTGGGCTTATTAACTACGAAATGATTCCGAACTTGGAAATAGATCCTATTGAAAATAATACCTTGGCCATTTTGTAAATTAGCTTCAATAGCTACCCTCCCGTCACCTTTGAGGTTTACGTAAGCGTGGTCGGGTTGCGGTAATACCTAAAGGTAAACAAAGGTTACAACAACCAACAGTACCCAGTAACTACGTTACCATCGTTATCTGATCAATTCGTTGTTTGCGATTTGAGGCAGCAATGTGATTCCGAAGTCGTCCAAAGCGGAACTGACTTAAACAATCGAAGGTTGGAAACATTTTGAATGAGTAGCTTGAAACAATTATCTTAGGAGTCTAGAAATGGCTGCAATACAAATGATCGATACTACCATCAAAAAGAGCAAACATTGGTGCATTGAGCGGTAGATCACCATTGTCCAAAATACATTAATCGAGAGTCTTGTGTACTGTCTGTGTAAGGAATTACAAGGAGTAAAGTGCAGCGCAAAATAACGAAATTTTAGCGATCAAGAGATCCCTTTTAAATGCTTTTGATGGGAGCTTCTTAATCGCTAACCAAACGATCAACCAATTCATCGTACCCAACAAGTAACTTAAAATGTTCCACAAATCAAGTTTATTCTCACTGCAGCTATTAAACACAATTGTTTACACTGGCAACAGATGCGTTTAGGCACAAATTTACATTCACATGCATTTCGCATTTCACGCAAGCGCCCAAAGTATCGGTAAACAGACCACACAGATTAGCATCTAAATACCGCAACTTCATTTTCAAAAATCGATGGTTTGCACTACTGACTCACAAGTTGTAAGAAGCAATTAAAAACAATAAGCATCGTTGGTTCCCGAGATGCTTACATGGTAGCAGTCCTCATCTTCCGCTGTAGCCTCTCCAAATGAGGTTCTATATTCCTCGGTAAATCCACGCTCCAGGTAACCCTGCGACTAAAAACGCAAATTTCGATGAGGTTAAGACGATGAGCGTAGACATGGTCCAAGTAGGAGGACGAATCAAGGTGCAAACCTATGCTGTTCAATGGAAACTGTCTGGAGAAATGTTAACATTCGGTGAACCAATCCGTTAAATCTGACAGTATGATAAATTACCTGATCCCGTGAAAAAAATGTAAGATCCACAGAAAATCGAATTTTCAAAGCAGTGAACTAAGACCAGTACCTAAACTTTCACATCACTACATGGGAGCCGTTAAACCCACGTTTTCGGATGCCTTGGAGTATGGTGAAAGAATAGCATAAAGATGACAGTAATGCCTCGCCGCATTTACATGGATTTGGACGGGAAGCAACACATCTGCATCAGGCAAAGCGAGCTGCCAAATGATTGAGAGAATGATTAAAGAGAAGTGTACGAAAACTGAGAAGTGAGAAGCTCAATAAGCTACCTGTGAATGTTGAACACCCAGGCTTTCGATTGTTAAAATACGTTAGCCAAACCATTATCAGCCACAATCAGGATGCAGACCATCTATATGGATCCAGGTAGAAAACTTTCCAAGGCGTGTAATATCAATGATTTCTCACAAAGATTCCATCCATATCCGTACTATAAATCGCAAAGGTCCAAATGCTTCCTACAGACGACCACGCAACCTTTTTAAATTCCAATTATGATGGAACCCCCGAAAAAGCTACTGCAAATCAACGCAAAGTTTAACACCATTACCAGTATCACTCACCTCTTTGAATTGATTGGAGTTCATAGGGAAATTCGACGCCATTGTAGTAATTGGTGGAACCACAGTGGATATCATTGGCCTTCGGGATGTAAAGTGGCTTAGACTGGAACTGTTTCGCCCAACAACATCTATGAGACAGAATGACTTAGTGGATATCATATTTTGTCGTTAAGATGTTAACAAGAGCGTTCTTAAGTAAATTCTGACTGTGGTTAAAAAATTTTTAAACCAGAAGCCGTACGCAACCGTGTGTATAGTTGTGGTAAACCTAAGCGTACTAACCCACAAGAGGAGAACCCGGAATTCGGTCGGGTACCATATGCAAAGCTTTGGTAAGTTGTGAAATCCAATCATTCATTTCTTCTAGCGAATTGGCAGAGAATAGGTAATCACGCCTCTTGCCTCGATGTGTGGTTTTTACCACAAACACATTTGGCCATCTATTACAAGCCTTTTGTTCATAGATACAGTCACAGGAGTTGAGGTCTACCCCACCTAGAGCAAAATCAAGCATCAGGTCAGTAAATATACCAGTAACAGTTGGGGAAGGCCCTGTTTAAAGAACTAGACAAAAACAATAAAGCACATTCTATCCGCGAAAAACTGGTCAATGAAGCTGTCGTAAGAATAAAATACCTCGAGGATGTTTATCCCATTCATTCTTATAATATTCAAAGAATATCTGAGTTTCAGTTGGATTGCGAATCTTGTAGAATACACAAAACCGTTTTTTCCATCGCTGAAATTGACGAGCAATTTAAGTGTAGTCAAACCCATGGATGCGGCAAAAAACATTGCACAAAAGACCACTCACAGGTTCAAGAAGGATGTGACAACCCGTACAAAGAAACTAGAAAGCAGAAAGCGTTACACATCACCTAATGAAAAGAGCACTGCAACGGCATCTTACATTTAAGCCTTGGTATTTCGGTTTTCTGTCAGCTGAAGGAGCCTTTCTTAAATAACCCCTAATGAGAACCTCGCGACTTTACAATAAAATATTTAAGTCAAACAAACCCAATCGGTTTGCATTCGCCCATATCAGTCAACAAATAGGCGTTTGAAACAGTGATCACAAGTAACCTTCAGTGCACACGTAAAATGACCAATGACAAAAATACACTGAACAGTAACAGCCAATAAATCATTAGTTATTTAAAGGCTTTCACTGACACCTTCAAAATGTCAAAAAAACACTGCAGATGCCACTAATTCTCCTATGCGTCACAACAGAAGTAAAATTGGAGGACATTATTTGCACTCTGTGCAAAAAAGGAAGCCTTTGGTTTGCATAAGCGAATAAATTTCGAATCAACTAAAATGTCAAAAATAACCTAGTCCAAAGCCCTCAGAAGTTTGAATACAAAAATTAAAATGCACTAAATCATGAATAGTGGTAGGGGAGAGCAGCTTTCGCAAGCATTTATTAGTATTCCGAATCCAAACAAGATAATATAAAGTTCCTACCTCAAACTTACCGAAAGCTCATAAAATATTGTGAGGTTTCTTATAACTTGGTAGAAAACAGCAGATTCAGACACTTATGATTTGACTTTGCATATGAACCAGTTATGCATCATAGAACAGTAAGTTTTCAGTAGTGTTTAATGCAGAAATTTGCATTTGCTTCTTTTGCAAGCAATGAGCCTCCTTGCTAGTTTTAGTATTTGCTTGTGTTTTCCGCTTGATTTAGTGCAATCGAAGGGCGGCGACTTGCGGCCTTCGTTCCTGCGCTGGTTGCTGTCTCTGTTTTGTTTCAGGAACTGAACCCGACAGGATGTGCGCTCAAGTTCGTCCTCTGGTTCTTTTAAGGAATGTAATCTTGTAAAAGCAAATCCATGAAGTTTTGGTTTTTTTGTTATTTACATGATTCAAAGGGTTCTTCGAACCTACTTTTATGTGTAAATTAACTGGTATATACATTTTTTTGGTTAACATTTGCTGTTTTGGAGTAATGTTGCGACTGTATCCTATGACGTCGATTTAGTACGTTTGAGTCCGCGTTATTATTTTATGCAGGCATCATTTTCGGTATCATGGGGATCTTGTACTCTTAATTTACTGTGCTATGTCTATGGCTCGTTGACTTGTTCTTAATAGGCTTTTTGTCATTCCCTTTGACCTCAAACTTTTTACGTTGGGAATAGCGCTGTTATTCGTTTGCTATATATAGGAAGTGTCCGGGGAGCTGAAGGCTTTTCCGCACCACAGAAAAGTTGGGCCCTGTATCAATAGACCTCCTTATAGGGATGGTAAGCGGAAGCGAGCCGTGAAGGTCTACTTCTTATGTTCCTAACAATCAATTCAGGTTTTCACGATTGCTGATGAGTCGCCGTACCTGCTCATTTTTGGTGTACCATCGATTGGTCTGCTAAAGCCTCTCGAGGAAAGGATTCAAAAAATTGAAGATGTACAGCAAATCCGTAAGGTCAGTCATCCGGAATCCGAGGAGTTCACGGAAACGTACATTGTGAAATTTCGTTCTGTGAATTTAGCAAGGTAATTTTTTTCGTTTTGGGTTTGACTGAAATTTATAAGTAGCAATGTTTTTGTACGTCGCTGTTTTGCTCAGTTTTTGACTGTAAAACATTTTGTCAAGGAATGTTAAGAGACGTCTTGATGATTCTTCATTCTACGGTGGATTTCTTCACATCGTCTATGCACCCGAGTATGAGTCTGTGGCAGAATGCCGTGTCAAGATGCATTCCTATCGTAGGCTCAATGACGCAGAGGCGGATAAAGCGAGTTAGTCGTTCGAGTGTTTGCGCAGTGTTTCATGCATTTGTTTTGCCTATTTGTGAGAATGTATACAGGTTACTGCTTGCGACCCGGTGTTTTATGGTCTGCATCGTGTAATATGAATACTTTTGATGTCGTAAAATATGTACTTATTCTTGGCAAATGGCGGAATTTGTAACACCTTTGCTTTTTTTCCCTTTTTTTTCATGTGTTTTCATAACAGAAGCCTTTGGTAGATATTAACACGATTGTTAAGGAAAACTTGATATGACTCAAGATAGATCTAGGAACAATTTTTAATGATGGTTGTTTCTGTTATGTTCGCTTATTTTCCCTATATGACTACTGGTTCTGTGATAGCTTGGAACTTATTGGCGAAATGTCCATTAACACATGAAATCGTCTTCATTTTTCGGGAATTCTGCGAATTCGCTGTTTTGTCCAACTACTTGCAACTTTTGTGAGCTCAATTGATGTGAAACCGTAGACAGATCATGACATCACTTAATTAACGTAAGTTACCTTGCTCATGGTCTAACTTCGCGATCTCAGCTACAAAGGCCAGATGCAATAGATCGTTGGTTGCAGACATTTGAGGTATTGACTACTTTTTTGCTAATCGGCTTCTAAACCGCAGCTGTCACCTTCTTTATTAATATTAGCTGTTTCATTCTAATAACCCCTGTGTTCATTAACTTCTCAACTTAGCTGCAGCAAGAACTCTGAAGCTGAAAGAACGCCAGCGAAGTTCGCTAAACACAGAAAAAACTGGGGTGGATCTTGAAGTGACCGATGAGTTATCAACATCCGCTTGCACCTCATTGCAAGCAAAAAGAGTTTTTACTCCTCTACCGACAATGAGTAAGGAAGACGCGGTTTTATTAAGTAACCCCTATACAATACCTTTGCATATCACCTCGCCTTCACAAAGTAAACAGCAAAGGGGAGATGCACTTGATGACGCCCGCAATTACTGGGCCTCAAGAGGGCTCGATTTTTTGAGCAACTCCAAACGTCATCCCATCCAGTCCGCCCATCCAAGTCCTATTCCATTACCCACAGAAGCGTAAGTTCATTTCAAAGTTTTGTTCCGCTTTTTATTTTTTTATTAGGTTTTGTGTAAGCAACCTTAATGGCAAAGTCATTGTCCTGCTTTGATTTTTCACGGTGGCAATTTCATACCTGTTTTTATTGCTACTATGCACTTGCCGGGTTTGCGTATATGGTCCTCGTGAATCATCTGCATTGTTTTTAGTCTTTGTGCCTATTTCTGCCCACTGCGTCAAACTTTGTTGGCCACTTTCATTTGTGATTCAAAATCTTGAACATTAAGCTCTTGTTTCGGTAACAAAGTGTCGAGTTCCAATTTGAGTGGGTCTTTTTAGGGGTTGTCAAGCCACTTATTTTGTGCAAATTTCTTTGTTTTCTTGTGCTACATAAATACATTTAGCCCATTTGCTTATCATTTTGCATAACTATCTCTTGTAGTTAAATTTAAGTGTCACCTACATTCTTGTTCATTACTATATTTTCTCAATGTGTTTGAAAATTTTTCCAAACAAGTTTGCGTGAAGTTAGAGAAATTGCTGCAACCAATCATTGAGGTCTAAATGGATTTAATTTTCTAGATTAGTATCGCATGTTATTTATACTTCCTGAAGTTCCTTAAAGTCCAGAATTTCATCAACATTTAGATTTTTCCCATGCGATAATCCATTTAGCTTTTTGGGTACCACTAGGCTATTGATGAATTCATTGGTATTTATCGAGGATTCATTGGACAAACACAAACTAAGGCTTTATATTTTGTCTGTAACAGCTCCGAATTCTTATGGTAGAAATTGTTGCAGGTTCTGTGAAATAAATTTTGGCCTTATATTAAATGCGGGGTGTTAACGACTCATGTCTTTGTAATCTTTCCTGCTTCATTTGCCTGGGTGAATGAAATTGAATGTTTTTGCCAGTAGATCGTGAATATATCCTTCTTCTATCGGCGCTTGTTCTAGAATCAAACAGTTTTAATTACTTTTTGGGGAAATGGTATTTTCTTCATACTAAGCTGTTGATGTTGTCTTGCTAAGGTTATTTTTTTAGGACTGATATGGTAATATATGCCATATCAGTCTCCAAAAAAAAATAACATACGGAATGAAAATAAATAAAATAAAGCATAAAATATCTGAATGGTTGATTGGTTTTGATTGCCTTGCGTTAAGAAAACGTATAATTCCTGAATCTCTACGAACCAGCGTCCATTTTTCACAATCACCCCCAGCCCAAAGCCTGAAATATGCCTTCCTGTGCTGCATTGCTTTTACTACCTACGCATCACACACAAAGAGGCTGACCATCAGTAGCTGCCGTTGTTCCTACGTTTGTGCTCATGAAAAGCATCTGTTCTCATCAATGGGGTTATAAGGGGTCGCGAGTAGGTTAGTATTAAAATAGAGGATTTAGTCCACATACCGTGTACACCTTTTTTTAAATCTGAAATTTTGAACATCATTAACATTACAAGGAAGAGGTAATGCATAAATCATTGCCACAGCTTGGTGTCCAGTATTTCTTCGTGCTTCAGTGAATTTTGAGGCGCGTTGTTACTGTGGTAGTGGACTTTTGCATTCCTACTTATTCGATTTGTTCTTGTGTGGTTACAGGTTCTAAAACGAAACTCCTAGTCAAGTTGCGCTTCCATAATGGTTCCATTCCTCCGCAAGTTATGCTCCAGTTGGACGGTCCATCATTGTAGATGTAGCTTACTAGGTTTTTCTCATGTTCTCCCTTGGTGTTCGTTTCACGTATTATTCTTGATGTATAAAGTTGGTGCAGGTGGAACCGCTTACCGGCGGCTCTATGCCAACAGTCCGGAAACGTAAACCAGTTTCCTATTCCATTCAGGGGGTCTTTAAACTGGTACGATGCCTTCTCTGATTATTCCCATTCATCTTGTTCTTGTGATGCATATGTGCTATTTCTACTTAACCGCTTCAAACGGTAGGCTCCCCAATTCGTGAATTCTTTTTCAAGTTAACGGCATTAATTCTTGAGTAAATTGCGGGCTTAACTAATTTCTGCTCAGCAAGCCAAAGCAAGCATTAAAATTAGCACAAATCAGATAACTTTTTTTCATTTACTTTAGCCTCTGCAAAAGCATTCCGTTCTCGAAGTGGCACGCCTTTTAACACGCTTGTTTATGATGGGAAGTGAAGTAATTTTAGTCTTTTCAATGTTTGAAGCTGTCCCCATGAAACAGCTTCGGCTCCATCTTTGATTTGATGCCCTTGACAAACCTACAGTGTTCGTAGAACCCCTATATGCCTGTTTTATACGAGGCCAAATGATGAATGCATATTTGCTCCGCACCAAGTAGTTCTTTTCTTTTCTGCAATGTCCTTGGTGCGTCTTGATTTCCGGACTTTGTGGCCCGGATTCACTCGTTCTCTTATTTGCGGTGCATAAAGATTTGCTTAGCATCAGTTTAGTCCATCATGGTAGCTGATTTAGCGTCCAAACTACGTGATTACTCACTAGTTTGGGCACCTCACCCTTGCCCCTAAGTGTGTGTGTTTAAGAACATGGGTGTCGTTTAAAACAACAGTGTGCATGTTATGCACTTATACCACCGTTAATGGATCGAATGCGCTATCATCACTGTTCCTGGTTTTCATCTCCATCTATAAATCAGTGTTGCCCTCTTGTTGTGTGCTGCGAAAGTGAAATATCCATGCTTTTGATAAAACTTCTTTGTGACTTCCTTTGGGGTTAATCTGGATAAATCCAGCCGTAGTTTTTAAATGCTTAAATGGGTAACTTGAATTCCGTTTAATTTTTTATCCGACTGTTAGCTAATGGATTTTATTCACTTAGGATCGGGATTAAACTTTTATTATTCCTTATTTTTAGTAAATTTTCGACCACACCTAATTCCCTTCCCTTTGGAACTGCTAGATGACCTGTTTAAAAGGTGTTTGGCTTCTGAAATAAGCAGGAAACTGAGTCAGTAGGAATAAAGCTACCAAATAACTTTAGACGTTATTTTATGAAGAAACATCCGTCACCACCTCTCGCCTTTTGCTTGGCATTGTTTTTTTTCCGATGCGTTGACAAGTTCCCAAGCCCTCACATTTAAGCTTATTTCCTTCACGCGCTCTTTTTTTGCGTCAATAGCTCTTTTGCGTTCTCCTATTTTTTAACCCTCATCTGGTCATGGAGTTTAAACATGTAAAATTTCCTCCGAAATGTCCGGTGTTAGACCTTCAAGTTTATCATTTATTTTTGTCTTTTCCAGACTACTTATTCACAGAAAACTACATCACCATAGGACTTCCTTTTGTATAACATCTCCCTTTTCAAGGCATCCTGGCAAATCTCCCGTTCTAAATACGATCGGTAGGTACTTGAGACATTACTTGTCTCTAAATTTGTCTATTCACTCCCAAAAAATCATCAACTCATTTCTACCGTAACATCTTCATTCTCGCGATCCAAGATCATAGTTTTCTGTGGACTGAATTTGGCTAAATTCGTTGTCTTCCTTTGCGTTTTTGCACAGGCTCCTTTTTGTGTACTTAAATGGTCCACATAGTTTTCAGCTGATAAATCAAATTAGTTGTATATCTTTGTGAAATCATTTACTTGGGTGGCTCTAAGCTCAGCTCTTCTGTGGGCTTACGATAAAGTGTTGCACTGTAAACTTTCGAATCTACCCATTATATTCTTACACCTTACATTATTGGGAGGCTTTAAAATAAAAATAACAGATCCTCATTTCCGTGCTTTTCATGTGCTTATTGAACATCGTGTGTCAGAGCATTATGCTTCCTATGAGAATAACTTTTTACCTATTTGTTTACGGTTTCTAGTCATTTTCAATGCAATTTCCTTTTTTGCGAAAATGTACCCTGTAATTTTTTACAGCAGTGCGTGTTTGCCTGCTATAATTGGCAGAGGGAATCTTATTTAGGCTTAGATAAATTCTACTCCATTGGTAGGTGAAAGTAATTGGGGTTTTCATCCCCATAGTTCTTCCGAAATGCTGCAATTAGGCTGAAGTTATCAATGGAGGATAGTAGATCTCTTGCTTTAATTTGCTTGTTGAATCACAACTTGAAATGACATTTCCGGAGTAGCTTTATTGCAATTATAAAGGCTTTACGAGCGCCCAAGATCTTCGTAAATGGGTTGAAACGCGAGGGGCACGCACACAGAGGAACCATTGAAGCACTGATCCCCCTCAGGAACGCTGAAAGCACCTATTTGTCAAAATTATCTTTTTGAAACTCAGCCCATAACGCCTACTTCTATTACCTGAGAGCGCTTAAAAGCAACAATGCTGCTGCTAAATTTACCTCGCTCTTTGCTCCCACTCCCGCTCCGTGCACTGCCCCACCTCCAGGATTCCGACGTTGACGTATTTTTAACGGACGCCTACCCTCCCACGAGCACAGACACTAATTCAGGGAAGTCCTTCGTATTTGCGATTGAGGTGAAGTTCAATCAACCGTTCAGGCGTTACCTTTTGCTCACTCGCCTCGTTCTGAATGCCTCTACATTTCGCTTGCTTAGGTTTGCGCTTGCAACCATTAGGTATGCTCCGATCGCTCCACTTTGTTCCCTTTTTTCAAGGAGTTGGTGCGTTTTTTATTCACTTCCATGCGAGTTTCAGTTTCCCTGTCGACTTAAATTGAGGTTTTTTATAGCACTGTTATTTTAATAGGCCTACCATTGGACAGGTATATATATGTATGTATGCATAATACATTACTTTTCCATGGCCAATTTTATCGCTGCAAATAGGTTTAAATTTGGGCGTAGCAAGAGTATTCGTGTACATTTTACTGTGTGTCGATGGCTTTTTTTCTAATTGACCAGCTCTGTGCATTAGCTCTCTGCTTCCGAGATTGTTACTGGTATTGGTCCAGCTAATTATGCTTAAATCCATGACCTCGATTAATTTTAGCCTGTTTTTTTCATTTAAGGGTACACTCAGTGCACTACGTGGTTTTTTGATCACATACTCAACTTAGGTCGGCATTTTTATGGTCAATTGACCTGTTGGGAAATCACCCATAGTCAACGTTTGTACAATGAATACTTATGTAAAATGCGTGAAATACTTTACTATGGATTAGCTTTTGGGTATGTATGAGTGAATAGTGGCGTGGCGTTTGTTGTGAGAATTTTTCGATCTAATAAGGGATATTATCAAATGCATATCAATATTCTGCCCTCAAATGGATCATATGGCTTTTGTTTCTGGCCCCTAACTTTTTTACCTTCCAACTTTCCTTTTAGCATGACATGACATGACGCTCCCTGGGATTGCTTCAAATTCACTAGCATTGTCTTTTTACTCTCATCCCACCTACTCCAATTGTGTGTCTACCGGAGGTCAGTAACGTATTAGGCTTGCAGACACGCCATTGAAGGTCGTCGGTATACTTGGAACACAATGTTACTTTATTATCATTTGTTATCTAACCGGCTTATTATCAAATTAATTGCATTTATAATTAACTGTATACTGTATGCCCATTACATTCCTCACTTGCAAATACTTTCTTATGATATTTTTGATTTTGTCTTTTATTGGTACTTTGACGTGGGCATTCTGGCTCAATATCATCATGTTATTTCTTTGTGACTCATGTTTCACCGTTGAATGGCATTTTTCAACCTCCCTTAGTATGTAGGTCAAGCTGTTGCAAATGAACACCGGGTTTCGACAGCTTCCTAAATTTTAGCAAACTTTTGTGCCGTCCACATTTTCTTCAAGTTGGTCTATCTAGGGGACGTTATTGCATTTAGAATTTTAATGTTGACTTCGGAAACTACAAGGTGTGTTTGTTCTTTCACGTCTGTAAAGGGTAGAATTAGTGTTTATCCTGTCATTTTCTCTGTCTCCCACCCTCCTCATTATGTATCGACCCAACTCAGCTTAAATTAACAGTTCAAATTTATTTAAGTTTCCGGAAACTGGTACTGGTGGCGCACTTTGAAGCAAACATGGTTAATAATTCTGTATCTCACTAACCTATCACCGCCATATTCAATCTTAAAGGCTGTTTTTTTTGCATACGTGGAGCGGTTAGAGTGATGCGCTTGTTGATGTTATCAGGGTTGATAACACGCATTTACCAGCTTGAGTTTTGATAGCTTCAAACTTTTCGACTCGATTAATTTAAACCGGAACCCAATTGTTTCGGTTTGGCGTCGCGATTTCACTTGTATATTTGTTGATTACCCATTGCTGACGTGGGGGTTTTCCTCTCATATATTGCAGAAATTGTTTGGATTGATCCAGGACGCTAAAAGTCAGTAGTCAGCGTCCACTTGTTTTTTTTCTCTTTCACTCAAGGGTGCCTACATTTGAGTGGTGAATTGTTAAACAACTGATGGCTGATTTGTTCTATCTTCCGTGACAAATTTACAATTTTTTGTCTTATCACAATTTGCTAACGTTATATACCGACTGTTCGGTGCAAAATCTGCACCATACAATGGTCGATATTATGCATTCCTACTTTATTGTTACACATGTCAAGATTCGCGACTGAGCGGCGGGTAATTGCGTTTTCATAACAACGAAAACAGCCTTTAATGGAAACCTCGCGTATTCTCATCCTGTGCGGAAATACAGCAGGGGTTAAATTTCTTATGTTATATTTTGGCGCATTTTTCGACTTATAAGTTTCAGGTTACTTCGAATTCTTAGTGTCCATCGCCCAGTTTGAGTCTCTTGTATGCGGCTAGGAATGAAATTTTTACCCATCGCAAATGCTGTCTTTCGGCTCTATTAGGATGGATGTACCTTCGATCTGTGTAAAATAGTTCAATGTTTCGATGCGTATTAAATTTCCCCAAAACTGGCCAAGTGCTCTCATCTCTACACTGTCGAGCAGTTAGGGCACCATCCTTAAGTTTTCAAAGCATTCATTCTACCACTTTTTATTGCTTAAAACAGGGGGATCACATCATACAATTTTCCATGAAGCCGTACTACCACTAGTTTTTTTACAGCTCGACAGATAGACCATTTGGGATCCCGTTAGCTACCCAGCAGGCGTTACTTCGCCAACCCACATCAGAATCTGCACCTCAGGAACATTCTGCCCTGAAGTGGTCCTACTTACCACAATCGGTATCTTCAACCACCGTACCAGCGTCCAAAGATTTGACCGAGTTCATTCCTCGTTCTGTGGCCAAAGCCAATCGATTACTCACTGGCATTCTTCCACCCTTGAAGGAGAGGAAGTAATATTGATGCATTCCTGTTTCCATCCTCACTTACATGAAAAGCACAATAAATGATATATTTTGTAAATTTTTGCTTCGAATACGAAGAGCTCTATCTATAAAGGGTACTCATGTAAAATCTGCCTCCTTGGTACTATCCTTGGTGATGGATCGCAAACAATTTACCATCGGTTGTTCATAAATAAATTCCCTGCATACGCTTACTTTACTCCCATGGTTCCGTTATTGCTTTCTTCGGAATCTGTGTCATCTCCAGTGCTTGTTTGAAGAAAATAACTCAAGTGTTTGAAGGGAGGAGTTGTGAAGTCCAAAGAAAGTGAGACTGGAAAGGTCTCGTGGCACTGGCCCTGGTGATAGAGCGTGCAAAATATACCATTTACTTATTATCAAACTCGGCGCATGCACTTGGTGAGGTTTCTTGGATGTAGACTTCGCGCCTCGTGCGTGGTGTGCGCTCATGGACGCCCGGCGCCGCCTGCACCGAACTCGCGCGTACACTATGCTGCAACTTTTCGCTTGCCCATTCTGATGCTCACCGAATGCGGGTGGAAGTGTGCACATTTGATAGGAACACTACACATGGGCCAGCCAAAGCCTTAACATTTACACGGGATATCTCCTCCAACAGTCGAGTGTGCTACTTTTCTTGGGAATCTGGAGTAACAGTTGTGACGCTGTGGTTGGTGTGCGATGCACTGGGTCATTCTTATCAAGGAAAAACGGTGGGTATTTTCCTCCTCCTCCTTGGCTTTTAGACTAGGTGGTCCTACTTCAAAGGCTTTTGATTTGTAATTAACTTACAAACTTATTTGAAAATATTTCAAGAATCAGACAGAAAAGTAGTCATCCTTTCCGGCTGACCGCTCTTCGTTGTTGCTAAGTTTATTTGTTAAATTGCTTAGACAATATAGGTTTTGGTTAGATTTTTAATTTTACTCTCTCTGGCCTCCCTCATTGCTATCGAACGTGGAAGCTATAGCTACTCTACAATGTCAGGTAAAACAGGCAACGCACAATAGCACTACCGTGTTTTTTTTTTTCATTTCATCAACTTTTTTAAAAATACTAGTGCTTAAAATTATTCCCGGACCCATTCGTTATATCACTTTTGGTACGACAGTCATCATTTTTTCTTCTTGTTGTGCAGCGAATAAGTGATGCTGTGTCTGACCCTACTTCCTGTTCCAGTATTACTACATTGTAACCTTTAACTATGTTAAGTTCTCCTAAATCTATTCCTTCTCAAGTTAACACTTGGGAATTTTTCAACTCCCTTGTATTTATAAGACAGTGGACTTGTTGGGTGAGATTTACAATCACAAAATGTACTCATTTTGCATCTCCCAAGGCGTTCAGCTGACTACAGCAACACAGGTGCGTTTGGGTTATGGTTGCCATACTACCTAGCCATCCAAACTTCTTGATAATAACAGCAGCCAATGGTGAACATGCCAAGACATCAAAAATGTAAAACAGTTAACCGAAGAAACGCCCTTCAAATCTAAATTGATTCGCACAACTTTAACTCTGTTCGACTACCGATCAACTTGGTACCTTATTGGAACTATCATGAGTCATAGGCTCGCCTTGACCTCTTGAAACATTGGTTGCACGGCTCTCTTGATGGCAGACCTTCTCATGCGCATCTTTGTCCCTTCTTTCCAGTGAGTTATTCAAAACCAGCAGTGTCCATTTGTCTGAAAGTATGATCGTTTTCCCTTATGCTATTACGTTTTTGCAGCACGGAAAAGGCAAGCAAGATTTCCATTAACTTTATCCATATCAGCTAGCGACAGGCAGTCTCAGCCTTGCATATCCTGTATTTCGTACACATGAAAACTCTTGCAGCTTTCTTAGGGCTACCTCATAAGATACCTGAGCATTCCGGATTCTTTTTACAATACTTGTGATGGATTTACTTTTAGCACGTGTGCTGAATAGGCCAAACCAAAGTACAATTTTGCAATTTCTATAATGAATTGCATTAGAACTTGATGCATTTTGGCACAAAGTTCTCGGAAGGTGTTTATTAATTTCCTGAAGCATCAAAAGTAGGACATGAAGCACTCGGGGCATTGAAAAAATTGACTGTATCTCCGAGTCCCATTTATCTATTTGTGTGGTCTAACCGGTGAAGCATTTAAAATTGCATGTGCTAAAAAGGCTACTTAGTCGGTCCGCTGTGTATCAACAGTGGAGTCATGGAGATTGTTGATGGACTACGTCCCAAGTTACTCTTTATCACAAAACTAATGCGCGTTGTGTGAAAATGCAACTTTAATTTCAACAGCACAACTCCTTACGATTTGCAAGCATTCTAGCAAAAGTGCCAGCGACACTGCAGCACAAAGGGGTATTTCCCTCTCAATGGGCATTTCGGTGCAATTTATGGAAACTACTTACACAAATCAAGTAAAACCCTTTTCCACGTTAGGGTCTATTTCTCCAGGCGGAAACTTTCTCAGGAGGGGCAAGCCGTTTCGTGTTGGTGCATTGAAGATGAAAAAGTTGGCACGACAGTTGTTTGCAGTGCTTATTCGAATTTATTGCCAACTCGCGTGCAAGGCACAGCAGAATTTCATTTGGCATTTGTTGTCTGACGTTATTCTCGATGTAAAATATGAATTTGAGAGCACTTAAATGATATCAGAAATGATGTGGTTTGCTGTATTTCATCGGTACATATGTCTGGGTGTTGATTTCACACGGAGGGCAAGATTAAGACGCACCTCCTCACAGCAAATGGAGTTTTCACTTAGCCTCCTTGGTAAGTGCTCTCGGCTTGGTAAAGCATTAGTGTATGTTAATTGGTTTTAAGATGAAGAATTTCTACCGAGAAAGCATGTAGACTTCCATAACTACTCCAGTATACCTTATGCCAATTAATTTGTGTTAGCTAAATGTTGGACATTCTCCAGACCAATGTAACCACGATTGGGCAGGGAATGGCCTTTCGAACTTTTAGATGTTCATGGAGTAGTAACATTGAGTGGTATTTCTGTCAGTTTCTTAGTTGCAAACAACTTTTCAAATATCCCCATTGAAAACGCACGCCTAGAAGCGAAGGTGAAAGTTAATTATCAGCAGCACGCGCAAATCTTTGACGATTCTTCACGACCTTGGCACTGACGCCAGGTCATGCTAAGACGGTAGAAAGAAGACTCGATTAGGCTTCTTCAATCCCTTATTTTACCCCCTCAGAGGTCATTTGTGACATGCATTTCCTTGGGCTTTAAAAAGCGGTGAAATAAACCCACT
This sequence comes from Taenia solium, assembly GCA_001870725.1. NCBI lineage: Eukaryota > Metazoa > Platyhelminthes > Cestoda > Cyclophyllidea > Taeniidae > Taenia > Taenia solium. Next base: position 167,016 of record MIEF01011715.1, on the reverse strand, counting down.
GAATAATTAGTCATCCGAAATAACCCTTGTTTCTTTGCAATCAAAAATAGCGTGATTTTGTGGGAATTCGCGAATTGGATCACCCAAAACTAACAAAACGTACAATTAGTTTTTAATAAAAGAGTTAAACTGATAATTTCATGATGCAACTAAATCTATGTATGAGAGACAATTAACTTAGATATTGTATTTTACAGCCTAGCGCATTTTGGCTTGCAGATTTGATGTTTTCCTTTTTGAAGTAATACCAAGATAGTTGCCATGACGACTTTTACGACCACATTACTTAAAAAATTGTTCCGAACTTTTAACGAAATGCTTTCGAATGCCTTGGGCTCAGCCTTCAACTCCAAATGAATGTAATTGCATTAGAATCCAATTTAGTGATTTCGGAAACCAGTTCTCATTTTCGCCGAAATAACTAAGCATGATATATCGAAGTGTATAAATGCAACTGTTATACTATTCTAGCATAATACTGCGGATCAATCGTCTTGATGCCTTGCGCACTGTGCCTCCATTACGTGCTTCACTAAATGTAGTTCTCGAACACTAGAGCAAAATTATCGTTGTCTCATTCATCAGCATCAAACGATCCCTTTCTGACAATGCAAAGGTGTTATCCTGGACGAACATTGAGAGGTAGCGTATTGTGTTCTACCGTGGGAGAAGGAATTAGTCAGTGCCCCTACATCTAAGTAGCTATGGCAACGATTAAGGTTAGTTCTTAAGAGCATAGACCCATTATACTTCTTCTCATCATATTTCCTTTGAGTTCTAACCGTTACACACCGGCTCATTTATAGACCCCATTTGATTATTTGTTTTACTCACACGCTACTTTACTTCCCATTTTAATCCAGTGATTTGCCTTTGTGGAAACTTTGGAGAATCGATAAGCACACTTGTTAGTATGGTAGGAAGTTAGCCGCTTCTAAAAGTATAACTTACTTAATGCCGTTTCTTGATTTCCTATTGGGGCTCTAAGCTTACACAACCTAATGACTTCCGAGTTTACGCAATTTTGATTTTCAACTGGGTGCCGTCTGCCACATGGGACAGTGATGTACACAAGGGGAAACCTTCACATTGATGTACCTTTTCTGTTTACCTAGGAACACACAAACACCTACGCAAGCAAACAGACAGCTGAGCTCGTACACCACAGGGTAGCCTTTTTCTTCCTGTTTCATTCACTGCACCAGTGCCCTATTTCACTTTCTCCTACAATAGAACATCATATTTATAGGAATTGGTATTTGATGTTACCTCAGAGATTGGCGGTTGCTTATCAATAGGAAGCAAAAAGGCTCTATCATCCTCACGATTACATGTTAATGACTGCCTTGCACTTTGATTGAGTAAATGTCGAATACAGAATTCGCGGAATGAAAGTCAACGATAGTCGTCGCACTATTCTCTTCTAAGCACAAATACTAAATAGTGCATGTTTGAGTTTTTGTAGACTTTGTACCTTATTGCTTTTGGATCCGTCATTTCAAATGAGGAACGGGCATTCTCCCTCTCTTTCAAGAGCTCAGATGTAACGCTTGATTACCATGAAGGAAGTCTGAGATTTTGCTCCCGTTTGTATGCTTGAATATTGTGTGATTTAAAGCAAGAATCGGGGCAAACCTCAGGTTTCGGAGTGATAGCAGAGATAACTTGCTTGTCTCAATCTAAACATGCCAACATTTTTAGTTTAATTTCGTGAAAATTTGGCCTTATAAATAAAGGAAGACATTTATTGAATGATTGAGACTTTTAATTTTGCATCTCTAAGTGAGAAATATTGAGGTTAACAAACACTACTTATGTGTGCGAATGAGGAAGTTTTCTGTGCACCAAACCGATGCACTTGAGAGTGACACCAAGGTAGATGCATGGCATCGAATCAAATTCCCATTCAAAAGTAAGTAAACGAAGGAACCCATGGGCTTGTTCACTGTTTGTAAATTGCCTCGTGCTAGTTAGAGAATTGGCAGTCCTTGAGTAGTGTGTTGTTAAGCATTGAAAATGCCGACAGTATTTTCGACCATCCAATTTAGAATGACTTAGTTTCAACCCCGGATTGATTCAATCAAACATCCATGCCCACGATTCACGTGTCTCCACCTCATAGGCCAGCCAGATTTCCCGCTGTGTTCTAGCCAATGCCTGATGCGCATGGATCGACAAATAGGAGTGTAGGTACACGCGCACACAGGCACATGGCAGAACGCGTACAGCTCCGCGCTTTATAGAAAGCGCCCAAATAAGCTCCCAGGACATTCGTACAGCATATTTACTCCTCTTCATGCGCACATGCGCATCCGCTACCACCTCTAGTGTGTCACCACATTCTCTTCATTTACAATAAAAACCTTGCTCGAATGTGAGGATAAGTGGAAGCGCACATCAGCTTCTTGCTACGCGATGCTGGCTTTAACTCTGCGGATAATTCTCCTTTTCCCACTTGTATTTACCCGGAGGATTTATGAAGATGGCCAGGGGATTTTCGCTTATGACAAAATAGAGCTCCAGGTATACGAGAACACCACTGTTGGGAGCATTGTGCTGCCTGATCTTCGCGAGTATTTGCAGATCTCTCCTGATCGTCAGGTTCGGCTAGGACCTGGTGCGTTTAGCTCCTTCTTTTCCCTCACCAAAAACCACTCATTGATTGTGCAGAGCAGTCTAGACTTGGAGTCTGGTGAATTGTGTCGAGCTGAAGAGTCGTGTTGTCGCTCTGAGGACGTGGCCAAGGAAGACAGCTACTTACTCTATAGTCACTTTACTCCATCATGCAAGATAAGAGCTGTCGTACTAGCAGACAATGGGGAATCTACGCCTCTTAAACCAATTGGACGAATAATGGCAATTATTCAGGACCTGAATGATCACGCGCCCGAGTTCATACTGCCAAAAAATGATGCTAATTCTGTAGTTCAGAGTATTCACATACCATTTCTTGAGGGATTCAAGGGTGTTGGTGAAAAGTTTCAGTTGCCCAAGGCCAAGGATAAAGATTTTCTTCCAGAAAACTCAATGTTAACTTACTCAATAGCCATGAAGAAATCCGACTTGGTTAGATTTCCGGAATCCGCACGAAATGAGATACCAGTGTCCGGTGGTTCCCCAGCATGGGTGGGAGTGGGCCCCTTCCGACTTACGTACAAGCCTAAAGAGGACACTTTGACCCTTGAGGTGGCCAGAGAACTCGATCGGGAATCCCAGTCTGAGTACGAACTGGCCCTTGAAGCCGAAGATGGGGAAGGACAGAGGGCCACCTTAATGATTCAAGTTCATGTCCTTGATGTTAACGAATATGAACCAAGGTTTGTTGATGTAAGACCAATTGGTAGAACCGAGGTCTCCAGGACACCGGATTCCAGCAGACGAGTAGTCCAAATTTACGAAAATGCCACAGTTCACTTGCCCTTTATTCAGGTTATTGCTGAAGACAAGGATGCTCCACCTGCTAATCAAATTGCATATAAATTCTCACCCAGCTTTCATCTGAGCGATGCCGCCACAGTATTTTCGATTGACTCGAATACTGGAAAAATTAGTCTGGAAAGGCCCCTTGATTTTGAGGAGACCAAACGTTACGTGATAACTGTGCAGGCAACAGATGCAAATTATGAACCCAATTTCGGGGAAATGAAGGTACTATCTCAGTCATTGCAAAAGGTCAACGAGGCTATCGCTAGCAGCATTAGAAAGGAACCTAAAACTGCAACATTGACACTTGAGATAGTAGTTAATGATTGTAATGACCATGCACCGGAAATAAAACTGCAAGGCAGTGTCAGTAGCGCTGCAGGTTCTATGAAGGCGGGTGTAGATGAGTTGACTGTGATGGAGAATGCGCCGCCAGGAACATCTCTGGTCTTCTTCAGTGCTTTTGATCGCGATCAGGGCGACGCTGGTATCCCTCAGTGTCATTTGCTCAACTGGACTGAAAATTTTCGGATTTACAATTTCTCCGACTTTTTTAGCTTGGAAACAACCAAGGAACTGGATCGTGAAATTCAACCGCAATATCTCTTAACAATTGAGTGTTTCGATAATGGCAATCCTCGTCAATATAGTCAGAAACAGCTTAGAGTCGTGCTTCTGGACGTAAACGATGAGGCACCGACTTTTCAGCACCCATTCTATTCTTTTCATGCAATGGAAAACAGCCCTCCAAGGACAAAGCTGACTCCTGGCAGTAATAGCTACATTAATCCAGTTGTTGCATTTGACAAGGATATAAATTCAACAATCACCTACCATCTAGAACCGGCTACAACTGCTGATTCGAATCAAAGGAATATGTTCGACTACCAGTTATTTGACGTAGACACTGATTCAGGAACGCTCTATACAAAGAGCAAATTGGATAGGGAACAGAAAGCAAATCACAAGTTCAATCTCTGCGCTAGTGACGGGGTACATAAGGCGTGCACAAGCATAGTCGTTCACCTTGACGATGTGAATGATAATCCCCCCTTATTCGACAAAGAAACATACATAGTCAGGCTTGTTGAAAACACACAGTTTTACGAACCGCTTATCACTTTTCACGTAACTGACATAGATATTGGGAATCAGGGCTTCTCCATTGTAATCGAGGCACCACAACTTACGAGCAACGCATCAGACATAGAGAATATCACAGATAATTTGGATCACTTCTTTTCTATTCGTGACAATAAGTTATTTTTGCGACAACCCCTCGACAGAGAAGCAAAATCTCACTATCACTTCTTCGTCCGAGTTACGGATTTGCAAAGTTCTGGCTCAGACAGCGTTCAGGAAGGTCTTTCAAGCACAGCAGAGGTGTTTATTGAGGTGTGTGATACTAATGACAATGCGCCAGTTTTTATATTTCCGAATGCCAGTGCTGCAAACGAAGGCGGCAATCAGTTGAATGTCTCCTGTCGTGAAACGATGGGTAGTTCCGTCGGTCGCGTTGTGGCTATTGATTTGGATCTTGAACAAAATGGTACTGTCGTATACTCCGTTATCCAAGGTCCAGTATCAAATGAACTCTTCTACCTTGACAAACAGTCCGGTGAGCTCTTTGTCAACTCAGGAAGACTCAGTGAAAACTGCGACTCGGTTTTCCTTCTGGTAATCTCTGCTGATGATATGGGACCGCCAAGCAGTAAAATGGGTCGTCCCGTTCCAGTTGAAAGGTTACTTATAAGACTTAAAGACCAGCCCACCCTTGCTGAATATATGTCTCTGAACTCCCAACAACCGACTAATACGAAGCAACGCAATGATTCTAGGGGTGACAAAAAGTACTTTGGCCTGCCCGCTAAAACAATGTTGAGTATCGTGCTCGGAGGATGCATAGTTTTCCTTACTGGGCTCTTTTTAGCATGGCTGATTCTAACTCTTATCAGTCGGTCCAAACGCAGACAGCGAGAAAGGAGAGAGGGGACTCCATGCCAGCCGGTTGCCTCACACTGCTGCGAAGCGAGGACACTCTTATCGGATGGCAAACACGAAGTATTTGTCCACCCGACAGGCCCTTTTCCCCATGGACTAGGTCTCAATGGAAACAGGAAATTTATGCAGTGCACTCTGGGCGAGAAAGATGAAAGTTTAGGACTCAGAGGTGGGTTTTCCCATTTAACCACCTCCCTTTAACCATCTTCTCTATTGCTGTTAAAAATGCTCACTATTTTGAATAAAGCAAAGGAGAAATGCTTAATTTTGGCAGTCTACAAAGTCCTGTATGGCTTTACGATTGCTCTCGTACTAGTCGAAAACAATATGCTCGAACCACAGTGGATTTCCATGAGAATGCTCAATTTGGTGTACTCAGATCACCTCTAAAGATGCAACTTCAACATGGCTAGTGGGTTGCAAATGGACCGGCACAAAGAGCATTTTCTTGTCACGTCAAACTAACTACATGCACTTCGTCCTAGCATGTATCCAGCCTCTTAGTTCACCATCACATATGTGTCGATTTGCATCCTAGCGTCGATAACTTAATGCTGCTAACCTCCTTCCAAGTCCAGTGTCGCAAATTACCAGCATGCATTTCTTAAATACATTTTTTCATCATAAGCTAATATTCATGGTTTATGTCCTATCAACACATTGGTTCCCCCTAAGATTGATACGTTTTGCAAATTGTACTTACCAAGGCCTTCCTTTATAGCCTTCCAAATCCCACTTTCACTACCCAATTGTATTTTATTTTAAGAGGAGTGCCCATTCTCAAAGCCCTGAAAACACAGCTAATAAAAGGTGACAAGCAATGCAAATGTGAGAGCAAAACAACTATGTTGACGGCATACCCAAGGGTCTTTTTATAATTATTGACAACCAAATTGCCCTGATTTTTAATCGCTTTCAGCATCTCTTTTGCAGGAAAACAAACTGATCTACTTGTTTGAGTCTAAAATACATCGCAGGACCATTGTAAAAAATTCGTGCACTCAATGGTCGACGTTATTTGGCATTTTCAAACGCCAACCAGACAATATATCTGTATTGTCTGATGATTAACACACTTTTTTTCGAAGAGTTCAATCAAATGCTTAATTCTATATATTAAATACTGGCCTGTGTTTTTGACGCTAACGTCGAACTAGGAGTTAATTGTTGTAAAATTTAATTGGTTTTTAAAACGGACTGATCGCAGCGATTCTGCTGGCCGATAACAATCCTTCTCTCGTGCCAGTGCAAAGCGTATTTGATGATGAGGAAAAGACGACGGTTTTTTGGAAGGGTTTTGTGGAAACACCTTTCCTTCCATTGTTCACACCTATTCGCGCAACTCTTTATGGAGTTCAGGTCTGTAGCGAATTCGTCCACAGCTAATTCGTATGTTCGTATATTCGATGGTAGTAGGTGCTACTCTGGATGGTTCAGAAGATAGAGTTGGAATTCCTCTGTGGACGGCGTAAATGCTGTTTTTAGTGTCAATGATTGTGTTTTAGCCTGCATGCCTGGAGTGCAACTATAGATTGCCAACAATTTGATGCACAGTATAGAAAGCTATTACTTGGGCGAAAGTGAGTTTAGTATTTGTTAACTGTTTCATTCAGTAGCTTATTTATTTAAAATAGCATTTCTGACTTCTTTGATTCATCCATTTGTAAATATGAGTGAAATTGGCAAGTAACAGCCGAACGATGTCACCTACTTACGTTAAGAGCTCAGACGTGCCCACGATAAAAATGTAAGTGTAAAATCGGACGCCAACTGAAGTTTTAAGTGAAACCTGAGCTGCTTTACTAAAATTCCCTTTTTCGTATTATGCTGATCTTGCGCGTGTTCTAATTCGTGCTTGTTTTGAGTCCCAGGCACAGCTAATGAACGCTGCCACCTTTTCCTAAGCTCACTTGTGATGACATGCACTGCGAATCCAAGCCTTGGCCTTCGAAGTTGTAATCCTGATCCTTCAGCATTACTGCTAAAGATAAAATGGTGTGTTTAAACAGCTTCCTCCCTTGCTTTCCATTTAGGGCCTTGGCAACCAACATTTCATCGCTCTCTCGGTGATTACCGCATGCCTTAGATTAACTGGCAATGCTAGTGGTGAGGTCTTAAATAAATAAACACAATATGAATGAAATCTATTGTGTGATGAGTTTATGGCCATTCACAATGTCTGGCTTCATTCACCAAATAGTTTCTGAATTCTTAAGCATGGTATAAAAGCAATGCCTTGTATCAATGAATGACTTGAATCTTCTAGGCGGTCATCAAATTGTTAATGGAAATGCAAGTTCTTTCAACTACGAAAAGTATACTTACCTGCCGTGAAGCAGCCGTGGGAGAGCCGTAGGAAAAGAGTCACTTTGACAGGTTTAGGAAAGGCCATTTGTTGCATGATACCAAAAATGGGATTGGTTACTAGTTGGTACCGGTAGTACACATTTTGGTGGAAATGACTGAATTTACAATGCGATGAATTTTAGTATTTGCTGCCAATTAATAACCCACCCTTAAAAGTACACTGAATAGGCTATTTAATTCCCAAACTCAGTGTGTAGTACAAATCGTCATTATAGCATAGCTTGATGCTTTTTTATTCTTCACTTACTAGCAATGGGATATCTATTTCTTTCAATGAAGATTATAGGGTTTCGTTTGTTAGGTCTATTGACGATGCTTACTCAAAGTTCATCATCCTGATTCATAATAAGGACAATTTATCTGTCAATTCACTAATCAATAGGTCGAATGTATTCATTTGCTGCAGAGTTGAACCCGGATGGATCAATATCCTCCAGAGCCAGTCCTTATGGTCAGGGGGTCAATGTGGACACGAATCAGCCCTTGAAAACCGGTGGATTTATTTCCCGTATCTCAACCACCAATGTAGGCAGTCATATAAGTCGGTCGTCGCCCATGAATTTCAAAACAGCAGTGACTTTAAGCGCGGTTGAGGTACATTTGCCTTTGATTTCTTCATCGCTCTTCAATTTTATTGTAAACTACTTAATTTAGCACACTTTAAATGTACTACTAAATGACTAGTTCCATAGACCTCAGGAAGTCATTATCAGATTTGAGGCCATGAATGCTCAGCTTTACATCTTACACAACATTTAAGCCCTAGATGGATCAAAATTCTACTAATCCAAAATGCTGTTGTTGAATAAACTGCACGGTGTAGAACCACGTTGATCAATGTGCTCTTGTAAAATACCAAGTGAGAAAGGCATATGGGAATGAGTGGTGGCAAAAAGATGGGATATTTGTGGATAGTGGGCTCCACATGCTCAAATCGGGGACTAGAACAAATCAGCTGAACAACAAAAATTAATTTCCACTGGTTTTCGCAGATAAATACAATGCTTTAGTAGGTCTTATCATTAAATTTCATCTTAAGAGTCTAAATTAACCTAAAATGATCGCGCCTTCTATGCAAATTCCACAACTCGCTACTATTGGTGGCACGTCAGCGTCACAGTAGTCCCTATAAATTAAGTCCAAAAAATTGACGATTGTGAATCCATCTTTGTGACGGGAGTCTTAATTTATTTTACTGTCGCAAATGGGCCTTTACAGCAGCCGGGACAGAATAAGGTGACGGGAGCCAATATTCCGGAAACAAATGCTACAGCAAATTTGCCTGGGGAGGAAAGCAGCTTCGTGATAATGCCTGGTGATGCTGTACACGTTCCAGCATCAGGTGAGTTGATTGTTCTTATTCTTTAAGTCTTATGTAAAGGGAGTTGTTTTGCTATGCTAGAGACGTACAAAGCAGTCAAGTGCATGAAAAAACCAAATTTAACAAAATAGATGTTGGCAGGTACCTAAAATTGCCAGCTGTCAATCCCACGATCCGTTTTGCAAAATATCACAATAACTTCGCCATATTTGATTAGCCTGCTGTTTAGACTTTGCCAGCTTCTTTTTGGGCACTCACAAGATTTACTTCAATATTTTACAGTTCGCTCCAATTCCCGAAATCTGTTCACTTAGGTGAATGTTTGTGTTTTGAGTAGCAAGCTTGAGTGCGCCCAACATCGCTTCATTTTGCATATTTATACACACCACAATTGCTTGGATATCACTTTCCTCAGCTTTGATTGCCCCTGGAATTGCATCGTGACCCCTAGCCATCCAAAGGGAATCGTTAAAACTAAATGACTGGAAATAAAGTTCTACAAAACATCGAAATGTTTGATGGGAATTCACACAATTGCACATGCGCGAGAAAATTTATTCTCAGTTGATTGAGTGGAATCGTTTCAAGCCTAGCGCTTCCCACTCTTTCAGCGCATTACGTGGTCTTTGAATTAGTTTTCGAGTCCTGCGCCATGCATTAAAACTTCCTGGCGAATCGGTTAGTACCCATCTTTTAGTAAAGCATTTCAATTTTCTTGGATCCTCTATGCACAAAGGTTTCTTGTATTTTGGCCTTGGCACCTCTGTGATCATTGAGTGCAATTAGTCTTCAGCAGTGCTCACCGGTTGTACTCTACACCACTACATAATAATGAATACATTGCAGATCCTAGAGTGGCCGCTGAAAGCAAAGCATTCGTTTCCATACAATTGTAATAATTTATAGCCCTAATTTTACGCAATACCTGCGAAATGAGCCACACCACGCATTGCACTTACTTTGATTCTCTCCAAAAACATGTTGTTTTTCTGTGCGTTGTCTATAAGTGTTACTTGTCATTTTTCAGGAGGATAGACATTGAAAGCAACTTGATATCGTAGTATAATGTTGACAGATGAGCATCAAATTGAGCTGTTACTTAGTGCATCAAAAACATGTGCATTTACGTTTTAAAAACACGTTCACTAAAGAGGCGATATTAGCCCTATTGGCATCTTAGCCGCATCACTCCAATAAAAACCCACAGTCATGTGAATCCAAATATGCCGCTAAATGTTGATTGTAGCACACCAATAAACAAAGAATTCATTATTCCAGCTTGTAGTGGTGACTCCGCGCGTTATCTCCTGTTTCCGGCGCTTTCGACACCTTCAACGGCAATGATCAGCATAGCAAGCACGTCACACACCGACGCCGCGGCTCATTCCTTCCTAAGACCCACTCAAAACATGAGTGCCGATTCATCTTTCAATCCTCGGCGTAGATCTCAGTGCGTCTCTGAGGAGAATAAGGAAAAGCTTTACCAAAGTAGAGGAGTCAACAGGTCCTTGCATTCATTTCTTACCCCTCCACCCAAGCGCAAGCCTTTGAAGCCAGGAGAAACAGATGAAGTTTTGGAAAATGTACACTTTATGTATGCCGATAATTTGTACACACCTCTTGCCGAATCACCCACATCTTCCCAAGCACCATGTGAAAATCAGTATCTTATCATCACGAGGACAGGAGCCGAGATGGCTCCAGTTTACAACACAATTGGTAGACCAGTGCCCCGCGGTTCCTCCCTTCCACGCAGCCTACATGGATGCTCGTGGTCGCTGGAGCGGGTGGGTGAGAAGCAGGCGGTACTTGATCACATCGATGAGGTTAGTGGTGTATTTTTAGTTCCTAGCGTATCTTCGCCTTCCCACTCACCAAATTCAGGGCTGAACAACAGTATGCGGTCCGCTTTGCATCCCAAATCCATACACCTGTTTGAGGAAGTCAATTCTCCCGTTGCTCCAGCAACAGCCCGCCTCCGAGCAGATTATATATCGCTTGAAGACCTTTTTAGTTCCTGTGTGTAATGCGTTTGATGAAATCACCAAGTGTATATTTACAGATTAAAAATTTGTCTTCCATTGTATAATTAACCCGTTAAAATTTGATATCGCATTCCATTTATTTTTCGTTTCTCATTATCCCGACAGCTTTTGCTAACTGAACCTGCATGAAGTAATGCGTTGATTTAAAATTTTATTTCATGTGACATTATCTTCTCAAGGACTTGTCTGATGCCTTTCGAAACAGACCAATAAAAACCCACAAACTCATTGTTCCTGAACCATAACATCGTTTCATACATCGAATATTGCATAACTAAACAAGGTAATTCCATTTATTTTCTTTGAAAAAACAAAGTTGATTGATCAGGCTAAAGCTTTGCTGATTATTTAATCTCCTATTGCGTGAATTCGGATGGTCATCCAAGTATGGACTCGAATGGAAACGAATGGCGGCTTCTATAAAGTACAAGTTATGGCATCATTTCAGTGTTGCATAGAACTGAACTTGACGATTGTGAAGACGGGAGGCAATATGTTACGTTGGGGTGCATGAGTTTAATGACCTCAGTCCAATCGCTTTCTCTTTTATCGTAAAGGAACTGACTCCCCACTTATGGCATCCTTATTATTACCATCACCAGTGTCATGTAATCTGGTTGGGCCTTTTGGTTTTTTCTTTACTTAGCCAAGCGTGATCCAACCAAAGAGTTGGGTCACAAAATAAGCTTACCAACACTCAAACTGGTGCGACTTCAGATTAAAAAAACGTGTAAGAAGTGATAAGCCTTTGAAACTTTGATACATGTAGCGAACAAAATATGTGCTGTAATTTATTCAAAGCGCGTCGCTTACCTGGATTGATGCCAAAACACCCCGAAGCTTTGTCTCGAGAATGAGTAGTTCCAAGCTTTACAAAGCATAAAATTGTCATTTTATCACTGATAAGAGTTGACGCTCGTATTTTGATGTTTCTTAGATGATGGTCGCACAACCTCATGAAACACCCATGACTAATCATAAACGCACACAAGGTCCCAAAATTTGCCGCAGCTCCATTAGTACATGACCGCTTTTTAAAGTGGTCAAAATGATTGGTTAAAATACACCGAAGCCTACGATTTAACATATTTTGTTTAAGTGTTGCGAAACTTCGACCTCTGTCAAATTTAATTCTCTGATAGAGTTAGCCTCCTCTACTCCGCCGTTAAAATTAAAAATTTCGTTGTTCAGTAACCAGTGATGATAATCAGTTGGCATGCAGGTGTAGATATCGCACTGCTTACATTTTGGTCCATTTCAACTGTAATGCGAGCGACGAATGGAATCAGTTTCGTATAAATAATCGTGAGATAAGAAACCACAAGAAAAGAGGCATTATCACTGCAGAAGAATCCTATACGCCGTGTGCATAGACTGCAGTTGTGGTAGAGAAACCTACGGACTTAATTTTCAGTAACTGCACGTCAATAAAGGACTGGTGGGCAAAATTAATCATACTATTAGGGAAATCATATGTCCATCCTAGCCCGTACATCTTACTGGAATTCATCAGGAATATGCTAAAGTATGAACTGATCTTTACATCCATAAATGCCCTATACGTATATAGCAGTGTTTGGCACTGCATTTTAATATCCCATTTCCGAGTATTTCAGACAGGCAAGATTTTTTTAAAGGTATATGTAACGTTGAGCTTCTGCTTATTTAAATCTTCTTGGATCCCACATTAATTTCTTGATCTGGGGTTTTCATTTGGCATCTAAAAAGTACTCCTTTTTCTCAACCAGTCAAGAAAACCTACCCGCCTATCCATAATCAGGTGAAAAATTTCCCCACAGGCCTCCAGGAGGAGCGGTTTGGTTGACCTTCTGATTCTCTGACAGAAATTCACCTATAAGTGGTGCCTGCTTCTCCCCCGCTGAAGTGGCTGTTGGTCTCTGAGTCTCCTAAACGGTACTGACACGATAGCATTTCAGATTACTTAAATTCGGCCAATTCACATCGCCTAGTGACATTTCAAGTTCTTATATTTTGGGATTACGTATTAACCTATGATGTTTCTAACTAACAAGACTCACAACTAGCTTAGTATTATCATTCCGTGCCAGCTTGGCCAATATGCCATATGAGAGCTCGCTTCCTCCTCTTTCCACCTCGCCAGATGGCAAATGTGGGCGACAGAAGGTCGAGTTTTATCGGCATATGGTTGTCAAACCTGCGTTTTACAATCCTTACGCATGGCTCATTGGAATGCTTCAAAAACCAACAACCGATCACGTGGTTCAAACTTTACCATCCATTTTCAAAAATATCATTCGTTCATGACGCTATATTCCCCCATTTTGATGAGTTGAGTATAATTCATAATGCAAACTTCGTTTCATTCATTTATAGTAAGAGGTTAACCACATAATTCCACCCTTGCAAGTACATATTTTGTATACAAAATGGACAGGGGCAACGTTTGCATGGTACTAAAACAGGACGTTTGCGGTTAAAAATCGTGCCAAACGCCATCAATTGTTTTGGGTAGGGTTCGAAATCTTAAACTGTCACATCCTGAAGAACCTCATTTCAAAAAAATAATGCAAACATTTTACTCGCAACAACTAATCTCTCAGTGTCAGGTCAACCTCCTTTTTCTTAGTTGTGCATCAAGCCTATAGCAATGTGTGTTCAATTTGAGAAATGCCGCCTCAAATCTACCTCTACTATGTAGCACAGTTGCTGTTGATGCATTTGGTCCATCTGATTTAAAGCTCAACACTTTTTCAAGGATAATTAGCATCATCAAGGGTTGTGTGAATTGCTTGAATGCTTCACTATGCCAACACCATACCACAAAATACCACGTGGTCCTCTGATTGCAATAAACAATATCCCTTATCAATATAGCTGGGAGAACTAGTACGTAGACAATTGTCCTATAATGGATATCAGAGAAATGTAAATTTCTACGTTACTCATTTTGGCAACGACTGACCTCATTTCCACTAATTGGCTGAGTTCACTCTTGCTCAGAAAAATAGGTGAAAACGGAATATTGCTGTAGCAAATGGCCGTGGTGTGAAATTTTCTTTTCGATATCAAGATTATCCTGTCGGGTAATTCATAGGGATCTTTAATTTACTCTACTGGGATTCAACCAGTTCCCATTACCTATTGGTGCCTTTCCGAGGAGGAGATAATACAGTTAATCATTCTAACTTTCTGTTTCAGGTGAGTGCACATCATCAAAATGATAAACGAACAGTTTAATTTTCACTACTTCTGGATACCAACCAATTGTTATTAGTTTTTTTTTCGTCAGAACAACTCTCTTGAAATGCTGTTTATCATGGTACAACACTGTGAGTGGATAGTTCCCACTAAATAAATGACAAAAGTGATTGAGAATTTTATGAATCGTTAGAATGTGTGTATGAGGTTGTCCAAAAGCCGGATGTGTCAGGGATCAGGATAGATCGGTTGGTGTTTAATCTCTTACTTTGCAAAGGCACCTGACAAGCAATTGACTTTTTGTCTCTTAGTCTACAAGCCTTCCTAATAAGCTTTCATTACACCGTGAACACGATTTGCCTCTAGGCTTTCGTGTGCATAGTATACTATGGAAAAAGTAAAGTGGAGACCCGGACCACCACATGAAGCGCTTGGTGTAAGGACACCACGCGGGCATACAATGGGTGGTGGTGTGATTATGCGCATGGCCCGAAGTCGGTTTGATTAATGAGGTCAACCCAGAGCAGAAATACAAGAATATTACCATGGTTACTTGAAAAGATACCTTTGTAAGCGTAAGTAGCTCGCTGAAATTAACTACGATGCAAGGTTAAAACAGTAGTGTGTGTGCAATACGGGCCTTGTTGTTTAATAATCTCGAACGAAAATACAGGCTGCATTAACGACGATGTGATTTGAAGTTTGGAAACCTGTACCATCAAACACTGAAATACGCCTTTGACTACCAACGTAACCATGATCTATGACGCCAAAAACCTGTGGATATGTCTCTTGCCAAAAATAGCATCCACGTATACTGATAAAAACCCTGAATTTAAAATGATTACCGGTTTTGTGAAGGGGAACAAGGGATAGGAGGGTGGGACTGATGAATTGGACATTGCTAAACTTCGTCGTGTGCTGTTACCCCCGCAGTTCAGTCGAGTATGATCGGTTAGTGCATCGTGTTTGGTTTTGAGGACTATTTGTTGTTCTTACCAGCCACCAAATTGGTTTGCGCTTCTTTATAGCAGACAGTAAATTCGTACGATGACACAAAGAACCGTCGCCTCTGAACAGCACTTGTACTTCAACATCAATTTCGAACCTACTGCCAAATAAACGCAGGACCTAGTCACTTGATTTTGTTTGGTAAAGCGTAGCCAGCCAGTTTAGAAGCGTACCTGTCAATAAAGGCAAAAGCACTCATCAGTATATTGAATTTTGTTATCTTCTCAAAAAATGAACAAGCAATTAGCATGAATATGCAAAATGGACTGCTGTACCCATGGAGTGGAGAGGTGAATAAGATAATGTTCTAGAAGCAAGTGAAATAGTGACATTTGAGCATCATTCCTTGAATGGGAGGATTGTAGCTCATTGTCGAATGGACATAGTTGATATTTGTGACAGCCTCATGTAACAGAGCAAAGAAACGCTGACATGGTATGGTCTTGAAGGCTATCATCTGTCCTTATGCTTCACCGAATGATCTGTCATCTCTACAACAGTCTTTAAATCTTTAACGTACTGAATCGTGATTCTACTTAGCATGGCTTGACCTCTACTGTAAAAAAAGCCACAAAACGGTTTTTGGACAATTTAACAGAGTTTTTATGTATTCAGCGACATTTCAATTTATTATTGAAGAGTAACAGAAACAGTTAATGCTCCAACGTGTAAGTAGCAATTACATGAGACGATCCGAAAGATTAATGCAGGCATGCCGAGTCACCGCAAACGAACGGAGTGGACGCACTCACACCACGGTGAGTAGTCCGAAGATTTCAAGAGGAGCAAGCACATAACACATTTAAGGAATCAACTATTTAGCACCATTGGAGATTGTAGTGTGTACAACCAGATTTTCTCGGAATTACCTTGTTCAACAAGATTTTGCCAGGAGAAGGTGAATCAAAAGTTGTAAACAATAGTGATAACTCAGAACAAGTTCAAAATCCTGCCATCACATGAACTGCCCCCATTCCCCTCCCGTTTCTACTTACAATGCATTACATCTGTTACCGCTACCAAGAAAGCATGTTAGGTAGTCAAATGAACAAATTGCGTTTGAATCCACCTTACACTTGAAGAAACATGCACGAGAGAAAAGCACCTCCAAACACATTCAGCAAGTAGGTCACCACATCGCCCAGTGCAAGCACAGAATTTTAAGGTTGGCTTCTTACTATTAATAACAGGAGTAACTGGCATCCACGGACCGTCACCAGTTTCTTTAAGCAGAAGCCAACGCTGATTGCTCAATTTACTCACTGAGGCCAATCGTATTCGGATACCAAAGAACACCCAGCAGGAATAGAAGTATGAGATTCACCTCCCGATTACTGATCCACTTTGTGTTAAATTGGTGAACGAGACTGGTGCTGTTTCTCTTGACTGATATGGCTCAAGCCTTCCCGAATCGCAGGCAATTAGCCATACCATCATCTGGGGAGTTATCAATTTCAGGTTGCTTCAATATTCCCCTTACAGCAGCAGGTATTCAATTAAGGTTCATTTCTTTATAAATCTTTGCCAGTCATCCAAATTCCAAAAGTTCGGGAAGGAAGTTACCCCGAGAGACACCTCAGAATCGCACTAAACAACTAGTTGGACGACAGCCACCAAGGCAGGATTCACTGCACCTAAATGCGACCTAAAGCTGCTGGTGAACGCCACGTCCAACGGTCGATAGGACGTTGATAAATGGCATCCAACGCGAGGCCAAAAGACAGTCATGCGTTTCACCTTGAGACATCCATTTAAGGCTTTAATGGCACTTACTATGTCCGAAGCATGCGAGAAGGCTAATTTGAGCAATTTAAACATCAGCGCAGCGCCTATCACACCAAATGTAACAGTGATCACATTTAAAGCTCATAAAAAGATCTCTTCCCAGAAGATCGAAAATTTATCAGAAATGATTGCTTAGGCAGGAGACGATTTGACAGAAAATACGCAGCTCTAGGACATGGTGTTTACTATGGTGTGATTGGCAGCACGCAACCTCACTATGCTGATTTCTGACTAGCAAAAAGCACATAAATACAGTAAAAGATCTTTCGTCCATCTCTTCAGTTAAGAGGGCAATTTCTGTAACCTAGAGAGCTAAGTGCGCAATATAATTGGGCAATTAGACCTTCAGTTGCACACTTCCGGTTTCGGTTCAAATAACGCCATGACAGCTCCAGACATGCATTTAAAAATATTGACATCTGAAAAGCCAAACTATTAACAAAAAAACTTTTTAAGAGACCCGAAAATGCCTTTCAGAGCTCCTAACGTCCTTTGGATTTCCATCGCTGTGCAAATTGGTGGAGAGGCTCGAAAACAATTCCTACAAGGAAGAAATAGACTCAAGTAACATTTGATCAAAGAATAACAGTTAGAAAACAAGCCAGAATTTTCTGAAAATTCGAAGTTTTTTTCACTACACCGGCTCAATCCTTCTGTTACAAAGCAATCACTTTAAGCACTCTAATTCAGCCATTTCTTAGATACACTTCCGTTAAAGCATTCAAAGTGAAAACAGAAATGGCTCAGATTTTTTGCTAGTGGTTGACACTAAAACGCCACGACCGATCTAGAAGCGCAACGTTTTCCTAAACTGCATATGTTAAGACCGATGCGCTCGAAAAAAACTGCGCCATCAGCTCTTCAAAATTGAACAATCAAGCTCAATTGTGGTTAGTGACGAGCTAATCTAACTTCTCCAACAGACAATATTTGTTCACTCAATTTCGTCGGAATTAAAAATGGCAATGTAATCTGTTAAAGTGAAGTTATAAAAACGCACTTTATTCGCCTCTCATCTGTCGGTTCTGAGTTAATCTGAATAGTTACCAAAGATGACATATTGATCTTGGAAATAAAATAGTGTCAGAAGACTCTGGCTTCAGTAAGATGGAATGTTTTCCCTCGCCACCAAAGTTTGATGTGAGAAACATTGTCACCATATTTTTCCCTCAGACACAGACAACAACATAGGAAAAGGTCAATCAAGTTATCGCGTAGTAAAGGGATCGAAACGGACAAAGATCAACTACCAAATGGCAATTGACATACTCTCTAGTCCTGACGCTATCCCAATCAGAGACTACACTTATTTGACTTGGACTGCATCGACAAAAGCGCTGAGATACCCCAAGTAGAAAAGCAAACCTCTAATAAGCCAGTTATTTGAACAAACCTGATTCCCAAGCTATTTTCGCCAAATCCAAAGGAATTTCAAGGTCCTTTGGACCAGCAGATTTAGAGCCCACCAAAACTGTGATCTTGGCACAGGAAACATCCTCGGCGACAGAAGATTGGTATTCCAGTAGATTTACTACTTCACCTGACTTCGCAAGGTTTATTTCGACACCTCTGAAGTGAGAAGTCTCCTGCGACATCTGGACGGAACCAATAGACATTTGATCAGATTTCGAAAAAAAAATGTGTACCACGTTCCATTTGTGTAAAAAATCCAGGTTAGTAGGCTACCTTCGGCCTAATCAGAACCACATTGCAAACAACCAATAGTAATACCCAAGGCAAACAATCCTTTAGGCTTCAGACAACACAAGGAGGAACGCATCTTATGCAAAGGTAACTAAACACCTACTCAGAACCAAACCTAGACAACGGCATTACAAAGCTTAACAACTGTTGCAACATTATGGGCGTGATGAATCTCCGAAAAAAAGGAGCAATGTCAAGATGAGAAGGCAAAAAAAATGTAAATAGTAGAGCCATGAATGAAAGAGTTACTTAATAGAACAACTTATTGGGATATGAATAAGAAATTTGAATGAGCATAGCAAATAAGACTATCACTCAAACGATAACACGCAGGTATGATGTAAGGTACAGATACATAACTGATTAGTACAATTGAAATTTGCCTTAAAAATCCACCAACCTGTCAAATTCAAAAATAATAACTTGTCGGGATTCCAGACTTCGTGTAGGCAAACAGACGAAGATTGAATGCATTAACTTAAAGCTATGCTACCTAAATCCTACCCTTAAATTTTAATGAGTCCGTAATAAATATCACGGTAGGAGATTTGAGGAAAGTGCGCATGCCATTGAGTAGAAGAAAACGCTAAAGTCAAACGCATGGATCAAATTATTATTGACAAGGATTTTCAAAGGTTATTGAAAAATTTGAAAAGTAAAAGAACAATCATACCTGCGCAAAATAGATAGCACATTCAATTATACTGGCCCATCGAGATACAACGCTGAAATCAACAGGAGCATCAATACAACTGTCTGCGGCCTCAGTGCTATTTGAACGGGACTTAGACAAACGAAGTTTTATGCGCCCGCGTGGGTTTTCATCTTCAGTTTGAATGCGAACATATCTAGGAAATGGGAAGTTAACCAAAAGAATGCCATCAAATGCTCATAGTAGAAGTAAAGCAAGAGCGTGATAAGGAGATGGCGTCAGTTGGAGATGCGTACGAACAAGGGATACCATTTCACATAATTAGTAAATGTTTGAAAAGCTTAAGCTCAGATAAAAAATAGGCGCATCAACTTTCTTCAAATGAATCATATCCTAGTTAGTACGAATTAACTCAAATATTTATTAATTGATAAATTCTAAATAACGCTATTGATGAATCTATGACTTCCCTTAACCAAGAGCTAGAGCTCGTTATTTACAAATAAAAATAGCGTCCCCAGGGTTAAAACTATACGAGTGAAATCAGAAAATAGGATGAACGATTTATCCTTTTACACAACCTTGCATACCGTCAAAACACTATAAAGGCAGTACAGTAAAAATAGCTAAAAAGGAATGAAATTTCGTATGAATAGAGCGAAAGTGTAATAGATTTTTGTCACAGTTCCTTATGTGCTAGCCTGCTAAAGCATAACAATGATACACGTTAATAAACATTTGGGTACAATACTAAAAGCGCAGAGTAGAGCTTTAGGAAGCAAGGCTAGTATAGAACGAAAGGACCGACACACAAATGTGAAACATTTAATTACATGACTATGATCAATACCCCTAGGCGGTTCTATTTAGCGTTACCGTCAAGTATAACTAGTAACGAATATTTTGAAAATAAGTAGACACTGGAAAATAGCATACCCGCTGCCACCTCCAGTTTGCTCTTCCAGAACTCGAGTAGCTGACCTCGCTGTTGCAGTCGTTTTCTTCAACTGGTCAAGATGCGAAATTACTGCAAGTATAAAGAAAACACTACCTGCGGACCGACGAATGGGACTTTGAGGCACAGGTGGAGTTGTTTCGCTCAGCGAATCAGGATTTTAAACAATGAAATATCAAACAAATTATTTGCAGCGTCCAAAACTTGGCCCCACTATATGCTAACTCATCGCATTGGCTCTCATAATAATTGTTTAAAATGTTGAATGAATAGCATTAACGGGTTCGCCTTAAATGAACGAAACGCAACATTCCCATGATCTGATTACTCATCTAGCATGCAAGTTTTGGAGCAACACCATTGCCTGAATGATTACCCTCAAAATCGCTTTTTGGAAAGAAGTAAAGAAACCATATGTTGATGGTGAACTTGAAGGAGTAAGGCTTCAATTTCGTTGGAGCGACATAAGGGGCTTATAACTTCATAAAATAAACCAGACTGCATAAAAGCCAAACCAATACGATATGTGATTCGACATAAAAAATACACGATAGACCTCCCAACAAGGAAAAAAATGATGATGCATCAATTCCACTATCTCACTGCACAGTGGACGAATTTCAATAAGACAAAGATCGTAGTCGTCCTACCGTAAGAAAACAATAACGATTCCTGCCTTGCGACAGCGTCGACTTATTCGTAAAATAAGAAGTTCCTACCAACATAAACGAACATACCACCAGTCGCTATAAATAATGTGATATTATTTTTACTTCAACTATTCCATTGGATACAGGACCCATCATCTTGGAACTAAAAAGCGGATTATGTAAACACTCCAAACCCAATGATTATTTTCAAAAGAAGACATTACCCATCCTACCTTTTCTAGGTATGATAATGACATATTGGTGCGAGGCAAATAGGCGTTTCATGAAAGTAGTGTTTCCAATCAGGCAGAATGTATCAACCACGATATATGGAGAAAAGGGAAGATTTGAGTCCTTTTGACCAGCCAAAGGACCAGAGGGGACTGACGCAAAAACACGCTTATCCATTTCCTCAGAGAGTCTATCCACCTGGTTCTTAAGACGCATTTTCGCCATGTTTCGCATGGTTTCCTCCCGCATGGCCAGTGACGTTGACGCAGGCTAGACAAAAAAGGCTATTAAACTACGTTTACTTGTATCCGTTAAGTAGACATGCTCAACGGACTTTATCAACACTAGTGGTCGAATGCTGATCAGGACATATTTGCTCCTTTTCCACGTGCTGGGACACGGCTCGAAATGACTGAACCCGAGGTTTATGAGTCTCTCTCTTTCTTCTCCTTCTCCCTCTTTTTGGTATGTATTTTTGAGAAGGAGGTCCGCTATGACATCTTAAGCGGCAATGGGAGGTAGACCTGGCAGCGTTTGATGGCAATGGTGCCGTAAAGTAATTCACGTCTTGGTGGTAGACGAAGTTCAAACCCAATCCGTCTGCCAGTTTAGCAAATTTACGACCAAATCGAATCAACGCAAGACATCGCAAAATACTTTCCTCCATCCGGTTATCCAATGAGTCCGTATCGAAATCGAGCGTTCTGTGTAGAGATGAAAGAGATGGCATACCACGCAAGAGCCAGTCCTCCGGCAATGCTGTCCGTTTCGAATCATCTTTCTGTTGAAATTCTCGCTTTAGTAACTCTCTACACCGAGTGGAAATGTGTGGAAGTATTGTCGGTGTGCGGATGCCATTCATAGGTAAACCTAGGTACTCCGATTTAATCAATAGATCCGACGATAGTTCCTGTTCAACAGTGTAAACGATTGGGCTTAGGTAGTTCAGCAAGCTCGCCAGGTGCGAAGCTATTTCCTGCATTAGGACTTTGTAGGTAGAAGCTGCATGCTGGAGAAAAGTTTGGGAGAAGAACAGCCAGTCGGTGATGAGTTTGATACCAGAAAGGAGACTGTCAACGAAGTAGGCAGTAACGAAAAGACGCAGCCAGATATAATAATGACCAGCCGGATCATCATCATTGTCGTCATCGTCATCATCACTCAAAGCCGCTTCTTCCTTGGCCCCAGTATCGTCCTTCTCACCACTTTCAGCACCATGGTCTACCTCCTTTTCGGATTCACTCTCTGATCCTCTGCCTTGCGACGATACCTCTAAAGATAATTTCAGATGTATGAAAGAGCACCAGGCAAATGGAATTAGTCGTTTTATTAAATAATATACCCTAGTTTGTGTATAGATGAAAATTGTCTTGATTTTGAATAATGCGACTAGTAGTCAAGATGAATCCTTTAAACTAGGTGGGCAAAGGACTTATTTCGAGAAATATGGTCAACTGTAAATTCGACAAGCCCATTTAATGGCCGAATTCCTTGAATCTTGAATCCTGATTCTTTGCATCTTTGGTCTCTGAAACGATGCTAACTGTAAGGTGATACAAGCTTTTAACGGTTAATTTAGGTTTCTTTTAGATACTGCTTCCTGTACACGACGTTTCAGAGACCATCCGAAAGCGCTGGGTCCAATACATTGCAACAACAGATAGCCTCACCGTAAAGTTGAATTTCCGCATCGTTTTCAACGAATGTCTGACCAGTCTGAGTCAACACTGGTGCGGCCAGAACATCTCTGATTCCGGCAGAATCACTCTGAGATCTCGTAACTTCTTCTTCGCACGAAAGTGGGGATTCAGAATTCTGACAGTCAAACAGATATATGGAATTTGTTTTTACATGAAATTCATTTCGCAAAAGCGGCGAATCTTATACAAATGCATTCACAGAATAAAACCAGCTTACAAGAAGTAAGGCGTAGACTCAGCGGTATTCAACACGCAAAAAACTAAGCATACCTGAGACTTGAGCTCATTTAAGTTAGCACCCATATTGTCCTCATCGGGAAAATTCCAATCCTGCTCATCATATTCATCAGATTCCTCTGAGTATTCGCTATCTTCGTCCTCATCCTCTTCACTGAAGGAAGAGTTTAGAAAATCATCCTCCTCCATCATTCGACATCGAGGTCTCAGGCGTCGCAAGCGAGGACCACGAGACGACATCTCCGAAGAGACTGACTCCTCACTCTCTTCGCCCCCACCATGGTCGTCTTTCAGTGACCCTACTTCGAGCTCTTCATTATGTTCCTCCGCATCGCTGCTTCCTTCACAGATGTCCTCCTTGATCGAGATAACTCCTACATGACAACCAGAGTAGATTACACACTCTGGCACGAAGTTTAAGTAAACGACTATTTGTTAAATGCTTAAAGATGGTGATGATGATAGCGATGGATCTCGAAATAGCTATAAGCATAATGAATAGCGACCACCACTGCAATAAACTTCATTATGGAAAACAGATGAAGCTATCAAGAAACAGAGCCTACGGGAACCCAAAGCACAGACCGAAACTAATACTTAAATCCATGTTACCTAATACAAGCAAGGGGAATTTGCCCGTTCATGTACCTAGTTATTTACCATACTTCGCGTTAAAACTGAAATACTGGAATAAGACCCAACAACGGCATAAGGTAACAGAAAACTTGCCTTTTTCACTCTCGCTCTTTTCTTTTAAACTCTGGTTTCCACAATGAAAGCTTTTGTGTAGAGTGTTGGAAGTCTTCGATCGCACGGCGCCTAAACGCTTAAGAGCAGCGAGTTTAAACATATTCACCGTTTTTGCTATAGCTCGAAAGGAGTGAACGAGAAGTAAATCGAGTGAATAAAGGGTGAATAGCGGAAGTTCCTTTGAGCATTCAAACAACTGTGCCACTGTGGCCTACAAGAGAAAAGGTACTTAATTCCAAGCCTCAAAAGAATATTTCTACGATGGAAAATTTACCTCCTGAAGTTTATCCTTATTTTCGGAAAGTAGTTCTGTGAAAAGAAGGACAATAAGTATCATCCTCAGAACAACAGGTGGCAATAAAGGTGTACTGGCTGTTTTCTGCCGTCCAAGAGATTCCGGGTCGGGACAAAAATCGGGAACACGGTTAAAAGTTCCGCTAAACTTGGGCAACATGCGATTTATGCACTTGGCACCAAAGCGCTTGGTTTCTGAATGCAGCATGAAACTGATATCATCAACAACTTCATTCAGCAGTTGGACGTCATCCAGTGATTGAACAATACCCATGTCCGACCTACAAAATAGAAGTTTCTATAATGCGCCCAGAAAGTAATCTGCCGTTTTAAAAGGGCTGCCATACTTGAGAAAGGCTTGAGCATTCAGATGAACAAAAAAGAGGTATTTGATAATAGTAATGCGCAAATCCTTTAGCCTACAGGGTAGAAAAGGCCAGGTTAAGATGAAGATGAACAAACTTTATTGCTGCCTTTCGGTTCATAACTTGCGAATGCAAGCTTGGCATAGGAAACTCATTCTCCCTCATGAAGACGAAACGAGCCTCGTTATTGAGCAGAAACGTAGCTAAGTTTCCTTTGGCACCCTCAAAAGGTGCAGGTGATACAATAGCGCGGAGGCAGTGGAAAACCGTATTTAATCCGAAGCATCTACTAACGTCTAGTGTACCCAACTGATTGTGTGGAGTTCCTATTTTTTTTTAAATCAACAAGTGAAAGAATTTAAACCGAGAGCTCACCATTATCAGGATTGATGGCCGCCGCCACTTTGTAGTAGGTGTAGGCTATAGCACGAGAATAAAAATCACCAACTTCAACGCGATATCGATCTAAGTTAAACATTAAATCATTAATTGGAAACCGAACATAGATCTCCAATGTATATTAGGGCCTTGTGTGCGACCCTCTCGGCTAGTTGTGAGTTAACAACGCTTATTTCCGAGTCTTTCAGATCTACAAGCTTTAAAACGAGTGAACAAACACAGTCTTACGCGAAATCCTGTGAATCCCAACCATGCGCCATGCATCTGGCCATACATCGGGGCGGTAGAATTCTTGCTGGAGACGCACCAATAGATTCTGGTAAAAGCCAAGGGCGCTAATGAGGTGCGCCCTATAATTCTCAATGAAATGGGTCTGATCACTTATTTCCGGGCTCTGGAAGAATGGTTAAAGGCAATATCTTACATGTATTACAGTTTTTGCAATACGGATGGGTTCGTAAAAAACCCTTTGCCACATGAGCTCCTCGCACCTATTGCCAAACTTCACCGGGTCCATAAATATCAATTTTATAAGAATGTTTCTAAGACTGGATTGACAAATTAACGACACCAAGACCTACCGTAGCCTATGACTATTGGCACTTTGGTCAAAAAGAGACTTCGACAAAGTCTCATTCTTGGATAAGACGTCCAGTCTCTGAATTATTTCACCTGCGTTTCTAAAGGAATTTTTGCGACAAGAGTTTACCTACTTGAAAAGTACATCCTGCTTGGAAGGAGCAGAGTCCCCTGGTTGAGACCACGCCTCATCCATGTTTTGCAATACCACAGCAACAATCAGCTAACTAAAACTAATTTGCTATTCGTCTAAGTTTTTTATCACTATCTCTTATTGTAAACAAGAAATTAGATTGAGTTAATTATTATATGAATCAAGCTAGTAGCTTAAGCTCTACCCTTTGTCAACTGTATATTCTGTGGAGGGTCTTAGACTTCCCTGAAAGCATAAGATGTGATACTGGAGAGTTGAAACATACAGATTAAACAATCAGCCAATATATACCACTTTTCCCTAAGTGTTACACCTGCAATCGTTTTGAAATTTTACTCCATTTTAATGAATAATCGGGTCAGCAAGCTAATTACTTTGCTTCTGGGTCTTGAGTTAAGTTTTATGCATATGTAACGTGTAGTTTTTGCTAAACCACCCTAGCATTTGAGTTTCTTTTTAAAAGCTGACGGCTTCAAAGCGTTTGTTTTAATCTAAAAAATTGTGGAACCACGAGACCCCCTGAAGATTAAGGAAAGATAATTGTAGTACTTACGTAAGGGAAGACAATTTAAACCTGGTCGTGTGAGAACAAAGTCGCGCTTAGGAGTCCGAATCACCCTCGTCTTAATTGCCTCGGTTTCGCTACCACATATCTTCCGTGTGCTTATAATAAAGATGTCGAAACACCCAACCTTCTCATGGTAGGGGTGGTTGAAGGGAATAAGGGAAGGGGAAGAATTACCTACAATACTTGCAGCATGTTTATTGTTCGCTCGGCTCCCGGTTTTATTGACGATCACGTGGTTGGATATATTACCTTCTGCTTGAGAAATACGTCTTTTCTTGCCCTCAGAGAAATCTTGGGATCCCACATTGTAGTTAGCGGTAAGCGAACCCGATTTTAAAGGACTTCCACTCTTATTTCTACCGTTTATGGCAAACTTCAGTTCCGCAAAAGACGTGCATGTGTTACGAATGGGAAAATTGTTGACCTCCTATAACAGCTGGAACGCGAATAACGTCAACCTTCGGCAACCACCCCAGCTCTGTGTTCTGCAAGAACCATCTGGGAAAGTTTCATTTCGATGTTTCTCCACCGTACCTGTGTGGAGATGCGGATTAATTGAACTCGCTGCATGTCCTCCACTTCACTTCTAGCTGAATAGAACCCAGACGCTAGTGACTGAGCAGCTGCAAAGCTGTAATAGGAACAAGCGTAAAACTCCATTTCAAGGAACTGCGATATGCCCTCTTTTTCCTAACACAGATCCGCTTTTATGCCGGTGCTCTAATGTCTAGCTATGAACACGCATCATGGTCAGTAGAATTCCCCATCCTCGAATCCAGTTCCTAAACTGGACGAAACTCCAGGTCTAATGGAATTACCAAGAGAGGGATCAATGCTATTGAGGTTAAGAGTATCCTCAGTTGCATAAGATTTTGATTACTGGCTCGGTTGGCTTGTGGATGTTTTATTTAAGCCCACTTGGTGAATTTACAATGGCAGAAACACGAATTGGACCCTTTTTTAAAATCGAGAGTTAGACAGCCATTTTAATACACAGTGCATCGGGCAGTTTACTATTTCGTGGGCTATTTACGACCTTTCTCGTAGCGATCTGAACCTTTCCTACAGTTGTACAAATTTAGTGGTATGGCATAAAATGTATTGCTTTGGTACTAAATGACTGAGGCTACTGGCCTAGACCGGAATCCATGTCCCTGAGTGTAAAGGCAATATACCTTGACCTAAGTGCCACGTAGACTTAAACAAAATTTCAGCGCATTGTACGCAGCCTCTTTTAGCATCGTTACCGGCGCTGTCCTTGGTCAACCTCCTGCGTTGGTCATCACAACGTTGGCGGTGCTTTACAAAATACATGCATATGCACACTGACTGCCCAAACAACCTAGGAAAACGTTGTAAAGCGTGAGCCTAAAATAAGTTCATCATAATGCTGAAGGTTTGCGAGTCATTGAGCATGCGTGTAATGCTTATCTTGGTGTTTGATTAAGTGGACAACTAAGCCTTTACAGATTGCACTTTCGCTCCGGCGGTGTGGTCTTGGGGAAATGTCAGCAGAATCTTTGTCACCGGGGTGTTAGCAACATATTGCCTGGCATACTACTATGACGTGACTACTTCTGAGAATGCTCAAGACGCTACCTGTGCACACGGACAGAGCTTTATACCGCCAGCGTAAATGCTTACTTCCTGGAGGCTACGAGCATAATAATAAGTTATAATTCCGTCACCATTTGATCGACATAACATAGCTTCTGTTTTGAATACCTTAATTGGTAAGGCATGTCGAATCCTGCTGCTTAACCTTCCTTATGTTGCGTCCACACCGGTATTTATGAGGTTGAATTACCATAGTTAGCTTCGCTACTACTTTCGGAGCTCTTTTTTCTTTTGAAGGTTTTTAATTGAGAATATGTTATCTCTTTGTACACAGAAGTTGCTCTTTGCCTTATTTCATTTGCAGCCAAACTATGTCATTTCATAATTAAATGCTCGAAATGAAAAAGTAGGAACAAAAGAATAAACAATTAAGAAAAGATACAAATTAGGTAGCTGAACTTAAACAATTACTTCCCCAGTTAAAATATCAAAGCATTTGGTATTATTTTGGCCTTCGAGTTTACATGGCACTTTGGGTGTAGTATTCCAAGACTATCTTGGAGACAAAAGAAGGTATAATGCCTCGGCAGGATCAGGGCCACCGGCATGGCTCAGAGACCAGCTCACCCGGCGAAGGCAATATGGCCACCCATATGACCACAAATCGAATGCGAAGATTGAATGTTAAATGAGGGATTACCAAAATTTGACTCAGATGAATTGCTGTAAGGAGGTATTGGAAATCAAATGAATTGTACGACTCTGGTTTCAAAAATTTTGTTGTCCACGTACGCTATCTTTACCTACAGAATTCGTTAACAGTAAGTGGGCATTCCTCGGGGCTCATCGGAATATCTTAATTTCTTAATATCTTATTTAAAAACACCATTTGCAGAGAATACTAAAGTGCTCTGCACACTGTGAAAATTATTGAGTCTCTTTGTTCATACAAGCAACTCACAAATGTTATTCTATTCATGCTTGTGCTGTTGAAAAAGTGGATGAATTAATTATGGTATTCTTTTAATACTTCGGCCATTTTGAAGTGCGTAATACCTTGCAATCCTCGATTTGTAATCACCTTAGCGAGTTTATAATCCATTGCCGCATTTCCCAATTATGTAGCATATCCAGCTATAAATTACGGATACCGACTACTTTGCATTGATTGGTCAAACACACAGTCATTAACCAGTAGAATGAAGGGTAGTCGAGGGGTCGGGCGGGCAGCGCTGCCGCAGACAGCGGAAGTGGAGCGTCGAAAGCCAATCAGATTGCCCGGAGGATAGAAGGGAGCGCACGCTTTCATTTCCTCCGTTGGAGGCTGATTATCAACCACTGCCAGAACGAGTCAAAGACCATTGGCGACTTCTATAATAAAAGTGGTTCTACTATTTTGATCGATTTTAAGGGATTTTGAGAGGTAGGTTCCCACCTGGTTTTGTTTGGAACCCGTGGACACTTAGATCACATTTATAATTTCACTGTATTCGTGCTGCTACTTCAATGAACTTCCTATTGTTTTAGAAAATGACCAATCATATCAAGCTATATCAGATAAGTACTTTCACACGATAATGAAAGGGCTCGGCTCTATAGAAAAGGGTTAATCTATGGTTGCAACTCCCACTAACTCCGGAATACAAGTCATGCCAAGCTGCGGTACTCAGAACCGCAGCACACATGAAGTTATGTTAAAAGAGGGATTTCACTACCCACCTTATTCTAATTTCTCGTCCGCTTAGGGTTAAATTAGCAATATCCCTGGCTTCTTACAATGTATTGCTTGCAACTCATGTAGAAATGGTACAACGAGAGATCGATTTAAAACCATATCCTGTTGCAGGTGTCAACTTACTCGGTAGTAAGTTTAAATTATAGAATCAACCGCATTTTTCTTTTAGTATTCAAGCAATCGAAATTCGCCTTTTTACGTCTTAGATAGCCTTTTAGGGTTACTCTAAAATCTTTCCTTCATTATTACTAGTAAGCCCAATTTTAAGTCGAATGCAACTAGGGAATGTGGATCGGTTTTATTGTAGCAACTACACGTCAATACCACCTCCCTATTTTAGATTCTAGACTTATTAGCAATGCAAACATACAAAAGTACTCTTTTTTAATGTGGCAGCCCGTTTCAGGATGCCGACGACGTGTGGATTTCCCAATTGCAAGTTTAGATCACGCTACAAGGGTTTCGAGGATAATCGTCACTTCTATCGAGTCCCAAAGAAACCCGCGGTGCTGCGAGACAAGTGGCTGGAGGCCATTGGACGTACTGAGGCCAACATTGTCAGTCAGGTTGGTTTTGCCACAAATTCGAAACCAATAACCCAGAGTATACTTATTAAATTAGTCTTTTGCCTGATTTCACGACAGATTATATTTTCCAAAGAAAAGTACCAAGTAATAAGTGTGAATTCGCTAGAATCCATCGCTAGTAGAAATTAATGTAGCATTCAAAAAAGGGCCAGCCGTGCATGTCTTCAAACCTAGCCCATACTTTGTGTTAAATGCTCTATTTAAAACACTAGCAGCCCTGGAGCAATTCATTATAAAGTGTACAGAATCGGTTGTAGTTATTAATTTTAAAATTGTATAGATTTGGACCCAATCTTCATATGCCTGAATTTCTTGCAGAGGTATTTTACCGGTTACTGTCATCACCGTATCAAACTGTGATTTCGCTATTTATTTAAAGCACCATCTCCCTCTCTTGGGTCACTTTAAATGCACAACTTACTCAAAGAACTGACTTCTACATGGTCCTCCAACTTACTTTTCTATGTTCCACAGGTATCAATTCGCCTCTTGACATGCTAGAATTAGGAAGAAAATTATTTTTGCCGTTTTATTTTTGAATACAATTTTACATGCATCGTAAAATTGAAATCACTAATAATGTAGTTTACAATAGGAAGTAATATAAGTAATAAGTACTATGAATTTTTGGAATGGGTAGAGGTTGCAATTAGAAGAGCCTTTTATCTGTAAATTGGAACTTTAAATGCTGCCGTTAGCTGCGGATCTGCTCGGGGCATTTCCATGGGGGCGAAAAGAAGGAGGGTGACATCCCAGTGGCTGATCCCGCCACTGATCCGCCAAGGCGAATAGAGTTGCCATCAAAAGGGCTACGTCTTCCTACCGCCTCTGTCGGGTCCGCAGGATTAGGGCGGGGTTACGGGACACTTGTTCGTTCCACAGTTACCATCTCCACCTCCCACCGGCGTGGCGGAGGCCCTGCCACGCACTGTCACTTTCGGCCCTTGGCAATGGCCTCAAGGGGCAAAGCGGGAGTTTCCGTAAAACCACCAGCCCTACTACCACTGCCACCCCCACCATTGCTGCCATCTCAGACTCTCTCTGCAATGGCCTCCACTCTAACCGCATCTCCAGCTGCCCTAGAGGGTCAGTGGACGGAAAAGATGCATATGTGGAGTTTCCTTCTAAGTGGAGCTTCTCCGACTGATCTATTTTCGCACAACCATTTGCCCCAAAACACACATCCACCAAGACCATCGTGTGAGTTAGAATTTCTCTTGGTATTCATAGCCTTTTGACTAAGGTGAATGAGATGAGTACATTGATTGCAATCACATCAAAATTACAAATGTTTCTTTTTTCGCTTTGTTGTAGGCCTCTTTAATATTGTTAGTTAAACTTTCCACTCTAACTGCTATCCGTTAACGCGGCAAATATGTAGAATTGAAATCGTTCAAATGCTTTTATTTGCATACCTTTATTTACCTGTGTCTCCGTACCTCCTGAGATTCAAATAAAGCAAGCTCTCAGTGGTAAATATCTTTGCTACATATCAGATACTTTGTCTTACCCTATTCGTAACTTGCAACTCAGAGCTGGGAGCTAGCATTACACATTCTTATTATGTTCCATATTTATTCTTAGGCATGGATTCCATCACCATGGTCATATTTGATAGGTTTTCGGACTACTTTCTCGAGTTTCAAACTCTAAAAAATTGCATACCGCCAATGAACAATGTTGCTATAGTTCGAGAACTCAGTGAGATTTGGTTGACCCCAGAGGTAGGTTTTCTCACTCTTCTATCGGCTCCGCACATGCTGTAGTTATACAGCCTAGTTCTGCCTTGGCATCGCGTAAGACCAAAAGCTGATTCCATCGAAGCATTTATTTCCTTATTTTTCGATTTTCTTGTGGTATCAAATTCTCCGCTCATCGCCCAAAGTCAGCCACCAATCTCAATAACTTTATGCTCTACTCCCACCCTAGCATAAGGAATGTTAATTTACAATAATGCTGGAATTCTAATCGATTGCCTCATCCTCCTCAAGCTTCATAAATCCTCAGCAACTTCGAATAAGATAAAATTGGAGTCAGCTGCGGCTACCGCTATTGGAGAATTTCATCTTTAGGTTTTCCGAACAGCTGCTGTTATTATTTTCTACGATATGGACCTCTATGACATGGAGATTATTCGCCACTTCATTAACCTTCAGCTGGTTATTCTAGCCGATGTATGCAGCGGCTCAATTGACGAAGCTTCTAACTATTTCAGAAGTCGTGGTGGGTAGTTTGTTTGATTGATGAGTCTGCGCCTTATCATATTTGTAACTAACTATTATTTATCTGATTTTACTATATTTATTTCCAGTGGGTAATTTGTGACGGTTCACGATAATTTTTAAATTCAACATTTCATTTAGTAGCATCATTAGCTGCTTTCTTTAATAATATGTTTACTTTGAGAAAGGGCACAAGAAGGACTAATAGCGTGAATGAGTCCCTTTGTTTTATTTGGCATGATTTAATCGCCACCAAGAAAACGCCCATCCCCACTACACATTAGTGTGAAGCAAACTAAGTCTAATGTTAGTAGGATATGCATTTAAAGACTTTTAATAAAATAAACCCCATTTAACTCTTCATTATAGGGATTCACTTTCGAATTATACAACCGGAGCCTGACATAGACACGACAGCTGACATAATTTTCTCTAAGATACTTCAGTACAATTATGATACTTGCGCTGAGAATTCACCATTGCTTCCGCAGCGTACTGGAGAGCACTGTAAAAAGATTTTCTCGAAAAGTCTCCGGGGAAGAATGCTAGGACTCATTGGACTAGGTTAGCCGGATATTTTAATGATTCGCTTGAAGCGAAAGTGTGCATGCCGCTCATTAACTATACTTCCATTATTTCAAAATAATAGCCTGGCAAAGTAAGTCTATGTGCACATAGCAAATTCTAAGATGGTACAATGAGGTGAGACTGTATTGCGCCTACATTTAAGCCACTGTTAGGCAGGTTAGTGTTACACTGGAAACCATATGACATGTACGAACTGCTAGTGGCATTAAGGCTGCCTTCCACATCCCTGCATACTTTGACACTTTCTTCTGAATGAACGAATTCCAAATAGGAAGTTGTTAACACAGGTATTCACATTTTTAATTCGATAGTACCTTCTTAGACAATAAGGTGAAGCCCCAACGTGAACATGTGAAACGGAAGTTAATTGCAAAAGCTTATCAATAAATGTCTCATTTATCATAGTTCATTGAAGAGTACTTTATAATGCTTATTTTTTGATGGCAGTAGCCGTAAATTTCCTTATTATATACCTCTACTCCGAATAAACGAACCCATTTTGTTTGAATCTTTTAAAGGCCATCCAGTTAAGTAGGTGTTTTGTGATAATCATCATGGATAGTAACCCACTTGTGGTAGATCTCCAACACTATGGACTAGAGATTCTAGCATTAATTACTCTCTTTGCTTATAACGAAATCTTTTTCTCAAACAGAGATAATATACTATTAAACCAATTTCCCGTTTCAACGTGTTAGTGGGGACAGGTTGCGTGACAGCCTGGACCGAGTGCATTTCCTTCCGGCTATTTGATATCATTATAAGTCCTGACGACTCAACCTTGCTGTCCTCGTGGTGGTTGAAGCCGAGGGCTCTAATGAGGCTGCGACGCCTCTGGCGTGAATATTAAGAACACTTCATTTCGCGGGGTCGGAAGTCGATGCGTTCCCCAACAGCCTTAATGCCATGATAAACTCTATGAGATGTGTCCCTCACTCGAAGGTCGGCAAATGCGTAGACCGTTTTAATTTTGCACCGGTTAAAAAATTATAAATTTGTTTGCCATAGCTTTTGGCATTGTTAAATCATCATAATCAAGAGGCTGACGATGAAAGTTTGCTGGATATTTTAATAAACCTTGCAGATGATTGGCTTTGATACACACGTTGCCATATTATTTTAAGATGATGCGTTTTTACTTTAATGTAGATCCCATTGGGCTTGCAGTTGCACGACGCTGTTCAATTTTTGGGCTGCAAGTCATCGTCCACGACCCAACTGTCTCGGAGGGCATATGCAGTGGCCTTGGCCTAGCACAGTCCGAACACCTTGAAAGCTTACTTCCTCTCTGCAACTTTGTCTCCTTTCACAATTGGAAGTTGGATCCTTTGAATGATAGAGGCTACCAACTGAACATCACAAGCCAGCACCTTAGTTTGATGAAGAAAGGTAAAGGCGATATGTTTCAAATGTGGGAGAAATTATCTAAGGGGTCGTGGTCCTAATCGCAAATGCGGATGGATGATAGCCTATTATGCACCTGTACGATTCCGTATGGTCTAACCACCATGTCAAGATTTTACACCATCACGAATGATCTCATTCTCATCCCAATAAAACAATCCGATTTTGGGCTTCGACATCTTTTTAGCACAATTAAACAACCACCAAAGCGTCCCTTTTTAAATAAACCCTTCTTGTTGCCAGAACCTTGATTGAGGTAGCTTTATGAGATTTTTGTATGGCGATAAATCCAGTAACTTGGATTAAAAGACTGTGGATGCACATGATGGGGCTATTGACAGGACTCAGATCCTGTTCCTTCAGCCAAAATTCTCCTTACTTCAGTATGAATGGTTTGTGCCTAATTTTGTCTTTTTCAAAAATTAAAAAACATTCATTTTAAGCTAGGGTTTAATGATAACCCATGGCCGTCTTTGCGTTGTCTTTAATCAACCTTTAAGTTTCCCCTCGATTTCACTTTGATGTTTTAATGGGAATTCAATTACGCTTCTCCGAAAACATCATCATTTACTTGAATTGAGGGAGAGAATTTAAAATCGGAGGAAGAGGGATGTACTGACACAAAGCTTTTTCTCTTAAGACGCAAGCATATTTTGCTCAACCAACCGTGTGAGCTTCGACACTTTGGCGCTCGCTAGAAGCCTCGGAGAGTGCCACATCAAAAGTGTAGCTCTTACAAAGGAGCAAATCGCTAAGCTGATGTCCAGTCGCTTGGACGTCACAGGTACTCCCAATTTTGCGTTGATTTCCGTAGCTGTCGATTGCAATGCCATAGTACAAAGTAGGCGTTAAGGTATTATGTTTTGCTTAAAGTATATTTAATTATCAAATACGTGTCAGTGATGGGTCAACTCCATACTATTTTATTATTTGGTAAGTGCCTGAACCCAATTAACATGGCAATGCGTGTATGCCTACCAGTCCGCTGTTTTACAAATCCCCTTGATTTACCTCAAAAGTTAAACGTAGAAAGTGTGCTAGCTTTTGAACGCAAACATTTATCTGAGGTCATCTTTGTTTAATGGTTATTCGATACCTACCTCATTTTCGTAAGCCGACCTCCTAAAATGACGGATTTTCGATTTGATTCATAACCAGTCTGATTGCGCGAAGTAACTTTTGGGCGGTGGACACTTGTAACTAATCTTTATATTTCTCTCCATTGACGCAGTTCTGCACATGCGATTACTGGAACCAAAGTTTCTGTCTTTTAAATGAAAAGCATTTGAGAGAACTCAATTTACAATAACCAATCTTCGATACCCATTTTAGACATCTCCAAAGGAACGTCTAATGTCTTTGAGATTAGTCTTCCAAAATTGCTGTCCGAGGAATCTTTCATCAACCACCGTCGAAGGGTTGCACACTTCGTAGCGGACTTCATGTGCGGCATGAAGGAATCTAGTCCCCATCAACCAATTCATTCCTCTGTACATAAGTCTATTTCAACTAACCGACGAGAACAATTAGTTTCGAGCAACTCCAGGAGTCCCTTGGAAGAAAGCACTGAAATCGACTTAAATGGATTAAATTCTGATAGTAAGTTTAATCTTTCTCTTGAAGTGTATATTGAAGTTATGATGGCCCACTCAATTTTTCTTTAACACCTTTCGTTGTAGCTGTTATGATTCAGAGAAAAAGCCCACCCTTTACAAGTGCTGATTACAATTTCAGTGAGCGGATTTAGTGCAATTAAGCCTCATAGAGAGTGCAGAAATCTTTTGCAGTTAACTTGAGAGTTATTTCTGTCTCTAGGTATTGAACCAAAATGCTTTCACTTCGACGGCGTGGCGTTTTCGATTGACACACTGCTTACTTCATCATCTGATTCCAAACCGCGTACACCCTTCGCATAGACACCGATAGCTTTCTCCTAAAGAAGAGAAGAAGAAGAAGAAGAAGAAGTATTCTGCTACCATTTACAAATACATATCACTCGTGTAATGTTCTATTCGTTAAATTTGTCTTCAACTAACCCCCAGTGGATCGGATTTTCATCGTATCATTTGCATTTTCAGCTTCCATTTTAGTTTCTTTATTAAAGCCACAGTTGCTAGACTCGGCCCGCTCTATGTCTGTCAGTGTCGAGCGGTAAAAGCAAAACAGAATTCCACGAATACCAACTTACTAGTGTAGGAATGTTGTATAATTTCGCCCACAATTTGTGAGACATTGTAATAAAAACTAATTGATAAACGCGTTTCCAACTAATCTAACACTTTACTATTGGAGGCTAACAATTTGACAACCTCGTTAAGGCAAGAAAACATGAAGTATCTCAAGCATAATCTGCAGGCCATTTAGCTAGGTAAAGTGTAGACATACTGCGGTTTGTTGCAAAAACGAAATCAAAGAGATTCACTATTTCATGATATTTATAATTCCTTCCCTGCTGCCTTCACGGTGTGGGTAAAGGATACATGCGAAGCTGCTTAAAATTGGTCACTCATCTTGCCGGTAATTTTGTGCGTGTGAACGTCACATATGGCCTCTTTGAGTACTGTGTGTTATGCTACATGCGCACACTAACGCGCCAACCATTGCCCACACCTATTCCCCATTTTCAATGTACCAATGGAATCGGAATGCTTTTGTCCTCGGGACACGGAGAGGGGGGCAACTAATTTTTCAAATACGGTATTGAGATATTTAAATGTTTCATTCAGGCTAACGACACCTCAAAGGACAGAAAACACACCAATAAGGAAAAGTATCCCATCCTTAATGGGTAAATGCAATGCAAGACTTGACTACACGCATCTCTTGCTCTTTATAACATTACAGTTGGAAAGGATGGGAGAAGCTGCTTCAGAGCTGATTCAGTAAATTCACATTAAATGGATGCAAATTACTAGGACTTCAAGTAGTAAAAAAATCGCCACCACATCGAACTACAACACAAACTCCACATACCCACTAAGGATCACGAGAGAATGGGCTTATCATCATCAATTTTATTTGGATGTCTGCTATGGCCTCCAGGCTAAAAAAACACATTTTCTATTGCCATTAACAGATTTTTAACTTATAATCAAAACCCTCTACTCCGAAAAGTATTTAAAGGCTGACATTTAAGTTAATTCTCATAGAGCTTTTAATTAACTGACTCACGTGCGCATTACCGCGTGCATGCAGCACCGAGCCTTCGTCTAGTTTCCAAAACTAGTGCCTTCACACATTATGTCCAACCAGTGCTTCTTCCACTTCCCGAAAGTCAGAGGTGCCCTGGCCCAGACAGCATATTTAAACAGTGGCATGAACGAATAAGCCGTGTGGTCAGGGGTTCCTTTCCAGGCATTCATATTTGTCAATAGAACTGCTCCATCTCAGCAAATGCTGGATTGGGCAGTAAAATAAGTACTCAACCCCTGAAAATTTGTACCTGATGCCCTAAAAAAGACCATTCAGAATCAAAAGTCTTTGTTATAAATGCTCCATTACAAAAACTTCGGGTCCGTGATTCTGTCGAGAGCCATGTAAAGTGACAAAATCCAAGCCCAACAATAGACACGTGACAGACACTCGAAGATACCTACGAAATTCCACCGACGGGGCAGTCACTCC
Source organism: Taenia solium (assembly GCA_001870725.1). Classification (NCBI taxonomy): domain Eukaryota; kingdom Metazoa; phylum Platyhelminthes; class Cestoda; order Cyclophyllidea; family Taeniidae; genus Taenia; species Taenia solium. Next base: position 128,928 of record MIEF01011715.1, on the reverse strand, counting down.
ATGTCAGTCACCAAAATTCCCCACAGCCCGAGTGTGGGAAGCGCAGAACCGACGACTGCCCGTCCGACGCCACAAATTCCGAGTCACATCCGCTGATGGCCCCAAAACCATCCTGCTTCCGCCTTAATTCACAACACTCGCCGCCCGGAATCAAAGTGACCATCTGTGAGGCCACTCGATTTAATCAAACCAGCAAACACAGCCACTAAATAGCTATGCATTTTGGTCCTGGAGTGAATCACCCAGTGCGCTTTCAATAATTTAGTCGCACAAACCCATCTATTGCTCAAATATTGAGGTATCGAGTGCATTGAGTAACAATCCACAATCATGAATATTCGCTTGGTGTCCAACTATGAGTGAAGCTAAAATCCTTCAATAAGGTAAGGAACAAGAATGATTATCTGAATGATATTTATACGATATAAAGTATCCACTACAGCGATGGATGGCACATCTACTCTTCCGAAAACTGCCGGCGCAGATTTGATGCTAAAAAGAGCATGGGAAACGTGTAAGACAAGTGATAGCATAACTCACACAACCTACTTTTATAATCAAGCAAGTGGCCGTTGCTAAAAATGAAGTCTGACAGTTGATTGAAAGCCAAACTTATGGTACCTTTCAGATTTAAAAATGAAGTGACGTACATAGAACTAATGAGTAAACTGGAAAGACGTGATTGAAAGTCTACGTATATTAATCGATCTGCAGCATCCACATTCAGCCGATAAATAGTGCAACGTATCATAATGAAAAGCTTCCGACCTATTTTCTTAAACAAAAAAAAGAAGTTGGAAGTCAAGAAAAGCAAGAGTTTACAAATAGGATCAGGAAAATCATGTATTGACCTTGTTTATGCTCTCCATTGATCTAATCAATTTCCAACCTCCACTCAGATTACCATACACCTGCACTTTTGTGCAACAGAACCATGGGTAAATTGGGACCAATTTACATTACGAACCAAGTAAGTAGTCAAAAATGACCTGTGACATAGAAATACATCCACAAATTTAGTGGTACGAATCACCTTAAAAAATGAGAAGGATTTTTGATGGTCTCATATCTGTCCGATTCAAAAGATTAAGGTTCATTCTACGCATAAATACAGAAAACCTCACTGTTGCTAGTGGGATTCGGAGTGGTGCTACACACCAGTGGATGCCCTGATTGTGCGAATGTGGAGGACTGCACGCGAATGAGGGAAGCAGACGCATTTCCAGGTGCGATTACATGAATTGCAGACCCCGGCAAGTCTGATAGCGTACCCGAATTAGCAGAAGATGAGGACATCACGGTTCCACGCTGACCTTGTGGATTACTGCCAGGTGTATTTGAAACACGGTAAACCGCTAGACTACCAGAACTAGCGCTTGTATTTGAACTGGGAAGTACGATTCTGGAGGACATATTCATAGAGCCAGACACATTTACGAACTGAAACGTGAAGATTAACCGTAAATGGGGACGACAACAAATGTTGGTGTTATGTGAAGGCTCACAGTTGCATTTGAGCTAGTATTTGAGGCAATACAATAGTTCGGCGCCGTGATCGTATACTTCTCCGGAGCTAACTTTATTCCTGGTCCAGACTTAATTGACGGAAGAGCATGGGAATTGATTTTCTCGGCATATTCGAGAAGTTGCCCCCTGTGAAGTGGCGCAAGTATAACGTTTTCCAGCTTGTTTTCAACGGCCAAATCTAGATCTTGTTCAGAAATATTTGACCGCCCGGCATACAGAGCATTATATTTAGCATCGACGAGTATTTCACCAGTGTATTCTAAACCGTGCCGTTAAGGCAAGTGCCATTTACTTGAAATAATATCCATCACATGATTATAGACATCCTCAGATAAATCGGCCAAATTAAAATCGTCAAAAATTGACTTGATTACGCTTAAAACCGACAACTGATCACAAGGACGTTGCTCGAACCCGTCCATCGCAACACACGCAATTTCAAAGCGGGCGCGCTTTGGTCTGAACAGAAGAAAATAATCATGGTGATAGGCTTTTAAAAGGTTGGACATCTAAGTCAGGTATTTTTCGCACAAGTTCATTAGAAAAATTTTAAACTTTGTCTTGAAGTAATAATGGTAGTTATTGTCCTTGAAACTGCCTGCAATGTAAATTTATTGCTGATTTCATTCCTTTACAGCAGCGGACCTTCTTTCAAAACATCCCCATTAAAGTAAAAACACACAGTAGATGCATTTATTAAATGAAGCGCTTAGCTGCCACTCAAACCTGTGCCGAATACTTCCTTGTGTACTCGGTACATATTTGTGCAATCTAGTCTAGCTCGTAATTCGCAGTGCCTCGAGACCCCCTTAAAGACAAGAGCAGGCACGGAACCCTCGAAGAGTGTGCATTTTTAACGTATTGACAGAGTTTGGGCTGCTGACCTGCCCCAGAGGCCAGCCCATCCGGCCATGGTGCAATGGCGAACCGCCTGCTAGGTATAACACTCTCCCAAGCGATGGCGTGTACGCCAGTGCGCCAAGCACAACGCCCCACCTACAGCTGTATTGACAGCATTTGTGTCCAGAGCTAATAGCGAAGCACTTGACTCGAAATAATGCGACGTTAGAATCGGTGCAGGGCAAGCATATGAATCTGTGTTCTGAACGCTTTTTAATATCGCTTCTAACTTCTACAATTTACCCTGATCACTTTTCATTTTAAAACAATCCTTTAAAAACGACCGCAGTAGCTGGCCTATCCCGAAAATTCGCGGGATTCTGGATGAATTGTTGGGGGTGGCCATGTCCTAACTTACCGTGCCACTGTCACCCAGTTTGAGGAGACGATACATTGCTTACTTTCATAAGAACAGCCATTTTCTTGGAGAATTTTTGATCAATCCTTCTCCTTGTAGGCAAATTAACACCAATTTTGTGTTGGTAATTTTTCTGAACATGTTCATTGGAATTGCATGTTGCTAAGCCATGTTTTGTACGAGTTCGGGAATAATCAAGGTGAGAGTGTTTCCAAAAGCCGTTGTAAGGTAGTAGTTGTGACGCAGGATTTAAAATGGATGGTCTGGGACCCGCGATGACTGATGTGTAGTAATAAAATCCCTTTTGACTTTTTTGTTTCAAACATCACCAGTATTCCAATTTCGTATATTGTATGATAAGTCACTTACGTCCACATAGGCGATCAAACACAGCGCTGGTACACAGTAGAAGAGCCCTTCATTGCCGATGACTTCATTCCTTTTCCTTTACCATGGCTGTAGGTGAGGCCTATGTTGATTTAGAGGGTTTTACGGCTTTTAGCAGTGAAACCAGTGTGCGTCTCTGTGTTTGCCAGATAGACTCGATCTTTCCGGTATTTAACATAGGCTTTATTGTGCCCTCCTTTTAAGCTTAAAATCCCTTCATTTGTAACTGTTGGTTTCTTGAGAATTAGCTTCAGAATCCATTTCGAAGTCTCATAGACGCACTTCGGCTATTGGAATTTTTCACTCAACTTCCTCTTAGCATTCATTCCTAAGCCTTCAAGAATGCTTCGCATCCTCCTTGAGTTGCCTCTGATTGGCCAATATTGATAAACCCTCTCACTTCAGCGTCATAAAAAGTGGCATACGAGGACTATGACCCCGCGCAATTAACACTCCAACGTTGTCTGTACGCGCTATGATCCTGCTCCGTATCATACCCTTCCCGTCTTCCAAGCCTGTCATGTCGGGCTGTGAGATAACCTATTTTTGGGAAAGAAATGAGGTAGTCTTGATGCTCACTGGATGCAATATGAGTGTCCTTCTAGTTTGCCAACAATTGGGACCCATTGAGAAAAAAACTACAAGGAGAAGGGTGGAAGAAAATCCTTAGTAATGTAGAGTTGTACTTGGTTAGTCGTTGGTGTTTCTGAGACGAGGCGCTATATCCAACTCGTCGAAATTTTCCACTGCCTGTATCACAGAGTGTGCCGAACATTATATCCTTGGAAGTGGTAAATCACGGAGGCTGTCCTTTGCAGGTCGTGAAAACCCGTTCTTTCTTAACAGACCAGTCAGATTATTTCTGAACAACGTTCCCTGAATTCGATTGTCGGGGCTGCCCTTATATTAGTTGGAAGAAGGAAGAGATATTAGCATATTTGCCGCTGCTACCAAGCCAAAGATGGCATCAGATGCAAAAAAAGGTGGACTTGCAGCTAACGTTTCGAGGACACAATTCATTGCTCAATTGAGATTCTTTGTAGATCTGCACAAATTTTATGGGCAACCGATGATTGTACCTCCTCTAAGTGAATTACTACACTAAGGGTAGCAGGAGTTTCAACAAGCTTGAAATTATGTGATTTGTTAAAAATGTCTGATAAGACAAACCCATATTAGACTACTGTAGCACCCCGGACCTTCCCTGCGATCACAGGAGGACGCAATACCTACAGGACGACTGCTGACACGATCCGAAGGCCATACCGGTCAACTGAAGTACAGAGACAAGGATTTAAAAGCCAGCAAGACCAAAACGAATACCTAAACAAGAATGAAGCACCGTAATGCTTATGTTGTTTTAAATGCACTTTTAAGGTGAAAGGTGGGGGGAAAAATATGAACATCATGCTAGAGACGAACTCTGCATCTCCAGAAGCAGAGGAAGGTAAAACGCTTAGTTCCCTTTGGGTATAAACTGTTTCTAACTAACCCAGGAAGATAACTAGGTCACAGTTTAATCAACCTCTTCGGTCAAAGTATATGCAGAATTTTACTTGTTGTGCATATAATCTCAGAATCTGTAATTTGTACCAATGTATTAATGATAACAATATAAGAACAAACTCTGTAATACCTTGTTTGTCCGAAGTGCTGGTTTCGGTCACTTGGGTGGCCATATTGTACTAGCCGGTTGGCAAGCCTCCGGGCCGTGCCAACAGCCCCCAAGCCCCCTGCTTCCAGAATGTACATTCTGCCCTAGTGCTATGCCTTCCTTTACCTTAATGGAGGTCTCGGCACGCTACATTGGTGGCAGCGGAATGCGAACCCGACTTTGATGGATTGTATCCTGCTCCATACCGCTTCTGGCAAACTTTGGCGGTGTGAAAGAAGTGCGTGTGCTACGGATGGAAGAATCAATCACATCCCATAACAGAACGGCTGACATCGACTTTCATCTTCGGCGTCCCCCTCGCCCTCGTGTTGTGCAAGGAAGCTAGTAACAACTGAAGCGACACTAGCCGTGAACTCCATGTTCAGTAGAAATGCCACGAGAGACCAGCGACGTTGTGGTCGAGCACCCTCTGTAAGCTCTTCCTTCTGCTATTGGGCAACTCTCCTCCCTTCGCCAAGATGTGTATCGAAAGATGTGGAATGCGTGGGGCGCCATTCGACAGCATCGTTTTGTTCTTTGCACACTTGGATAGCATGCATTTTGTTTCTATGAGGCCCGATCGCTCCATTTGCTCAGGGTTCTACGATACCGTCGCGCTTCTTCTACGGCATCAGAGAAGCCTGGAATCACAGCATGTGTTGTGTGTGTCTCTCACCCATTCATTGGGCCGCATTATCGTGGGAGAGGAGGACTAAGAAATGCGCATTTGCTGCACCGAGTGCGACGCAGAATTGATGGCACTACACGGACGCATGCGCTCGAATCTCGATGGACTGGGACGGTCAGCTTGTGGGTGCTTCTCGCAGCACTGATTACGTTGTGGTGGCTGACACGAGAGGCCGACTGAGGGGAGCGTCGGGGATGACAGTCGAAAGAAGAGAGGGGCTGTGCAATGCTTTGTTTGTTCGAACTGCCGGTGTTGGTGACTTGGGTAGTCACATTGTACTAGCTAGCTGGCCAGCCTCCGGGACGTGCCAATAGCCCCAAGACCTCTGGTTACAGAATATATATATTCTGCCCTAGTAATATGCCTTATTTTGCCTTAAGGGAAATCTCCGGACGCTACAAACTCAAAACTCATAATCTACGAACGTTCTCAATCTTACTCACTTTGAATATTATTTCCATACAATAAAAGAAGGATTTTAGTACCGTGTGAAGCAAAGTCTTTTGCGCGTTCTTTGTATGCATGTGCTTCGCATTCCCACCGGTGGTAAAATATGCTCTTCATAATTTCAGGTGCGGTGGTAATAATACGAATTTCGTGGGTATTAAGATATACATAGTCATTTGCAGCATGGTGATGTAACCAAGGGTTTTTAGTAGTTTTTGCACTCACTGAGCAACAAACAAGCAGTTTTGCAGATTTCTAGTCAACACCAGTCTTTGTTTTATCAGGTTTATGATTTTCTAATTTTCGGTTCATTTATGGCCACGTTAGGTAAACCGCGTTTATCGAAATTCTGTGCTAAGGTTTCATTGGATAAAAGTGTGTACTTAGTCGTTATTTCAAGCTGTTTATAGCGTAGTTTGGCGTAATGTCTACTTCAGATGTCAAAGCGTCCGTGGTATGTTCAGGTGGGAGACATCTTTTTTAGACATCACAGGAAGAGCAGGAATCTGAATTTAAAGCTAAATATCCTGGTTTAGCCCAAAAGGGAGCTGCCTCAATGCTCTTACAGAAGAGGCTCAATCGAGGTGTATGTACCGTCATTAATGATTTCCAGGTTTTTTAGCACTGAGAGTATATACTTTTCTGTCCATCATTTTCACTCAATTGATAGCTTTTAACACTCTTACAGCAGCACTTTTTTGACGACTGTGAGTTGTAACTGTGTAAAAGGGCTAAGTCTGGTGTGAGGTTTTCACCATATTCCATATTTTATGCTGTCTCATGGGAGAATGCGAAACATTCCTGATTGCTTTTTTCCCTGAAAGTATTTCTGCGTCCACTTTCTGTGCAGTAACCCAAATTGGCCTCTCACCTACAATCGTGTTATCGTCGTGTGCAGCAAAGTAATAAAAACGGATTCATATTTTGTATTCGATAATTTGTCTGATGTATTTAGTTTAATAAGGGTCGATTTATGAATGGTCTAACTATTGGGTCCTCTGTTCGAATCGTCTCTGGTAACGTATCGTGATTATCAGAGGCCATGGCACAGTAATTCTCATTTCTATTAAATACATAAAGGCTATAAAATAACTCGAATTATTTACTTACGTCATAATTAGGTTCCCAGTGTGCTTGAAATAGTTTTCTTAGGGGTTTTCAATGTGCAAGGAAATTTACTGTTGTGGTGCAAGCCTGCCACTTCAGATCTTAGTGGTTTGAGTGAGAATCGTTAGTATCTTTTCATTGTCGTGCATAAGTCGCTAAAACGATTTCAGTGAGTGGCTTTATGCATTTGTAACCCATGGAATGAGAGAATTATACCATTTTTCTCACTGGATAGGTATTTAAGTCATCAGTTATTTATTCTTACTCTAACTCGTAGAGTTGCGCAGTTTCGCCATTTGTGTGGCGTTGCTTCCGTAAACATAATTGCAACTAGCTAAAATACCATACCTATATTATTTAAACTGAGTAAGCGCCTTTTTACGAGGGCGCAAACCGTTGACATTGGTTCAATGTGGTTACTTAATTGTTTTAAGTATGTAGCAAGATTTGTCTATATTTTTTTAAATAATTGATCGACTTTACAAAAGGCTAGAACTTGTACTGTGCTCACTAGCCTAGTTTAATTTGGACCAAATTAAACCAAATCCCGCCTAAGCAAATAGATTGATACCGGATATTCACTGACTTTAAACCACTCCGTTTCTAGGCCGCATATTTTTCTTTGGTCGGCATCTATTCCAACTTCTTGCATGTTCCAGCACAAGTTCTTCGATTCTGGTGACTACAACATGGCGCGAGCCAAAACTGCTCAACAGAAATCGACGACTGAAGAAGAGGCCATTGAAAAGGAAGAGATCCTCCAGGAATCGACGGGCGTTACCATTGCCACTCCTGAAAGTGTCCCGGCAGTGCGCCGAAAGTCGATGGTGGAGAGCCTGCGTTCGCATCGAGACAGCCTCACTGCCACCGAGCCTCATCACCGCCCAGAGAATCAATGAGGACAACTTTGAAGAAGGAGAATGATTTGTCCCGCTTCTTGACTTCGTGATATTCTTTTCTCAACATGAGCTGCTTATATGCTTTTTTCATCCTCATGCCTGTGCAGCATTTATAAACGCCCTTGAAGTACTCAGAGGATGCGCTGAACCCCTTGCTCCCCTCCCGCTCCACTGATATCCAGCGCTTCTCTTGATCTCATTGCGTCATTATGAAAAATAGATGAGGACGCATGTTTTAATACTCATTTGCTATGCAATCCAGTGTGCGTATTTACATTTTTCTTGTGAAAATTGTGTTTTGACTTTGTAATTTACTAAAGTGTGCGACGATGCATCACTGTGAAGGTTCACGCTAAATTGCTACCGCCGTTGGATGTCATTGCGCAAAAAGAGCAAGGTTTAAAACGTAAAATAGCTTATCATCAAAAGTGATTAGGGAGTCGTTTGATGTGCGGCCATCTAATATATCTCAGAAAATTTGTTGGGATTGCCTTTTATGCCAGGTGCTTCCCGACTGCGAGCAGCCTGCCGTTCCGTAGCAAATCCTAAGGCACTTGAGAACTAGGCCGTAGAAATGACTGCTCTCAAGGCTCCAATTACAGCCAAATCATTGTGTTGTTCCAAGGTACCGCATAGAATTGGCTGTGGTTTTGTGGTTGGATGCAGCATATAGGTCTATCTGACCGTTAGCAGGAATGGGCAGTTACTGGGTCTTGGCGATACGCTCCTTTCGTGTGCTGAGGGGAAAGCGTGAGTTTAACGTGCCAAGATTACGCTTCTGTTAATGGAAATTCAAATAATTTTCTAGCACCTGCTAGTAAGCTCCAACTCTTCCTTCTAGGAGAGCCATGACTAATTTAATTCATTGCTAGTCACACTCAGAATTGGAGAGGGAGAGAATAGGGGAAAGCAATCTTTCCGAAACTGGTTAACTTAAAATCCATAACGCGAAATCTGTTGTGAAGCTCTAAAAAGAAAAAAAAAGTCAAGACTCCTTAAGATGTGCCAATGTTTCTAAAATGGGCCATTTAAAGGCCACCGGGTCCTGGAAACGCGCAGTAAACTTTGCGTAGAATTTGGGCAAAAAGTGGTTTAAACTAGGCAGTTATTAGTCACTTGAAGACGCCCAAGTCATGGCACACGCCCAACTCCAGCGCCCCATCGCCGCCCTACCGACGTGTGGCGATGGGGCGGTGGCAGTGGTGGTGGACCAGGCCGTTGGTACGCGAACCACGAAAGGATGCACGCACACACCCAAAAGTTGTGTTGTGATCTCTACTTTCTGAACCTCCCTCTTCTTCTCTCTCGCCCTCTCCCTCTCCCTCCAGCAGGGATTTCTCTCCCGTCAAAACACAACAGGCTGAAATAGCCTAATAAGCCTGCATTTACAGAGGACACGCTTGCCCTATGGACACGTGCACGCACTCGGAGCCAGACCAATGGAGGCGGGAACACGTTCAATCGTGCCTACGCGCATGCACGAACATGCGTGTGTGCGTAGATGGGGTGCAGACCGGAGAATAAATAACGTGAGACTGCATGATTGACACTCAGTCCGCCCCGTTATCACCATCTTCCCCGTATGTCCGCGTGTGCTAGCGTTTATGCGTGCATGCATTTACGCTCTTTTCTCGTTTTCACTTTCTCTTGCGTGCGTGCGTCGCGAAACACGCACGTCTCAGCTGCCACAGGCACACTGCTCGGCCTACAAAGTGATTGGCCGGTTTTGGGCATGCGCCCAGCCACTCAGTGTATATAAAATCATCTCGATGCAGACGTACTCTCTTAAAAAGACAAAAAACACTACTGTGCGCATTAGAGAGAGGAGCGGAGAAAGAAAAACTGCAGAACCATCACCGGAGAAGTTATTGCGGAGGTTATAATTAGCATAGAATGCAACAGGAATAAGACAACAAATAGCTTGGAACAATCCGTTGTAGCCGAAACTGAAGAAGACCTTTACCTTACTGGTAAGTCAGATACCTTTTGCTATCGCAGCCCATAAAGCATGAATAAGCGTTGTCGTTTAAAAGTAGTATCTTGCGCCCATGGCATTAAAACAAATTCACTTTTGCACTCTCATGCGATTCGAGGCTGCAGACCAACGGCGGACCTGTATATCGCCGAAGAGCACTCTCGTGTATCGGTGAGCAAGTGCTATTTTGAGGGCCGTCTCCAAAAGTTCCTTAATTTCCTTCAAACTAACGCTAATCGTTATTCACGTGGGAGATCTAGTGGTAGGGCGCACAAGTGTATAACGAATCATTAACAGAGTTGTGTTCTTTGTTAATGCAAAGATATGCAGTTAGTATGACAGTGCACTCGATTGGCAAGAAAATTGGCATTAAAAAACGATCTTTGTGTCATCATCGTGATGTTTCGACTACAGTAAGGAATGCAAAACAATTATGCACTTTAATTCTGTGTAGGCCACTGAACATCAAAAGATCGAATTAATTTGACGATTATTATTTTGTGAATGTCATCCACCTTTCCACAAATAACGCACGATCCGGCCGTTGACTGGGTGTAATTAGATTGTATTACTGCGATTACTGTTGCCTCTGCTTCTGCTACACGATATTTTAAAGCGTCCTCTTTTTTAGCTTGCCCTTCCCCATCTCCCCTCACTACCCTTCTTGTGCTAAGCACTCCCAATTTCGCAATTTCAATCCGTTTACCAGTCTTTCGCTTGCAAGCGTGCCTCCACGCTGATCCAGATTTTTGCATCGCCTGTTTCCACTTTGTATCTTGAGTGTCGTCGCTGGGATTCAAGTTACATTTAATGTAATTGGTATGTTCCTTTTAACTCACTCGTTGTGCATGTGAGTTTCTAACTAGCGCAATTATAACTATTGCGTCCAAAGTGATTATCTGAGGCACGACAATCGAAAAAATCTTTTATTTAAAGAAGCTGTGGAGTGAGACAATTTCTTTCGCCTGATTAATCGAAACCAAGTGGGTCTCCTACAGTCGTCTGGAATAATGTCTGAAAAGTACTATAAAAGCGTCCCTTCCTGAAGCGCAAAACTAGTGAATGAGTGTATATTCTCACCATCACTGCCCCTTGTATGATATCGACACGTTCTCCATCGCCATAACCATTACTCGTGTCGACTTGACCATCACATCCGAATGCGATAATGTTGTCACCATTTGAGAGCAGATCGCATTCCCTGCATCGCCATTTGTAGTCTTGTAAAATTACAGGCTAGCACGAAGATAGTTGGTGTAATTTATCATGCTTTGGGGCGATTTCTTTTAGTGTTCGTTACATCGACATTAATGAGAATAAGCATCGTAAATTTGCTCGTGCGTGGATGAATTTAAAGTTTCCGAAAGCCGTTGGAGCAACCATCTGGTGTTGATTGTCTTACTGTGCTCACTATTTGCATCGCAAATCTTACGTCTCCACCGATCGCCTTTATGCCACCGTCCTTTCTATGGTCCATGCGTAATCAGGCGGATCGAAGTACTTTCATTGGCGGTGTTCCAGACAGCATTCATATTTTTATCATCAGATTAAATCCATATTGGCTATTTTAGTTGAAAACTTACATAATGTTATGGATTGTATTCATTTGCACTTGTTTCCATCCCACGATGTAACCTGAACATCGCCCACATGTAGTCTGTGATTACTTCCGTATATCCTATCTATATTTTGTTAATAAAAGTTTCTCTTTATTCCCGATTCTGCCATAAAAAAATCTTTGCCCAGTGATCTTTTTGTGATTGAGTCAGCAATGTGTATAAATGATAGTTTCGCTTCACCATTCAAGTCCCAACAATGAGCTCACGGTTGGTGACTCCCATCGTACCACCATTAAGATGATAGGTTAGTGTGAAATATCTTCAGACGGTTGAATTTCAACAAATTACGAGAAAATACGGAAACAGCTAGGCGTCTGAAGCCAGTGAGGGGAAATAGCGAACGTCAAATCAACTGTCAGTAATAAGGCGTTTGTTAGCATTTTTCCAGCCTACATTATTGCATAAAGATCTATCTTGACAAAAGAGGTGGTGGTAAAGGTGGTTAAAATAGACTTTGGGAGGATATGGGCACATATGACCAAGAACGATGGAAGGAGAGGTGAGGAAGTCTTTTTTGCCTCAACTTCTGTAGGAAAATCAGCCGATAGTTGCGTCTGCATTACGGAATGCAGGACGGTCAGTAGGGCTAGATAAGTGGAGACATAATTTTGATACTCTAGGTTTATTTGTCCCCAATACTTTCCACACTATGCATGATTTAGAGAGCACTGACCCGACAGTGTCAGGTTAGTTAGTAAAAGAAGTTTTCATCCCCATGGTGGGGCAAAGGGAAGTCGTGGTGAAATTTAGGGCTGTCATCATATTGCACCAGATTGTTTCAATATAGTTTCCCTCTTCCTAAAAACAAAATACCGTATCTTGCCTAGATAGGCAGTGTGAAATTTAACTGCTGTTTGGCTGATCGTTTACCTCTCAACTGCTCTTAAAGTAAATATGTCACGATGAATGAGTCTCGTCGATTCGACTCTACAAAAATGATACTGATGTCTGTGAAATTATGCACTTCTCATCCCTTCATTGGCTGTGTCGGGGTTGGGAAAGCGTTCTTCTGACCGATGCTTTTAGAAGCCGATGTTGACGTTCATTTCGAGGCTGAATTAAAATCTGCGTTTAAATTGCACTGACTATAGCAAGAGGCAAAGATTATGTTAGCCAATTGTCCATCGAGACGATGTGCATAATTCAACCCAATGCTCAACTATAGCATGAGTGATCACCTGCCTAATTTTCCTGAATGATAGGCATAATTAGCATACGAATTCCTCTATGATTTACATATGCGGGAAAGGGTAAAACATTCGCATAACCACTGCTGATGGAATTCCGTTTCAGAGTAGTTTAACTTACCTACTGTCGTCGAGATGAGTCCATCTTTGAGGAAACTTTCCTGCCGATCTACTCAGGAAGTGCACTCGTCAACAGTTTTCCTGGCAGCTGCTCACATTTGCCTCACAGTCATCGTAGTCAGCCTTCATTTTGGCAAAGGTAAGCTTCTTTTAATTTGTGCCAACATCATTGTGTAATTAGTAAACTAACACGACAAGCCTACTAGCTATGAAATCCACATTCGACGTGTACAACCCGTGCGGTATTTTTCTTCAGCACCCATCCAGCTTAACCCATGATCGGTTACACCTGGTTTTGGATTTTTCAATCAACATTGAGGCACGATTTCCCGGTTAATGCGTGAGTTAGCATCGATAAAAATACCATCGACCTTCACCTGATACAGGCTACAACTGGGTAATACTTCGCAAAACCTTATGAAGTGGGATGTACGTGGTCTGAAATTGCTTTATCTCGATCACTCGTTGAGTTTTATTACAAATGGCCATTGTGGAATACGGATGGAGTTACTGGTAAACTACCGTTGATGAGAGAGTGGGAGGATCCTACTCAATTAGGTCACACTTATTCAAAACGGTTTACGAGCGCTAGCTGCTCAACTTGCATATCGCTTCTGGTTTGCTCCTTTTATTATGAACTTCAGGCTAAAAATGCTGCATCTTTAATCGCTCTAGCAAAATGTAATTCGGTGGTTGTGATGGAAGTTAGCGAATGATCACGGGAAATGTATACAAAAGTCTGTAGAAACATTAAGATTGTGAGGGAATTGACAGTGGGAACGTATTTTTTTCCATGACTGGACACCATTCCCAGGAGGCAATTCATGTATTTGCCATCTCTTGATAGTATGCATCCAAAAGTTCCAGTTTAGAGGTGTTGGAGAGAATGAATGAGGACTATGACTGCATGATTTTCGATTGAGCAAGTTAAATCGCTTCAAGGATCGGGAGTAACAAAAACTTGCAAGTCTACAGATATCAATATCGTTGCGTGAAGAAGTCCAATTCAAATTCGTTAATGTGGTTTTTTTCCTCGTTCCGGAGAAAAATCAAGCTGCCGATGGAAAGAGAGCGCGAGTGAGAAAGCGAAAGTTAGAACGGGAGCCATAGCAGCAGCATTGGGCTGGTGCATGCGTGTGTGCAGCAGAGGGCGCGTGTGCACGCGCGGCATGTCACACCCGTCAGAGCTGTCAGACGCGGTTGACTTTTCCCGGACCGAAGGGGCCGGAAGGCAGGAGGGCAGGAAAGCAGGCAGGCAGGCAGGCAGGCATACAGGCAAGAGAGGGGTATGAGGAGGAAGAGGAGAATCGTAGTGTAAGGAGGAGGTGTAGGCGGGTTGTCGTGGGGTGGAGGTGAAAGTGGGTTGGCTTCGAAAACCGAGCCTGTCAGGCTGTCAGTTTTGGGTAAATCAGCAGTACAGCGCGTGCCAAATGGCATCCCCACCATACCTCGACCTCCGACAGTCCGGAACTGGTTGTTTTCCAGACCCAGAAGCTGATATCTGACAATTACTCCCTTTCTCACGCACGCACTATTCGTGGATCAACTATTCGTGATTAATTTGACTTGAAATTCTGCTCTACAGCCACCATCTTCTTTCTGTTTATTGTCTCCACTTTGTTTTAGTTATTATTTTCTTGTCAAGTGGAAATTTGTATTAATCTGGCAGTCTTGACGGGATAATAAAGTCTTGAAAATAAGCAGCGAAATGCAACAACTGTCCATGGAAAAGGGTGGGGAATGCTATCTTGTCTTACTTCCTTCCTTCCTTCCTCGAATTAAATTGTATACCGGATGTTTTTTCCAGACAAATATTTCAACACAACAGGAAAGGAATTTACATTCAGGTTTTTTTGCATCACTGACGTAAATGGGTTCGATTGAATTCAATTTCAAGCTTTATTCTTAAATGCCATCGACTTTTCTCACTGTTGTGCGATTTTGTGGTAGTATGTGAAAATTACGGAAATTTGGATCTCCATTTCTTGTAAGAACTTACATGTTGGTATTTTCTGTTAACAAATAGACATTACCATGCAATAGACCAGCAGAAATTACACCGGAAAGTCGGAAGCCATAGAACATCTTGTTAAGATCGTACGTTAGGCATGCATATAATATGTTGGAGAATTGCTCATAAGATATCTTTGGGTTCTTGCGGCATTTGTAGGAGCGTATGCAAAATATGCATTTAAATGAGTGTTTCCAACATCAATGCTCGTTGAACTGATGATCTAAAATGTCTGATGAATTATTCACGTGGAGAAGAACTTCCATCCACTGGAACTCATTTTAACTCTTCCAAACGGAACTGGAGAAGGATTTTCAAAACAATCTTGAATAACCTGTGGGATATTGCCTTCCCTTGTACCTTTGTAAACTTTAAACTCTGCGGAATCCGAAAAGTTGAATACTAGTAGTAGCCTGATTATGTTGAAATGGAGTCGATCGGTCCCTCGTACGTCGAATAGTTCCCTTTCGCTTCCCAAGTTTGGCTTATTAGCCTGAGTGTTTTTTGTGCGAAAGGCAAAGCTTTACATAAAACTCGGTATCGATACATCTATACAAATTTGATGGACTGTGGGAGTTAAATTAGCAAACGGTAACAAAATTATTGCGTAAATGTGAAAGGATTTCAAAACTCTGTCAAGTCCATCGTGAAGTAGAGGATCTGAGTTGCATAGCTAAGCCCATTTTTTTGTTACTCAACTAGTCGCTGTTACGAATATTTCCTTGGGTGCATTTGATAACATTAGTGCGTTCGCAACTTGACTCTAGGCTGCCCGAGATAGGGGTACTAGTTTCCAGAAAAGAGCTGCATGAAACCCATGAAGGATTTTATTAAAAATAGCGCACATTTCTACCAGGAGGGTGCATTTGCTATGTTGGAATTGTGTGGTCTATCGCCACTATTGCAGTTACAGTATTTCAAGCGCATGGTTTAAGCATTTATTAAATATCATTAAAAAATAAGTGGGTGCGACTACACATGCGAAACAGAAGAGGCTGACTGATACTCTACGGAAAACCAGTTTTGAGTAAAAAAAGCAGGAAATTTTGATGTCAGATACGTTGCCTTATCATCGATCTTACAAACACATGGAGGATAAGTAATTGCCTAGGATGGCCTCGCTTTTGACCTTTAAATCTGGGTAAACACGCAACCCTGTCAATAGTATACTAGTAAATGATATTTTGCTACCTCTTCATTAGTGCAAAGTCCACCAAAGTTTGTAGCAGCAAAGCAGGCTTGACATAGGCCGAGATTTTCTTTCACTACTCTCCTTTATTTGAGTTAAGCGAAGTCGCCTCGTGTATTTTTTTCTTCAAATTATGCGCCCCCCACTGTCAAGCGTCCATCGCGAGCCCCTACCTTCACCCTATCTTACCCCACCTCTTCCAAGGCAATAGTACCACTACCACCTCCCACCATCATTGCTTTCTCCGCCCTCCCTAGATGACTAGCCCGTACACACTCTCGTTTGCTTCTATAGCGTCACTAATCCACCCCCCGGTGGTTGATGTGTTGGCGTGTGAGATAATTGCTTGACCTGCTTGCGTGTTTACACACAATACTGTGGTCCACCGGGGGAGAAGTAGAGCCCGAGACAAAGGCGCTAGAGTCGTGCAGTTGTCGAGAGGGAGCGAGAAGACTTTGCCTACAAGAAGCTGCGTTTCAGATGAAATGGTGTAGTTGTTTGGAGATACTGTCCATTCAATCTCAAATGGAATTTTCGAGTTTAGAAAGAGGTAGGATGGCGATTGTGGGTAAATTACCAAATCGATTCGGATTAGAGCTATTTCCCTGCTGCCATTTCACGAGCGTAAGTAATCATTTTTCGTTATTCAGAACTGTAAAATCCGCATAGATAAGGTCCATATTTGGGTAGCAATATCCCAAGGCTTAGCCTTATTTCCCCATCTGAACTTAATTTGGTGTTTTATTTTTAACTAGACGCTGAGTTTTAGACCGACGAAAAATAGATTTTTTTTTCCATTGGCTGCTTTGAAGAGGAAGTAAAATAAGAGACGTCAATTTGTAGTGTAGTGCTTTTGCCTGCCCCCTCGTTCGCTCACTCACTCGCCTTCTCTCTCCTCCTCTTCCGCTTCTTTTGCTTTCACCTTGAATACTCGCGTGAAAGTGGCCGTGCAATTTGCTCATCTTGATTGCGCCAGTGCGAAAGCTAACAGCCTTTCCCAGTTGAATGGCATAATCAAGGAGGAAAACCGTTCTGATCTGTAGCGAATATCAACAGCTATTTGCTACTGCCTTCTGATTAAGACTTGTTAACAAAAATGGATTGATTTAGTGTGGAGAATTGAGAAATAGGAATGAGGTTTTGTTCTTTCGCGTACTTGTTTTTTAAAACTTAGGAAAGGGAACATTTGAACCTATTTCGCAGTATTCAGTGAGGTGGTGCTACATCAGTTAAAAGTTGATTTTATACAGCAATCCTCATGGACCCCGAGTGCTAATTGAAATGAATTCACTATTTTGTACTGGGGAACCTGTAATGGACCTTTGGAAATGTCTTCTTTCCTCTTCAAATTAACCTGCAAATTGATCGTGCAACAGTATCCACTGTGGTACAAGCTAAACGATTACATTTTGATGAATAGTATGGAGGTGCCATACCCGATACACTGTTGTGCATTTAGAAAAGGAACATTAAAGGTTGCCTTCCCGACCCATTATTACATTCAATCCAGTACTTTTAAATTTGTCCACTTCTTCTATCTTGCGCACGTATTCCAAAGCAGAGGATTATAATGCTTGATGCTGGTTTTGTGGCTGTAAGCTCATTAACAAGCTTCTAACGTGTTTAATCGTTAAGTCTTCTCCTTGCAGACTAGGAACCAAATGAAAATGAGGAATTTTAAACACTTAAAATTAATTTAGGATTTTTTAAGTGGAGCTCTCATTGATATTTGTGCTTTGGTCTATCATGCAGACACCAAGTCAGTGTTGCTCTTGCATAGTCAACAAGTTTCTGTGCTTTGTGGCAGGTCTTGTGTGAGAATTCGAGGGGTTTTTTTGTGAATGTCAATCAGGCTTTTTAATTGGTGTGTGTATGTACGTATTTATAAACATTTACCTAGAGTCGAGACGACGTAACAACTGCACAGTGTGAAAAACAGCGGGCCTGAATGCCATCAATAAAGCACGCTGATTGGCAACCACTGTCCATCAACTCGTGTGGAGGCAGCTTGCATACACCGCACACACCATGGAGGAGCGGTCTGACCCTCGCCAATCCACACTTTCATACTCATTTTGATTCGTGCAGCACCCATAAAACTGTTATCGTTCTAGCACCTTCGTTTCAACAACACAGCGTTTTCTAGCATAGAGATTTATGAAATCATTAAATTCAAGAATCAGTGAACGCTACGCCAATGAGGGAGCGAAGGGTGGTCAAGCATTAAAAAGTAGCCAATGGAATTTAAATCCCTTTAAAGTAACGCAGCCACTCACAGGTTTGGGCTGATGAAACCATGCATGCATTGTTTTGTGTTATACTCTCGGAGCAGGATCACCATCGGACTAATCACTGCCCCATATAATTAGAGGGGTGATTAGGTGTAGGTCGTTTTCCATCCACTCCTCCGTACGTGAATTGCCTGTCCGGAAAACGGTTCACCGCTTCACAACCATTAGTCACCCTTGCAAACCTGACGACCACGCTGGAAATGACCTCGCAGACAACAGTAACAATACGCGTCTCCAATCCCTCCAAGTAGTGAAGAAACCCACACACACACGCACACACATTTCAATCAAGAAACCTTCATCCCTAACTCATGAACGTGCAGAAATCGGTCAATCTGTTCATGGTGTAGTAAAAAACATCTCATTTATGGTTCGATTTCTCTGAAATCGCATTTAGGATAGACATGTTAACCCATCCTACGGGAGTACAAGTACTTTCGGTGACTTACAGGCAGTCATTTAAATTTTTTAATGCGACTTCCAGCACTAATTCGACATGCAGCAAGAATGAGCACAACTAAGAAAGAGCCATTCATCTCATCGAAGGCACAGGATGTTTCAACCCAAGTAGGTAGGATGATGCCACCACGCCTGCACATAACAGCTAGCTAACTTCCTTATTCCGAAGTACCTCAATTTTGGTTGCATTAATCAAGCAAATTAAATTAATTTCCAATTACTGTTTTTGATTGCCTCCAATTCTTTTGATTTTGCACGTTTCCGTTGTTATTCGGAACGATTGGCATAGAATTTAACTATTTTACGCAAACGATAAGGACTTGTACTATTGAGTGAAATTACTACCGCGTGTAACAACAGCACACTCGCCTAATAGAGCATGCTTTGCTGTAAACAGATTATACGATTTCTCATTTCGGTTTATAAGCCTTAAAAGCCTGGATACTTTCATTCGATAGTGTCTATTTAGCCACAGACACAGCAACCCCGTGTTAAATTCAGTTGCATACGAGTCGGCACGGGTAAGACGGAGGAAGGAGATGCGAAAAGTAAGGCAGAACTAATACAATGGGATCGTAGGCATTCCTTCATGAATTAACAGCCAGGGAAGGAGAATAAGGTGTTGATAAGGTCTAAACAACACACACCTTTCCTCCTGTACACTCATACATCCAAACAATAGTTTTTCCTGGTAGCGTTTTTACCGGGTTATTTATCTCTCCACATCGCCGTATCTTCTCTATCCGTCAATGACAACCAACGCAAAGTGGGGAGTGAGAGCGAAAGGAAAATAAACAGTCGCACCTAACGCACGCATATTACAGTGCCATGAATGAGCACGTACTCATAAATAAGCTATCAGGTGTGGCATATTTTACAAACAACAGGATAGGGACTTCTTTTCGCATATTTATGGGGCGCGCCGACCTATCGCGTCTCGCACAGAAAATGATGGCAACAGCAGTCATCCTATGCATTGAAGATTCACTAAGTCGATTTTAATCAGGCTCTACACGCACATCTCATCTTCATTATCTTTACTAATTCATCGTTAGGTTTGCATCATGAGGACAAAATAAACTACCATACGAAAGTAGTTGCTCTTTCTGCAAACTTCTAAAATTTTAGGAAGGGGAATTGGGCAAGTGCTTCAAAAAAGGTGAATAACTAATAAATTTGTCACGTTAGATTGAAAAGATGGTCAATTCCTTTGCATTTACTACCACTCACAAGGCTATGCTAATGCACTTTAACAGCGTTTTCCTTACAACCATGAAAATTACTGCTTTTAAGCTGAGGCATTCTAACAGCAAATATGTTTTTTTTCATCACAATCGGCGATTGGGGGAATAAAGATAAAATAGCCCTTAATTGCAGCATACGTACATCCCAACAGGATTCGTGTGTGTGTGTGTACACTCACATAAGCCTAGTATTAAGTGGTGGGGACTGGAAACACAACACCGTTTGGTCTTAGAGAAAATGCTTCAATTAAATTTGATGCATAGCTTCCTCACATAACTTTCCTGTTTGGATAGTTGAGTTTAAAGACCAAGTGAACTTGCTACTTAAAGCCCATTTTTTAGAATTTTGATCTGAATGTTCTTCCTGCTGGTCTGGTTCTAGCCAATACAACAGGGCTGCACTACAGGGTGGACTATCGTCGGGGTTACCTTGTGAACCTTGGGGATACCATAAACCTCACGTGCCCCTACACAGCTCCTTTCTACAAATGGACTCCAGCGGCACAGGCCTCTTGGATTCTCTCGGAGGACCAAATGTATTCTCTCAAGGCGGACAGCCTCTCAGTCACCGGGAAGTACATCTGCAGCGCCGTCAACGGTTTCGGCCACAATGCAGCCGAGTTCAACATCAAAGTTATTGGTAAATCTTCTAGCTAACAGTTGGGAACCATGTTCTTGAAAAGTATTCCCTCTTGCCCTCAGTGTAACGCTGTCATGCCCTCATCCTAAGGAATGAAATGATTACAAATTGCAAACATACTGCTGTTAAAACGTTTGTTAGTAAAGTGGTAGCATTTAAGCTTTGGAATGACATTTCTCCTTATTTAATGATAAGTAGAAATGTTTAATCAAAATCCGAGAGTAGAATGCATCTATCAAAACAACCTAAAATAAAGTTTTCCTTCTTTAGACAAATTCTCCCCGGCACTTAAACAAAACTGTGCACTCCTGTCGAACGGTCGTGTCAGTGACTCCGGTATGTTCTGCCATTTTTCTCCACCGCTGCTGTCCTATGTGGCTCCCTTACCGTCTGCGATGAAACTTGGCAACTGTCTTTCATAATAGAAAGAAGTTATTAGTGTTTTATGCTTTAATTCTTGGTAAAAATTCCACGTTCTATAGGTTTTCATTTGCTTCATTGTATTGTCAAACCAAAAGGAAGACAATGAGACTTACTTTCGTCAAAAATGTAAGATTAAACAGTTGATCGATATCTAGTGCTTAATGTATAAAAATGCTTCAGTTCATACTTTTTGCTCCATAAGCAGTAAAATATCCATGTCTAATTAAAGCTGTGTTTTATTTTCTTGGGAATTTTTAAGGTAGGAACGCATTTTCAACACTGGCGTATTAAATGTGCACTCACATCCATGCTTTACGACACATGAACCTTTCACTCATTTCTCTTTCCAAATCATGACTGTAGGGACGTAATTAATGATTTTAAAATGTCACTAGGCCCATGTTTCCTCAATATTTACTCGGAGTCAGAGCTGTCACAACTATTGGCGTGGGGCGAAGACGTGAATTTTGATTGCGAGAGCGTTGCCGTCGAAGGTCTAGCGGAAAGGGTGGCATACACGTGGATGTTTCACCCGCTCAATCCCATAGACGTCAGTCCGCACCTCGACGAGCCGGACACTTACCCGCCCTTCTACCCCACTGACCGTGGGAGACCGCCCCACATAGCTGCCATGAAGGAGAGCACCGACCTGACGCCTACAGAGGCGGTCGCTCGCTTCACTGGATCCACCCTGCGCATTAGGAAGATCACTCTAGCTCATGCCGGCGAGTACCAATGCTCCGTGAACGTTGACGCCAAACTAGGCAATCTGTCAGGCGCTTTGGCCATTAGTAAACTCTCGCGGACATTCAGAATTCGTGTTCAGCGTAAGTGAAGCCCCAGTCCAACCTTGAGGAGGTAATTCCTTTTGAATGGTGGTGGGGGAGAATCTGAAATCAGAAGCGTGGACATGCGCACCTGAAGTGGGCACAGTAAACACGTAATAGCGTGGGTGATTTAAAACAATGCACCCACAAGTAGATCAATTTCGGTGTTCTGACGATGAGAATAACGCCTAATGTCAACGCATTTTCGAGGAAACACCTTCCACTTTTATCTAACATGAGGTCAATTCAAAGTTAAGATCATATTTCATTGAGAGAATCAAATGTCACAGTGTGTGCACAAAAAATTTATGTTAGTAGTTTAGTATCCTGCCTATTATAGGGATTATAAATTACAAACATGTCAGATTTTTACAACTGTTCTAAAATTATTGGGATAATTTTATAAACAAGCAGGTAGTGCATTTATCTGAATGGGTGTTTGGGTCGCTTTTCCCCATCTCTATTAAATTTTCATCGATTTTTGAGATACTTGACCCTATTTTTACTGAAAAATCAGTTCGGGATAAAGAAGGTAACCTAATATTTTTATAAAATTTCAAGCTTGTGAATACGAAAGTGCAATTTTGTTTCTCTTCCGTTCTTTTCATTAAGGGAGACAATCATTTGGTTCATCAGCATTATTGTTTGTGTTTTACACAGCTAAAAGTCTAAATTTGGCAACATAATGGTTTTGGGGATTCATTTTTTATTCCATATTTCAATAAAGCTTACATGTTAATGACCGTTAAAAAGGAGCCTGAAATAGACCCTTGTATACTTGGTTTTCCCAGTCGGTAATGCTTCTAACAATCAACCTATGCCACGAGATAAAAACTCACGACACTACCCATGAACGGTAACGCATACCACTGACAAAAGGTACATTTTGTCTCCGCGTTCTTCGCCGTCAGGTCACTCTGAATTCTGGGAACACATTCAGTAATCTGTATATTCTTCGCATCTGTGTGTGAGTATTCCTTTTGTGTTTAGCTATTTGTGTTCATTCCCTTTAACCTTTTTTCACCCATTTCACAAAGGATGATAAAGATTGGGCCCGCGTTTCTAATGTCGAAGTCAATCAAAATTAAACCGTTATTGGAAGTTTTGTGCCATAACCGTGGATGCATGCACCGAAAATTCCTTTTAACTGGTTAAACAGGCAAGAGTAGTTGTTATTTGAGTGCATTTCGTAGGCAGTGACCTAACGTATGACCTAGTTCACAAAACCATTTTGAAATTAGTTCTATTTTGATTATCATGCAGCAAGTGAAACTTCATGCAGCCTAAACTTATTGGTATTGTACTACAGTTTTGTCTGAATTTTCCGCTTTATCCTTACGACTTGGACTACATTTGTCGAATTTGAAAGGGCTTCAGGGTAAACCACTTCGAAACACTCCCCGAAGCCTGAAAGATCCTGACAGATGTGGATTACGACGCGCGATAATTGCATTCACAAGTAAAGCGTAGAATTGCAGCTAGCAGAAAACCTCGTGTCCATTCATGAATGCAAAGGTGAATAAAAAAATACACGTCTCGCAGAGGTGGTTAGAGAGTAAATCGAGCAGACAGATGTTTGCAGCAACTGAAATGGTTCAAAAATCAGATTACAACCAGGGTATGCTCAACACCTCATCTGAGACAATTGAAAGCCAGTCTTCACAGCATTTCAGTTACAATTACCACTTTGCTCGGAGAGACTGCTAGTTTTGACGTAGCACTTGGGCTCTAGTAAGGTTGGAGTGGCTGAAAATGAGTTAAACTAAGTGAAACGAGGATTTAACGAGGTTGGTTCAACTTTGTTCAAGTAATACAACTAGAGTGATGTACTTTGACTCCAATCGGGATTCGTTTTATTTTCACTGTAGCAAGGTCAGAAGGAGAAATTATCCAGGGCCCCCACAACATAACCACAACCATCGAACTGGGAAGCGACGCCACTTTTCCTTGTGAAATAAACGAAGAAGAACACCGGTCAGCGACCATACGTGTAAGATTTCGGATACTCAGAAGTTCCCTAACTCCAACTCCACCACTGGTGGCAGTTTTGGATGATTTGGACTATTTTTCCTGCTTAGTGGGGCAAATATGTATCCTTGGATGAGTCTGGTACGACTGACTTCAGAACAAGCGAGGTTCTTCACTGGTCAGGCGGCACGTACGTTGTGCTGCCAACTATTTTGCCTCAAGATCTACAACAATTCTTCGATGTTCCTAAGCCACTGGCTGTTAGCAATCCAGGATCTCGACGCAGTCGTCTCGTCCTGCGATCAGCTTCACCGCGCGACGCCGGTCTGTACATCTGCTCAGTCATTACTGAATCTGGAAGGGATGATCACAAATTTGTGCACATTTCCCTCAAGGGTTTGTCCATTTGCTTATTTGCTCCATGCGCTAATCTTGAAGCAGATAAATCAGTTTACTTATTTATTCATTGAAAAGGAGGCTTATATTTTTAAGACTTGCCCCCATAGACACTGCTTTTCAAGTAATTTTGCTGTGTTTAGAACAATAGAGTTCGCCCCAAGGAAGAAAATTCACTATAGCCGTCTAGTTTTAGCATATTTACAAATTGTTTGTTCTTTCATACACACATTCACGATCTTTGATTTCGTACACAAGACCTTGAATACTATTGAGAAGATTTTACACATGATCTTGACATAAATGAAGAGACAAAAGGCAGATTTATGTAAATTGAAATTGAATTAAAACATTGTACAATGAGAGAACCTTGCTAACATTTGGCAGACTGTGTGCACCTGAAATTGCTTAATTAATGAGGTTCAGGTGGCCATTGGTTTGCAGTCCGCTTGGTCCGATGGCCTTCAAACTAGTTACACACACCCTCTTGCCTACACAACATCACTGAGTATCGTAGGCAATGTGGCGTAGTATTTGAAGTGACAGCATGACCATCAATCTTATTGACAGTGTCACGGAGCAGAGTGACTACATAATTTAACAGATGATTCATTGTCGAACGATTCACTCATTTACCAGTTTATCTTCAAGTGTGCATGACTACGAGCCCTGATTATGCACGTGCGGAACTTTTATGGTCATACACGACGAGGTTGTGATGCGGCGTGCATAAATCTTTCGCCATTTATGAACACTTAGTTCAAATTTCACTTCTCATGAACAGTTCTATGTATAAACGGAATCTCAGGAGTATGTACGTTTTATTTCTAGATGGTAACAAAGTAATCGAGGGCTTGAGTGATGCTCGAGATGCAACTCCACGTCACCTAACTATTTACATAGCAATACCGATTTGCGTTTTTCTGGTTTGCATCTGCGCGGTCGCCTCAGTCATTATTCGTAACCGCAGTCGTCTGAATCGGCAGCGAACTCAACGAAATGGTCAGAAGGCCTTCTTCATCAGTCAGGGCATGGGAGTGGCAGTCGAAAAGCCGAGTCTCAACTCTTCTCATCGCTTCCTTGATCATAGTTCCCTCGCGGGAAGCGCCTCGATGACATTCACGAGGAGTGGAAGTCCTCAGCGCCAGGGCAGATCAACAGTCTCTTCCAAAGTGCCTCCAGCCACTCATATGCAAATTCGTCCCTCGCCCATGAACAGTACCACCAACACCAGCACCAGCCAACTGCAGCCTACCCAGTTCTCGCCCAGCCACGTGCAGCCCTCTCCGTACATCTATCCCAGTCTCACTACCGAGTGCGCCTACCCCCCTGCTGACAGTGCCCCCATGCGACCTCCTTTCGCCTCACCTTCAATCCCTGCCTATGGGTCGCCTGCATATATGAACGGACATGTGCCCAATGTGGAATTCCAAGGGTATCCTCAGGTGAAGGGTGTATCGTGCAGCGGCTACCCACAATCAGGTGGATCTAGTGTCTGCACCACTGACATGGGTCTCGACCAATCGGGCAATCCGTTTATAACAGGGACTGGACCTCAATGCGATCCCGTGAACGCCCAAGAGTCCCAGAATAGGCGATTCTTCTGCGTAAGTCCGTCAAGCGGACAGGAGAATGCAAGTCACATACAGGCGTAAAGAAATGAGCAACCCCCAAACCTCCGCACCAAATTCTACCCTCAACGGAGTTTCAGTGTATTTCTTGTATGCGTTTGAATTACTCTGGAATACGGTGTACATGCATGTGGTATCTTCACAAAAAAAACATTGCTTCCCGTTCCCATCACCGACATCGCAAAAATCCTTGTGATCTTCCACCGCATTTTCCAATGGATGCCTTAACAAAACCATAGAACTGCCTCCTCCACCTTTCCTTCCCGACTGTTTCCCCCACTCCCTATCTTCAGGATCTCTTCAGTGATCTAAAAGGTCTGATAACAGAACGTGAATTTTCAACCGGGTAAAAATCGAATGTACATACGCAACGCCGAAGCGTCTAGTCAACCAGCACACCCGTCGGTCATCCCTCATCCGAAGCTATGGCCTTCAGTCGGCCATTTATATAGACTAACACTAATGTAGAGCTTTTCTTTCTAAATAAGTTACATTTCTTCAATTTCCTCAGGTAACCTGTATCCAGATAAATGTATGCAATTTCTTACACGATAGAAAGCATTTTATCGGTGTTTTGTCAGCACTTTCTCTAAGTTAATTCAAATTTAAACGACTCTTATTCATCTGCTTTCTGAGTAAAGTCTATCAATGTCTTTGGAATGAATTTAAAAGCCGGGAAAAAGTAGAGTATGGTAAGGTAGGGTTTAAAATTTATTTCGTTTCATCGTTAGACGCTCACAACACACTACTAGAGCGTACATTTGCAACTAGCAAAGAAGCCTTGTCAATTCCTTAATGCAAAAAATAGTGAAAAGCATGCGTGTCTCGTAGAGGTGATTAAAGAGGGGAATAGAGCTTGGATCTTATGCTCCCGATCATAATAATCACTAAATGAAGACTTAGACACAGTTGTCTTTGTCTGGCAACGGGTATGGGGAAGCAAGGGGACACGACGTGTACGCACGTAATACCTAGCTGGATGATGGAAAATGTTGGAGACACGGAGTGGAATTAGTCACCCGGATTCTTCAAATTTTGGATTATTTTGGCCATATTATGAGCAGTAGATGACTCAAAGCGCATTTATGCACAATATCGCCCGATCAGAAAGGAATGAGCAAGAGAGTGACGTTCTAAAATGCTCAAAAAGTGGTCATAAAAATGGAAATTTCTTTTAAATCGACACAGTAACAATTTTGGGGATTTTGGGGTCCCACCAAATACATTTCCAGGTCTATGCTAAACACCAAACCATCCTATCTATACCATTCCAACAACCAACGCTCTGAAGTCCAAAACAAGAAAACGCCTCCCTCTTCCTGCCAAGACTGCAGGGTCTCACACTCCCTCAAGTTCCGCCCCACAGACAATACTGGTCACAAAGAGGAATACTGTCGACCTCGCTGTCCAGTGCAGCTACAGATAAGCCCCGGCACGAAATCACTATAATATCGGGGAAAATATGCGCTAATTTTGTAAGGCACTAGTCCATCAGGCCATTCAAACCGCCACTGGTGCAGGTGATAGCCGAATGAAGCCCTTTGAACAACTCCAATGTTGCCCATCCTTCTGTTATCATTCTCAGTCAAAACGTGGTACATCCTGAAGGACAGCCTCAATTTGCTTAGCCTTCACTGGTTTACCCCATGAGTGGTCGACGACAATCGGTATGAGTTGTTGCTTAGACTTCTCCCAATGACCGCTGCTGAAATTCAGGAAGCGACAAAGTTCAACAACATGTTAAAACAGGCAATGCGCTACGCTAGGAATAAGTGACTTCATCGCTCACCCTGAGACAAATTTAATCCATCAACGCATCGCAGTGACTCATTATGCATCGCTAAAGACTGCCTAATGTTTAAAGATCGCGTTGTTTTGCCCAAGTTATTATTTCTTAGAGCACTTCGACAAGTTCACGCATGTCATCGGAGCGTCAGCTCCATTAAGTCTGTTACTGGAGGTTTTGTTTAATGACCATATATAGGCAAGGACAACGCCATGTTTCTTAATATCTATCAGCATTGCCAATGGGCAGTGGAAAAGGCGCAGAAATCCCCACCAATACCTTGGCCTCAAGCAAAGGAACCGTAGTCGCAACTTCTGCAGGACCTTGCCAGCCTAATCGATGGAAACTTTTACCGCGTTTTGGGGGGATATCTTTTGGAAGTGGTCGGAGGTAGTATCTACGATCCGTCCTGCAGCTAAAAAGCCATTACAAGTGACGCGCCACATCTTCAGCCAACGCAGTCCCAGAGGCGTTGACAGCAGTCAACAGAACATAATTTGCCTCACAGAAGCTTCATGGTATGTTACCCACACGCCATTACGTACATTCGTTCTCTGAGGTTAACCCATCAATTTAATGGTCAAGTGAAGTGGGTCGTTGACCAAAGTCACGAGGAAAGGGGGCAATTTTAAATGCCTTACAAAGGTTTCTGTTGGTACACTGTTGATTCTATACAAACTCGCCAATCACCAACCGCCTCGATAACATTGCTCACAAGTAAATTCACAAGAGAGTAGTTTACTTTTTACGGTCATAAAATGCTCTGAAATTAATGATGCTGATTTTGACCCCAAGACTATTCTTTATAGAATGGGAGAAAATTGCCGAGACATGGAACGGAAACTGAAGTAGCGTATTCAGTACCACAGAACGTTCAAGATGAGGAATGAGGCTGTACTATTCAAAGTACCAAAAGCCACACTAATGGTTACGAGGAGTTTTGGCCACTCCAGCTTACCTTACAGAAAACAATCATGGTGAAATATAGTGTTGGGTAAAATAATGAGGTGCGCCTAACAGGAGTGCATCAGTATCCTTCCTTCGATGGAAAACACAGGGAACGACTTGTTGAGAGGACATTCCAATTGCTCAAGCAAGAAAGAATAATCCCCACCTCGTGTTCACTCAGTCCAAAACCACGACGCGTTAAATCTCCTACCGGAATACACGCAAACACGCTTGATAAATGCGTCATGCACTGAAATCAGGTTATTTGCAGCTTGCAGGTCTGTGGGGTTACCGGGTACGCGCGAAAGGAAGCTAAGAAAATCTCACGCATCCGAATATTCACTAAAAACGTGTTTCGGGCCGCCTTCGATACCATTAAGCCTCATCTTAGTAAGTCAAAAAGTGCGATTTTACTACCTTGTTCTTGCATTAAATTTTCCTTCATTTATAGAGGAATCGAAAATGCGGAAATGTTACTTTGGAGGAAGTGCCTGAACAGGTGGTAAAAATCTACCAAAACTACAATCATGATTAAGCCAACAGGCATCCTTTCCCATTTCCCACAATGCTATTGCGAAGCGAACTGCGGCTAGGATACGCCAATAGCTCAAGTAAAAAAACCCTATTTGGTTTGTGAATCTTAACAAGAAGCATCCACCAAACCGAAACACAAGCCATAGAAAACGTAGTAGATTAAACAAACAGCCAGTAACTCAGCGGCTGAGGAAGATACGTCTAGTTGGTATCATCAACGCGCATAAGTGCTTGCGAAGCATTTCAAAAGCCAGGACAATTAAATTAGTCTTAATTATAAAACTATTCACTTTGTTCAATGATCCATTCTTAATAAGTCCATTTTATATCCTTTTGCATACTTTTATAAACAAATTTGACAGACTGGTGATTAAAAGGCATTACTTTTGGCTTAAGCATTGAAGTGAAATCAGAAGCGGTCCGACAACAAATTCAAAGCGTAGACCAGTGAGATAACGATGATGTACTTTGGTGTTTCGCTCTTCTACAAACCATCCTAATACCTATTTTGCAAACAGTGAGTATCAAAGTGCAGACGTCTTAAGATTAACGATATCCAAATCACCAAAGCTGCATATCCCTAATACCAAATAATGAAATATTATCGACCAAAAAAACACTCATAAGTGGCGGCAGTTGCAAAAAAAATGACCATGAGTTAATTGAGCAGTATATTGGTGAACCCAAGGTCCTATGAATCATTGTAGATCTATTCAGAAGACCATCAGCAGGCTCGATGACGTCCTGATGATTTTGATAGGGCGAGTGCAAGGGATGGTAGGTTTATCTACTGAACTTCCTAACATACGAGCCAGTCTGATGGACGCCAAACAACATCCAAGTGCTGTTGCCACAATTTCGGGGTCACTTCAAGCGATCATAAGACACATACACATTAATTCAACTTGAGCTATCAATCAGTATTAGTTCATTATCATTCAATTACTTCACCTAAAATGAATTGCTCTCAGACAGGAGCTTGATATTTATTGGTTGGTTAATAAAAAGTAGCAGAATAAGCGAGACTTAGTACGGATTTATGGAGTGAGGTAGCAAAAATATAAAACCTTCAGACATTTAATGGTCTTTGAAAATGCAAATGTCATGCCGACAGTGAGCTTAACTCAAAGGTTCACTCGTCGGAGAGTTCAACGAGTTAAACGAATCAAGGGCCTTGAAAATGTCAACTAAAGTGCATGCCGAGCTGCAATCAACATAGTGGGAAAAAATATTTGAAAAACCTTGACTTAGGGTGATCCGCTTGGGTGTTCAATGAATCCTAAAAAAGAACACTTGATTAATACGTTACAAATGAACACAGAAAAGGTATTTATAACCGATGTGCCCTGATAGCAATTTGTTCAAATGGATAATCTACAGGTCACGCATATTGCAAATGCGCTACAGATCGAATAGTCATTAAAAATTTAGTCTTTACGAACATGAATAGTTTGCAAGTGGACGAACTAGGTGTGAGCATAGGTGCAACCTATTAAAAGGCGCTTATGAGATATTTGTTCGCAAAGCACTGAACAATTAATTAGAGCAGCGAAGATGAAGTTGAGAACTTACGAATATGTCTAAAAGCTTTTGGAGGGAATATTTGTCCCCAATATTGGCAAAGAAGGCGGCACCTTCACGCAATTGGTTTTTCCAGGTTACTTCAACTGAAAGTAAACAGCACAACAGTCCAACACGAAGTTAAGAAAGGGCCATAAGAGCACGAACAGAATATCACAGAACTTGATCATAAATTAGTATAGATTGAGCACACGACTCACTATTGAGATAACCTGCTAAAAGAGACAACCATAGTTTCATGTTGGTGAGGTGCATTACAACCGCTGGTTCAGCTTGATAACAAATGTCGGTAAAGGTTTCAAAAATACTCATCCCATTCACTAAAGGACTTTTCTCAGGGAGTTCTTCAATTGATGAAATCGTGGCCACCATGATGGTGCAGATGTTGACGAAAGTTTTCATGTGGTACTGCCGACTGAGCAATGCTGCGCGCTCCAGTTGGTTAAGTGCCTCTGAAAATATGCCATTGAACGCCAAGATTTCCGCCTTTAAAATGAGTAAAATGTGATGAGTAAGTGCGCAAGCTTTTCATTAACGGGGGTACTTATAAATCGAGGGCGAATTACGTCACAAGAGTCTGGACGCTACATACTTCAAGGGTCAGTTGCGTATAAGCACAACAAAAAGGTGTAGGCGAGAAAATAATATAAACCCCAAAAATAAGATGATGACAATGACAATAAACATTGATTTAAATAAACCTCCGAATTTAAATGAAATATCACAAGAGTTCGCCCCACTCTTCGTGGCAAATATAGCAGCACCCTAAGGACTGGTGAGGCTATGCGAAAGTTGGAAGACAATTAAAGACCATATAGATGAGAAGCAACAGTCATTGTTCCCATCTACGAAGCACACCATTATCATATGATAAAAGAGTGAACACAACAAGTAATAAGAACACCCCAAAAGGCTCACAAGAGCAAAACACCGCAAGCGAAACACGATATAGGTGTTTTAAAGTCGTCAGCAAAGTAATATTTCGCGTTAGGGAAACTGGAGAAGATAGTAGAAGTGAAAATACGAAAAATAATGAGTGGACGCGTGAGAAAGGGAAACAATAACTCAGTTACTAGGGCCTAGTCTGCTTTCACACTGGCGGAGGACTATATTAGAAGGCCACAGTTAGACCGACACACCTACCATGGCTATACGGGCACGAACTTCAAAGCGCACAAGAGCTGCGAGTCCACCAGCTCTAGGCGGTTCTAGAACTTGGGATAACCTCCCCGTGTCCTCATGGCTCGCCTCCCTGCAGAGATTCCGAGAGTGGAGGCCATCATCGTCATTCACACCAATAGCCGTTCTTAAGCTCTCAGCTCTATCGGCTAACGCCTGTAGAATATCAATAGCCAGGGCATGATTCCCCCTCTTCAACTCCAAGTTGGCTCGCCTAAAAGGAACGTCCGTAAATCCCTCCAACAAGAAGATGAATGGAGACCTCAAATGTACGATTATGTATAGTAGATATCAAAATGCAAGTTGATCAAGAGTGGGTATTGAGGGATATAGTGCCATTCACATGTCTATATACCTAAACGCTATCATTAATTATTGAACATCGTTAGTTACCTCAGACTGGCTTCCCACGGACAGAAGAGGGCCAAATCATTGATGAGCCGACCGCAGTTACTCAAATCAGTACCACTACGGAGGGCTTGTTCCAACTGCGTTTCTACACGAGCGCGTTCAAAGTGTGCAAACTCCTCAAACCGACCAATAGTCTCGATTGCCGATTCGATTATCTGCACCGCTTGAGCAGGTAAACCCTACAAGATTCGGTAGAACAACTTTTGTAATCACGTAAACAACTGACAAAGGTGAGAAAAATCATTTGCACCAGAGCGCTGAAATTAAGGTTCACCTGGGCAAAAGTAGTTTGCGAATAAACACCAACAAGCAGTCCTAGTGAAAAAGACTGAAACGGTTTGGTTGATTTACCAGAAAGATAGGTGAACTCACAGCTGCGGCAAGCGCTCTAGCAAGTTGGGAAATCGACATCGAAAGAACTGAGTCCGAGATGGAGCAAGGAAATAGGCAGTCTATTATGATGACGCATTGCAACAAAGTGGTGCCCAAAATGCTGGAGGAATAAATAAATGTCCTAAGTTTACAGAAAGCATCCAAAGATAGAGAAGAAAAAGGATAAAACTATTGCTTTGGCCGCGATGCAAACGCTCATGGAGGATGGCATTATAGCACTTTACATCACATTACAGCACTTACGACAATAAACTTAGTTAAATGGGCAGCACAAAGACCCACTTGTACCCGTAGACGGAGAAAATGAAAGCCAAATTTAAGAGAACAATCGCCAAAGCATCCGATTGAGGAGCTACTACCGAATTGAAGTAAGTCAGCAACACCCTATTAAGAAAACACACAAGCTGTAAAATCAAACGCTGGTTTATCAAAAGTACCAAAGATGAAGAGGTCTGCAAAGCGGATAAACGAACAGAAGTCACTTACTTTTGTGGAATTACACCCGTTCCAATAAGTTTGAACAGCTTACAACACAACTCTGTGAGCAGGAGGTCCTAGAAATGAGGCAGACTTAAATTTTAACTCGAATGTAAAAAACTTGCTGAACTCAATTGCCTATGGAAACCCCAGAATTTTCGGTATTCTCGAGAATTCTTACCACGATGCTAGATGCTAACGACTTGATGGTTAAAATGAATATCCGCCAAGCCTGCAAAAACGGCATCACTGTTTCCAACAGGGTGTAGTACAATATCCCCAAAACGGCGGTTCAGAGAGGGAAGGTCTGATAGCGGCACTTTGTATAAAGTCTATTCATGGTGATAGCCATCGTTTTCCGGTTTCATCTTTTAATGAAGTGCTTCCAAGAGCAAAACCGTTGGGTGCATGTTAAACATTCGAGCTTTTTCCTTATCATCGTTCTTTCGACACACAGAGTTTCGACCGCTACATGGAGAGGGGCAGGATGCATTGCAAAACCTCAAAAGCTAAGCATACAATACCAAATAGTGGGGCAATGAAACAACCATATGCCAATAGGACTTATGACTAAACCGTTTTATTGAATACCTCGCTTACGGGCCCATGTAAATGCCAGTAATAATTAGCATGCTAGAAAATCATTAGAAGATCCAACACGTGTTATACTTTAGCACTTACTGATTTATCAATAGATGGGCAATTAAGTTCAAACATAGGCATGCCTAACTGAAGATAGGTGTAACCTTAGGATAGAGTCAATTAAAAACCGTGATATTGAGAATTTCAACTTGTAGAAATAAGTGCCCATGAAATTGATTAAGCACAAGTTATCAAGAAAATTCCTATTACTTAAAGAACACAACGAAAACGCAACAAATATATTCATCAAAACACTACCGAAGGTACTAATCCATCAGTCTGCTCTGCAGTTTCATACCGAAAGAGCTCCCCAACCGGATATATTACTTCATGAGCTGCCTAAAAACATTAAACAGTGAAGTTAACAAGTCAAGAGAACTTCATTATATTAGTACACATGAAACCTATGCGGTGGATACATGAAATTGATTAAGGAATAAAGCCCACCCACTAGTGAAAAGATAAATTTCATAAACTTCCTGAGGAAAGGGAGTAGAGTCGACGAAGTAGCTGACCTTGGCGTGACGCAGACTCAGCACATCATTTGTTTCAAGTGCCTGAGCAAGTGCTTGATGTAGGAAAGAGCGAGCCTGTGGGCTACAAAGTGAGTGCATGTAGGGCAATCACCTGACTAAAGTAACATGATAGGAGCCAGCATTTCACCCACCTGTGACCGAACCTATGATGCATATCAGCAGCTCCCAGTGTCATGCGAGTCCAGGCATCAACAGGCCTTGGTTCAGGAGCAACTGCCGATGACGAATCTGTCGGCGGCCAGGAAATGGCCATCTCAAAGGCCTTGAAGAGGTTCGTCTCAGCCTGCGACAGGTTGCGTTGTCGCATAGCGACTGCATGAGAAGCGAAACGCTAAATGTAAAGCAAATTGATGCACGGACCAACGATGAGGTGTGTCGATTAATCAAAATGACCACATAATAATGAATAAGTAGCGGCAGTTACCGTACATTCAATTACTAACATTTTTCTGAGTATAACCTTACACTATGGGCTAGTACTCATGAAGAAAAAACAAAAAAACGCCCTCTTACAAGTATAAATGCTACGGCTCAAAACAACCAGTTGACCTCTAAGACACTACATAAGCCTTTTGGGAACTGTTTGATCTACGTTGGGCGTGACCAGTAAAAAATCTTACCGGTGTAGCCAGG
This sequence comes from Taenia solium, assembly GCA_001870725.1. Classification (NCBI taxonomy): domain Eukaryota; kingdom Metazoa; phylum Platyhelminthes; class Cestoda; order Cyclophyllidea; family Taeniidae; genus Taenia; species Taenia solium. The sequence goes on along the minus strand of MIEF01011715.1, from coordinate 93,861 downwards.
TCTGGATAATTTCTCTGATAACTTTGCAATTTCTTCACAAGCGAATCAAATTCAGAGGAACTCAGAGAACCCAATCGGCCAGCTTTAGTTATTATCTCTTCGGAAAAAGTTATAACTTGATTAGAACTACAAGAATAGGGCCAAATAAGCCACTCACCTTAAATAACTAGACAAGCTTACACTGAGTAATTTTTCTCGCGTTCGCACCGAATCATAATAAGCATAGAATGAGTTGCAAAACTTGGTGACTTGTTCAAATGGCTGCAGATGAAAGCCGATAGCAAATTTTCGTAAGAACTGCCCTAAACAAGGGTTGCATAAGTAGACACGACTCACCCACAAGGCTGTCCTGGTGAAGCGCCACCGACTTTAAATCGTCCAATTCCTCCGCACCGCGAGAGAAAGCCTTTTTAATGCAGGATCTATGAACATACTCCACAACATAGTCAATCTTCCGGAGAGTTTCGATTCTACCAATCTCCAAACGATAAGTATTTCAAACCTTTCCAACACCAAATGAGAGAGTACTTCACTCATGCATAACGGGTCGGTCAAGCAGGGAATTATGAGAGCATCGTCACCCTAGAAGTCAAAAAACTTCCATCTGCAACCATACCTGGAGTAGTTTTAGTAGAAATTTATAAAAGTTATGTATTTTCGCTTCATCAGAATACGCCAACTTCGTGACGTTGTCAAGGTATTCGCGAGCCACGATAAATCCGATGTAATTATTGAAAGTAACAAAGTCCCTAAAAAATTTCTGTCTAGAAAAATTTTCATGAAAGTTCATTGAATCTGAAAAGGAAAGTGCAGGCTGTGACATTGAATAACAAAACATCGATAAGATATGGCACTAAATAAGCACGAAAAGGACAACTTCTAGCACAGCGTAGAGAACCTTTCCTTAAAAAGTGCACGATCAACACTTCAAGCAGCATGAGCTAATTCCATGGTAAACGTTAAAGTTAAGCTACCATAGTCAAGGCGCTTGAATACCTAAGCAGAGGCTAGTACAAGCATGTTCGCCTTTCGATGAGTTATAACAAATCTTTCGCATAGCACAGCCTCAATAGCCTTGGACACACAAGGGCTCAAATGCATAGAAAAACAATGACATACGCCGGACAATAAAGAACAGCACCCAAGAGCAGCAACAGATTACCAGCTGCCGTCTTTTTAAAAGCAATAATGCAGATTTGGTAGTTCTGTGCCAAAAAGCTGGTAAGATTTCCAGTGCCCATTAAAATAAGCATAAAAGGGAGAAATGATAGACCTGAAGCTTTTTCCAAACAGCCGTTCTGTGCTATAGCAATTAGGTATTTCAAGTGCGGAAAATCAGAGGAATTGAAGCAACCATGAGCAAGTGAAAGCACGTGGTACTGCGGAAGAATGCCTATGCCAGCTATCACGCACCCCGTAGTCATTACACACGTTACGCACATATTGAGCATCAGTCTACCAATGGTCGATGGGGAGGTTAACCAACCATAAGAGACCTAGTCCTTGATATCGACATGATTATCAGGTTTGCGTGGCCTTCACATGAGGTTTGAACACCTTTGCATATTAAAAATAATCTAAACACAATTACAAACAAGCACATTAAAAGATCGAAAAAGCAGCAAGTCCTTGCGTATGAAATAAGATTCCGGCTTCTTTAGGCATTCAAATGTCACTTCACTGTCCACTTGACGTATGTAAAATTACGTGCCAAGCCACATGCAGGCTATAATCCAAAGTTAAGATTTGAAATGGGAAGTGACATTCTGGGATAGGCTACTCATTGTGTAGTGGTATTACTCGGGAGTTATGGGCTATTTACCGGAAGAAATGATCGAAGAAACGAGGCACAGTATTTGGAGTACTGCCTGAAGTCGCGACAAACCGAAGCAGCACGAAAAATGCGTCGCAGGGCGTATGGTATCTGAGGTGTCACTGGCATAAATCGAACTCCATGCCACCTAGAGAAGTAAGACCTGCGGAGACTTAAGTGGTCGTGCTATTAAATGCACAACAAAACAAAGTAGCAAATTATTGCAGAGATACATAGAAGTGGCTGTGGGAGTCAACAGAGCCCACTCAATTCGCCATTGGACATCCAGGAATGCCTTAAGCACGAATTTATCGAATCAGGTACAGTTGTGAAAAGTTAAACAACTAATGGGTGTTTTTGTAAACAGAGAATTAAGATAAAGAAGACACGCATAACCCACTTTAATCATTTGCAGCCGGTTTTGTAACATTGAGGTTAAGATCATTTAAGATGGACAAAAGTCAAAAAGGGTATGTTTATGGAAACCTTATGTCTAATTGATACCCCAATGCAAATCAGAATGGAAATTCATCTTCGTTAGATGGTATGGCAAAATTCCACCACAAAAGTTTGACAGTGGATGGAGCGTTTAACAGCGGCTAATTAAAGTTAGTATGCATGCTTTAAAAAGAGCGGGAGCTGCTGCAGATCGGCAACGTTTACTGAGGCCTGTACATTGGTCCAATAAAAGCACACATATTTGAGTTTTTTAATGAAAAATTAAGTCTCATTTATAGCAACCTCTATTGCTACCAATCAGACCCTATCGAGGACTTTTAGACCAAATTAACAAAAAGTGACAAAAGTTTGGTTAATTGTTGACCATAAAAAGGGTAAGGTAAGATTTCCCAAGCCGGGGGTTGGGCACTGCAGTGGAAATGGAAGGAAGTTTTGTTTGCCCAAAGACAATTAAACTCGTTTGACCATAAATTTCACTTATGGGGACAAAAGTGGTTAGTTGACAATACTGGAAAACCAAGCTCAAGTGCACGATTGGTTCAGACGCATAGTGATTCATTCTCGCAGACATTCACCGACTCAGGATTGCTTGAAAACCCCTTTGTGTGTGAGGTACGTTTACCAGGCCTTACACAATTGAAGTCGCCTTCATTCTTTGGTGTTTCTTGCCCACTCATCACTTGTATGTAAGCGGTGGCATTTGCCTTTTCGGAGCGGAACCCTTTTAATTGACCTAATTTTCGGGCTGGAAATCACAGTCGAGAAATTTCATGTGAATTGAAAATAGGGAAACCCATTCTTAACGTCGGAAAATACACTTTTGTGATCAGTATTCAGCTGTACTGCAAATGTGATATGAACTGTCGTCCTGCTATGCCATTTGCGTTATGAATGCTAGAACTTTGCCTATACTTTTCATTCTTTACAAATGCTCATTCGTTTGATATTCTAATGCTCTAGCTTTGACACTTGGCACCCTACTAGGTTTGCTAATCTCAATCTAGGAAAGGACGTAAATCTAACCTGAATGTCACTACGCAAATGAGCAATACAATGGACATCCGGGATTTTAATGCAACCGCTTCATTCATGGACCGGGGTGAGCCTAGGTAACGCGGTTAGCCATCCAAATAACTGCCCACGCATGCTTTTGAAGTAGGTCGATATATTAAATATCTTTTGAACTAATGATAGGACGGTAGTTCCTTGAGAAAGCAAAACTTTTTCTCGTTTCTTTATGAAGAACTGATACGTTAAATCAAGTAAATTTTTCAGAAAGAATATGAATAAACTTACCTTTGAATAAACGTGGTAGGTGTTTCTGGGACTGCAATAAACCGAGTCTTTATAAAGTGGTGCGCTCGACCATACACCCCGTCCCATGCCAAAATGAATTCGCCAGGCCAGCGTATTCAACCGCAATGTCCTTTGAGTGTGGGAGGTTTTGACTGCGCAGAGAAATGAACTGTTTCCTATTGCAAATGCCCGTAGAGGTTTATTTACGCACATGAGACAAATCAGATAATCCAACGTAGTCGACTGCCTAAATTCTCAATTAAACTGGAGTCAGTCTCTATTCCTATAAATTAATCGTTTGACCTTCTGAGATTTTGTAGGAAATCTAAAACTGCATGTATTTTAATTCAAAATTGTAAAATACATTTGTAGATAGGATCGGGTGCACCTTACCTAGTGCAACAAAGAGACTAATAGCATTGTGAATAATTAGATTCAGATTAAGGAATTAGCTTTGAAGGCACGCACGACCGTATTAGCTTTGCAGCATCCTCGAGCAGCATACTCAACGGTGCTTTAACGCGCGCGACTTTCCAAAGACGTATGACTTAATCACAAGCACAATATTTCATTGGTAAAAGTGGCTACAGATACATTGTGATAGCATTTTAAAAGTAAAACTGTCATGAATTTGATCGAGCAATGTAAAAGCATGGGGTTCGGAAGAAAGGGGAGTTCAATTAAGGTGCAGCCGTCATGTTGGTTTGGGGCACAACTTTGAGTGAGTAACGTTTGCTAGCCGATGTACTATCACGGCTGGATGGGAAGGGCAATGCGCACTAATATGCTTACCCGAAAAATAACCTTTAGAATTAGAGATGGCAGACATTTGCGGATACAGAAAGCAATTACACATTAGTTTCAACTGACATGCCTGCAGAGGGAGCGCTGGCGCATGATCTGGAGTTGGCGGTGGCACAACTGACAGCGCCTCAACTCGCAAGGACTGCAATCAACGGCATCTTATGCTCTCGGAGCGTCATTGACCAGTTATGGCAGAATTTAAAATTTAATTTAAATTTAAGATTTTTTGAAATGATTTGAAACAATTTTTGAAATCGCATTGATATTCCAAGCAGGTGATAGGGGCCAAGTTGAAACGCTGGTTCAAACTACGATGGGATCCACATTTCACATAAACATATAATCCAGATTGCGACAATTCCCGCATTTCCACTCACTCATCATGGCTCCAAAGATCTAATGTAAAGGACTCCTCGAAATTAGCTCCCATCTGACTAACTCTGGAAGCCTCAGTACCCCTGTTTCTTATCCTTTCACAGAAATGGGCCTGTCTTGCCTGTGGCAGTTTTACTTAACTGACAAATGAGCGCCAAATGTGCCACAGTCAACGTACTTTATTACGGTCAGCAACGAGTAATTAACATTTAAAATAAAAAACTCTACTCCTCGGTCTTTTGATCTTCGAGGCTCAGTAATTATTTATTCATAGAATATTTACATGACCAAGAAGTGGAGAAAGATTTTGCTAAATAGGAATGTTGAATAACTGCAAATCAGTCGTGGGAACAAAGTCCATCGTACACACTGCCTATCACCATCCCTTCATGTCAAACTAGGCGGTTTTAATTTTTGGCTTTTAGGAGTATTTTTAATACCCAAGACACATGAATTATAACATTTTCTAGTAATCGTCTCACTTCTTATTAATGAGGAGCTTATAATCCTGAAGGCGAGTTGCAAAGAAATTGAAAGAAATTTTACGTTATTTTAAAAGGCGCAAAGGACTTACATTTTATGCAAATTTACCCAGCTTTTAAAATGATCGGAATGTAGGTGGGTCTTAGGAAAGTGCGGAAATGTAACTAGTAATGCAGATACGCGTGAATTTCAAAGCCGTCGTGAGTAAATTTGTAAAATACGTTAGAGTTATTTGGCATTATTTGAAATGCGTATCAACAAGATCATGATGAGTCGAATTCAAGGAAGGTCTACTCCTCAGCTAATTTCACACTGAAAGTGCGGAGAAAGTACCTATCAGTATTGTGTAAGGTGGGCACACCATCGTGCCCGTATAAGTTGCGGCTCGATGGTGAGCTTCTGCTGTCGAGGGGACGATTTTTCACCCGTGGTGCATTAAATATACTGTCATTCAAACAGCCATTGAGTTTTATTCTCTGTAAATGTGCTAGAAAACGCCATCCCTCATTATTCAGATAAGGAGCACTGAAGGGAAGACAAATGAAATCTTTGAGTTTCATTACGCAAATACCACGCCTACTTTATGCACAAAATAGTTATTGGTGAATGCCATTTGGTACAGAATACGCAAGTACGGAAACTTGTGTCCCTTGCCTACCCACAAGTTAGGGCGGAAATCCAGCGCTGCCAATTGGAAACACCCAAACTGAGTAAAGTGAAGAAGCACAAGCAGGTTTTATTTTCCACCAATCCTGCTTGGTGCTTAGGCTAAATGTCGATTGAATATACTTAACTGGTGCACCAAATACAATCATCAAATTCTTCATCACTGTACGCATAGCCTCGCCACAAATCAGCGATTATGAACTCAAACTTGGCGATAAGAAAGCATAGCAAATTGTAACTTACATTAACGCGGAGTACAAGTGCGCAATGGAGAATTTCTAGCTAATTTAAAAAAGGTGTAGTCAATATCTAAATCACTATCTCTCGTACTTTCTTATATTAGAAGTATCTACATCCGAATCCACCTGTTTGATATGCTTACGCACATCCCAATAATCATGTAAACATTTGTATAAGCTTTGAGCATGTCATGCAGAAAACTTCATCCTTCTTAGTGGTGTGAATGCTGAATAAGTGCTAAATTTACCTACAAGACACGGCTCTGAACTCCACTTTCTGTTATGGAGGCGACAGCTTGTAAAACTTACCTCTAAATGTGCCTGCTTCTTCAAAGGTGCATAAAGGAAAACAATTCTGCTTTGGAAAAGTTGTCACTAAAATATGGAAGTAGAAAATACTACACGCCTTTTTTGCCTCTGAATGAGAGTGGGAGGTATTTCCCCAACACAACGATACACTGCAGTTTATAAATGAAAAATGTAGATTATGGCTTCATCAATAAGACTGAAGTAATTTCGGGCGATGGGAGGACGTATTTACCTGAAAATGAGAGCACTTTATTCAAGGGCTAATCTCGGGAAACCGGACTAATTCACTGAAATTTAATTACAGTAAAAGCAAGCTATGCAAAGGCAAATTTCCAAAAAAAATCTCAATGCAAATAATTTCTTGATTTTGAGGAAAATCAGTTGAATGAAAGAGTAACATGGGTATAATTATTCAAGAATTCAATCTTTACACATTTTATAATGTCAGTCTATGGGAGTGACAATGAGGTTTACTTTTACCTCCACCAGATGGATGCTGAACTTTGAAAGTTGTCCCTTCCATCAAAGATCGTCTAAATTTCATCACACACTTAAAAGCCATTAAAGCGGACCTATTGTGTGCAATAGTAATAAAACACATGGACTGCAGAAATGCCAAAATTGTGGTGGAAACAAAGAAGTGAAAAAGGAAACTAACAAGATTTGCTCTAACCTACGAGTTGCATACGCAATTTCTCGTAAAAGTTTGATGATAACATGCTGACAATTTCGAAGGGATATGGAGGTTAAATGTGTTGCTAAAACGTTTTGCCTCCTCACCACTAAACAAAGATCTTCAATGAAAATATATAGAGGCAGCATCCCTTCTATTCTACTCAAAAATTTAGCAATAATTCACAGGCGAAAAGAAGTAACATTCAAAGTGCCTGATGGAGCTTTTTACCTTTTATATTTTTGCGCTTTATGAAGAGCTCGACAACATTGCATGTCTATAATAGCCTTGTTTACGGTTATGCACAACCAATCGTTTACGTCTTAAGGATTTATTGAGTTCCTCCTCATTGTGAAATCAAGGCTTCAACAAACACAATTAAAGGGTCAAAGTAACAAACAGAGTCCTTGTGAGATGTTTTTCGTTAATTTGTTCTTTGTTAGGCGTAATATGAGCCGATCATTTCAATAGACTATTTGTAATAAGACATTAAATGTATGGTTTTGTGAGCACTAGAAATGCCTACTTTTACCTAACACGGAATCATTACTACAATCACGTAGCCTTCAATGTATTACCAATTCACCTATCCTTTTAATTTCTTAGACCAATTTGCATCTCACATGAACTATGCGTGTCTGTTTTTTTCTGACGATTGAAGTTGTGCGTACCTGATTGAGGGTAGGTAACAAATGGGTGGGGGCCGATTAAGTACGCGTAGAACTCAACTTTTGTGGAAGTTTTTCTGTTATCATTCGTATTAATGCCATTTGTGTAGCTAAAGCCTGCCCTATGTTTTGACCAGAGTTTTATGGGAAATGGAATGCTTTATTCCCTGGGTTCAAGTTAAGTAAAAACTACTACTGACATATGAAGGAGGAGTAAGCCAGCTTATGATTAGTCGTTGATACGAACACGGAATACATTAGTGAATATTAAAAGGCTATACAAGTGTTATGCAGTGATAGAGAGAACCACAATTAAGTAGTTGTAAATCGCGAAGAAGCACTGGCTCGCCGTTGCAGCCTTTCGCATTGCGTGCAGCATCACGGTAGGTGCGCACGTGCGCCTGGACCAAAATGCGTACATGCAATGGTCCAATCGGCTGCGGGCAAGGCGATAGGAATGGTGTGACCAGTCGAGCTCAAGGCATCCCCAGTGCATATTAACGCCGGTCTGCCGAGAGGCTAATCGCAGCTTCCCCATTAAACGAGTCTCTCCACTGACAGTCTACAAGGTCAATTTCTCTCATCTGTGGAGTATGGAAAGACCTGATCATAGCGGATAATTTTCACATTCCAATGGATAATCAGCTACATTTGTCCCGGCTGACCAAGCTCTAGTGTAAGAAATAATGCATGTTTTTTTTTTAATGCCTTTAAACACGTCACTTTATTGCCTCAGAAGGTGTAGGGGTTAGACCACACGGCCATTTTGAACCTCAAATCGCGCTGTTTTATTGGCATTTTTGGGTGAGAACAATTCTGATTAAGTGTTAAAAGCACGTTTCTACTTTGCATTGCAGAACCACTTTTGTGTTAAACAAAAGCAATATAATTGGTACTTTTGAACTGTCTCGCTAACCGATAAGTCGAAGTGTAGCGTTAGCAAAATCGCTTTGAGAAGTGTCAGCTGGTTTAAACTTTGCCCATTCGGAAAAACACTAGCTTGTTGGCATTAGACTAAGAAAAGTGCTATAGGCATTCAGTTTAAAATGAATCAGTTTAACAGTTGTTCCTGACACAAACAGCAAATGGTTTGGAGGTTGAAACAGTTGTTTCTTGGCCGAATACGCTGATCGCAGAAACCCCATTCAAAATGCTGTAGATCGATTATCTAGGCCATCGATAGTGTCATATGTAACTCTGGAGGCGAATTTTACTAGGGCCTTGAGCTCGAAGGTTTTTGTGGGGTGAGGAGTAGAATATGTTGATTTAGATTTCGGCTAACTTGTGCTTGAAAGCGAAATTTACCAGCAAATACAATCATGTGCACATGTGGGTGTACCAAGCCAAAAGCTTATCGGAAATCGCCTGTATTCCTTTGTGAATTTTGTTTACGGTAAGTTCACTGGATTAGAGGTCTATGATCCTTGACTTGGTCAGTCGATAGAACATAGTGTACATAACCTTCCACAGACCGCGGGCAAGAAGGGAGCAAATGAGTTCGTTGAGTACTCACCCCAATCGTGCCTTGACACTCAAGGTTTAGTGCTTAACAGGTTAAAGAATTTTTCTAAAAATGTAAGCAATAGAAATATCAGAAAAGCACCATTTTCCAATTAACATCACTAGTGTGTGCGAGCATAGGCGTAAGTGCCATTATGCGAAAGAATCCATAAGTAACTTCTTTGAGGTTACAATACAGCAATGGAATCATCATTTAACACAAACCACACATTACTTGATCAAAGAAATACACAGAACAGTTGCTCACAGGCATTTAAAGATAATCAAAGGATCCATCCGTATAATTTGATTAGTATACCTTAAACTAATACAAAGTGGAGAAGTTATCCAGAATCCCAAATGGTTTTATCAGAGCCGGAAGTTTTCAAACTGCTACTTTGCGCTGATTGATCCATGCCACACCATTGATAGCCCACTATATTGTTCTCAACTAATAGGGAATTGTGTAGCATTAGAAGGTAGTTAAATTAGTTTAACATGTTTGTGTGTCTGTGTGCATACATCTGAAGCTAATATTTGGAGAGGAACAATAAACGATTTTTATTTTGCGATGGAAAATGCGAAATCTTGCATTGTAATGGAAGATTTCAATAGAAAATTTTAGATAAAAGTTTACCAAACTCTTCATTTATTTACGTAAGTGCATAAGACTGCGGCTACCATAGTAACTTGAAAGGGCAGGTTAATAACCAAAAGCCTAGTTGATTTGATTAGAAATGTACCACAAGTTGGGGGGCAAATTTAAGAAACTTCCGACAACTGTAGTACGTGGAATGTCCACGCTAGGCTGTGTTGATAACTTACGGGCTAACAATACCACCAAATTGCATTGTGACTCTTGTTCAGTTGTGCATAAGTGTGTTAAAAATACAAAAAATCACCAACTTCTTGGGTGCCCAAAATGTGAGGAAACAGAATAACGCCGGTGTTCAAGGTCACTCACAATTTTGATAAATGCGTAGGACAATCCTCTCAGGCTACAATTGGCTAATTTTATAACCTCAGGAAACTGTGTTGGAGGAGTGTGTAGAAATGTACGTTCTTATAGACCGGAAAGAGAAGCTCTAGGTGCGTAATCCATTAAATAGTTCAGTGCCAACCCAAACGCTTGCCACCGGATAGGAAAGGTTTGTCAACTTAAATGGTACCTAGCCAGGCACCCACTGTCAAATGGCCACTTTATTTAAAACGTTTTTTAACGGTGATGGTAGTATTTGCACCGTGTATATAGCTTTAAACGGTTTAATCCTCTGCAAACTCATTCTCCAGTCAGTTGGAAGTGCCTTTGCGAAGCGTGTGCAGAGTCGTTCAGCGTCAGAAAAACCGGCAAGTGGAGGTAGATGTGAATGAAAACGATTATACGACTATTGGAAACAAACTTAATTGGATTCTGAAATGTTTCACAACGTCGCATTTGTTGCTTGAGATCCCTAAAAGAACAAAACTATAGCGTCTTTCCAGAAATTAGATTATACGCTTTTGAAGTATGTAGACTTGGAGTGGTTTAGAATTACTGGTGGATTTATTTTAATCAATTGTGTTAATGCTTGGCAATGTGGAATAACTTATGAGAGATTGATCTTTGACCCAGGGCTACTGAAATATTTTGCTTCACATCATACATGCCCCGTTTTGTTCGCATAAAACTTGGGGAAGGCGAGGTTATGAGGTAGATTGTCGTAGGATGATTCATTCCCTCGCTGGTTGCGCCAAACCACGAAACGCAAGTCCTTTTAGCCATTGGCTGTTCAACTGTTCATTCCTGAACGCTTATTTACATCTCATTTTACGCAGATCCTTTGCCATTCTTTAGAGGGTGCAGCACATACATACACACACTTCATATTACAGAAGCGTGTGTTTCGTTTTTAATTTTTCAGACTATAAGCTTGATTACCTATACATGAACTAAATGTTACCCTTCGCAGTGGTTTCAATGAGCGTTAGGTGGTTGCTTATCCGCCACTTCATTGCTAATATCAGTCCACCTTACAATTTACTTTACCACACCACCTTATTATGACTTCGTTTCCTGTCATTAATGGCTCACTTTCGCGAATATCTGTCCATCAATCATAGGAATCATGCTAATCTTGAGGGCTCCTCTACCACGCTAACGGCTTCACCATAGAGAGGATTCACGAAAAGCATTTAAACGCTGATTTGATAGAGCAACATTAAGAACATTGAGGTGTGCTGATAAACCGTCACTGCACTATCGAACACTTGATACAAATTTGGCATAATCTTGCCTCATCAGTGATACCTTAATGCAATCAACTTTACCATGTCAGAATCTACTGCAATACGTGATGCCAGAGTTAGCCGAGAAGAAGAAGAAGAAGAGATTCGACTGTCACTAAAATCGAACAGCCAACCTCATTAAAACAAGGGCAACTTTTAAAAATTGACTCTTCGGTTTAAACTGACAGATAAATGTTTGTTTAGTATCCACATTGTAATACCGTGTTTATATTTCCCACACAGATTTACAGAGCATTAGGGTTAGCAAATCAGACGGATAAAAAATAACGAATTATTGCATCAAATGTAAACCGGAAATTTGAAAAGGTCTTACTAATTCTCGTTTGCAGTTTTGCGGTAAGGAATCAAATGAACACATGCATTCCACCGGGGCTTTTGGTACATTGATCGTTCTGTTACATAACATATTGGCGAATCCTAACCAGGAGATCTCGGGATCCAAGCACGAATCTGAAGAATGGGTCCCGTCTGACATTTCGATCGCTTACCTAAATTGGATCAAGGAGCGGAGGGCAGCCGTTTCGACTACATTGCCCTCAAACAGCAAAATCACTTCCACCGGGTCGCAAGACAATGAAATTGTTTACCAAATTTCAAATACATCTGATCTTCTCCTGCGATATCGGGAAACGGAACGGGAGCAGCGGGGAAAGGTCATCGAATCTCTCTTCAACACCCCGGGATTCGAAACAACCACGAGCATTGCTAATGTCCATCCACTTTCCAGTGTCTCTCAAACAAATGAACAAAAGTCTTCTGAAGAGCCACCATATGGGAAGGTATCAGTTGGCGTAATCGTAGTTCTGACAATTGTGGTCTCAGGCATAACTATCGGGGGAAATATCCTGGTGCTAGCTGCATTCTATGTTGAAAGGACATTAAGAATGCCAACAAATTACTTTATAGCTTCCTTGGCTGTCACAGACGTTTTAATTGGAATATTCTCAATGAATCTATACAGTCTTTACCTACTTTTGGGATACTGGCCTTTGGGTCGTTTGCTGTGTGACCTCTGGCTGGGGCTCGATTATACTCTTTGCCTAACCAGCCAATACACTGTCTTATTCATAACTCTGGATAGGTTCTTTTCTGTCAAAATACCTGCCAAATATCGTAATTGGCGCACTGGGAACAAAGTTCTTGTCATGATTGCAATTACCTGGATACTTCCTTCAACCATATTCTTTACAACTATTCTTGGATGGCCTTATTTTAGCAAGCATAACCATGTTAGGAAAAGTGGAACCTGCTATGCAGAATTCTCAAGCAATCCAATGTTTAACACAATTTTAACGATCGCTTACTTTTGGGTGACACTCTCGGTCATGACTGGCCTCTACATTGGAATATACATGGTTGCCTTGCGCCTGCAAAAAAAGTCGGAAAAGAAAATAGAAAAAGTTAAAAACTTGCTAACTATGCCAAGCCAAAACATTTCTTGCAAAAGTGGTGGATCAACGGTCAATGAGACAGAAATGGAGTTTGGAGAATCGTATCACTTGGCAAGCAGTAATGAGACTGGTGCTCGAGTCACCTCTGGCGAGTTTGACTCTGGAACAAATGTCCAAAATTATTCGAAACATCAAACAATTTTATCGACGACTTTTCAAGCAGTAACCACAAGGGAGGATGTGATGCCCTACTGTGGCCCTGTTTCTCAGCACCAGCTCTCCAATGCGCGAGTAAATGCCGTTTATGCCAATAACTGCTTTTTTGATTCCACATCGTATCCGGTCGGCAATTACTCGTCCAAAGCGTCCCCAACTTCCATAGCAGAAACTGTGTTTGCCGATATTAGATCGCCACATTTGATTGATCCAGAAATCATGGACACAACAAAAATTCTTGAGAAAAATTGCTACAGTTTTCCATCGTCACCCGCAGTTCACGTCTTCTCCGATCTGGAAACATCCTGCAGTGAGAGTGATGAAAGCAGTCTGAAGCTCAGTTTCGCATATTCGCAAGAGTTTCCACATCACTCGTACAATAGTAGTCCCTGCGGTCCTTCCTCAGTATTTGGAAAGGATCAAGATTCCAGCAAGAACTTAGGCAATTTTGAATATCCCACGCCAATTTATGAATGCCGATTTGGCCAAGATGGTAGGCACGATCCCAGTTTAGATCAAAATATTAAGGCTGGTAGACAGCAGGATAGTGGAAATGTGTCCGAGCTATGTCCTTTTACCGATACCCATCCTTCGCCAATGAATAAGGTAACACGACGAGTTTCTAAAGCAACAGCTGCGCGAGTGGCTCAAATATGGCAATATAGACTTATGATGCGGACCGAAAATCAATTTCAACAGGAAAAAAATCACAAACTCATTCATGAAGATAAATCCCGAAGAGCCTCAGATAATAGCCAAAACTCGGGCAACGACACCATGGACAGCCGTATAACGGGGATTTCCAAAAAGCCATTTCGGGTTGGAAAGAAGAATGCTCTTAACAGTTATTTCCAGCGTGTTCATGATACAAGTATGAGCGTCACCCGGCAGGCCCCCTTGGAGCGTGGACGAACTGCAAATAGGGCAAGAAAGGCGCTCAAGACCATCTCTTTTATCCTTGGGGCTTTCGTACTTTGCTGGATACCCTATCACATTGTCATTCTAATCAAAGGTTTTTGTGACGACCCTCAAACCACTTACACTTGTGTTAACCGTCATCTCTATAGTATTACCTACTGGATGTGCTACATGAACTCGCCCATCAATCCTTTCTGCTATGCTCTAGCCAATGCTCAGTTTAAACAAGCTTTTCTTAGGATTTTGCGAATGGATCTCAATCGACGGTGATGTAAACAAAAATGCATTTAGTCCGCAAATTTGATCTGTAGATAATGAAAACGTATTTGTATTTTGGATGTGTCCTCTGTTACTGGAGAAATGTCAATCGTGTGATAATAAAACGTGTGATAAAGGCATTCCTCCTTCTTTTAGGACGTTGCTACTAAACAGTGCACTGAATAATGTCGAGCAGTCAAATCCATTTTGAAAGAATAAGGGTCTTTTTGGCTATCATCCAGATGTACGCAATCAATGCGCCACTGATCCGCGGCTTTGGAGGGAGGCGATCACTCGTCTTCACATGAACCTGATAGTATTAGAAGACCAATTTAGACTAGTTTGCATGCTGATGAAATTATGCACCTACGATTCAAGAATGCATGTTTAGACGAATGATAAATTACAATTTTGCTTGAATAAAGCCAAATAAACTTCTGAACGAAGAGATGCATTCCGTATACCCAATTCTACAAGCACATTTGTACACGCGACGTTTCGTAACACTGGTCACATTAAGAGGAGCCATTTTAAAGAAGTCAGGCTGACCGTCAAAATAACATTTCGTACGCTGTAGACTGGCAAATCACCGTGCTTTAAGTTATTGTTCCGTTCTAAGAGCTCTTGGTGCTGATATAGTTCGCACGAAAATAGGGTCCCTAGATTCCACACACTTGACCTCCGTTTCACGTTGTAGCATTTACTTCAGCTCTAGTCGTGGCGTAATGCTTAATTGATGGCCGCGCACTTGACATGATCAACAGCTTTAACAGCTCCAACATTAACTTCTTTGTGGTAACACGTAACTACTTCGTTTAATCAATACGCGACACTTTGTGAGTTCACGTCTTTATTTTAAGAGCTTCTAAGATCCACACTGATTTCTGAGGTTGAAATGCCAAAATGCAATTTTCGTTAGTTCTCGCCTTCAAATAGACAACTGAGTTTATTATTATTGTCATTGAGCATTGACATTTAAATGAGATTCTCGCCTTCATTGTACTGGTATTGTTCGGTATTTTTCATTTAAAGGTTGTGCTAACTAATATCAACACTTCACCTGTGTTCATTTTAGTTAAGAAAAACATTAATTCGTTACTTTAACCACTTCTTTTTAGATTAAGTATCATATTTGCCTTTTCTGCAATGAATTTAAGACTAAGCTGGTAGGATTGTAAAACGGCCACCCAGTGATAACGAAGGGGAATGGTCTAAAAACAGCCATTCACCATTGTACAAATGAGTAAGAAAGCAAGCATGATGAGGGCGCATTTACTTTTTGTGCTGTTAACAATTACGTGACAGGTGGATAGGACGCCACAGATCAGGGAGCACATCAGCTAGTGGGAGTAGTCTTCATTGCGAACCAATCAGGTATTTGGACAGCAGAAGACATTTAAGTTCACGCGTGACGGCAGGCAAGTTGTTGGACTCTGGTCAGGGCGGATCGGGAGTGAGAGCCTAGTGACACTGGAAGGGCCGTGCCACTAACCTGTCGCACCGAATGCCAAGCTGCCCCCACTACGGGTGGAGTGCATCTGCTTGCACTCAAGGGACAGGTGCCAATTAATTCAGCTACCCGCCCTGTCAATTACACTAACATTGGTTAGTAAATAAAATTACCTATTCGCCTTGTTAGGCAGGCAAAATGGTGCATAGTGAGGAAGGAATCCTGCGTCGTATCATGCATAAGCAGGAGCTTAACAAAATTGGTAATAGCCTTCTGTGAATGGAACTAATCCGTTAAAAATAGAAACCCTTTAATGCGAGCCAAGAAAATTTTCTAACAATACCACATTTATGTGGATTTGGAGGTAGCACATCAGACCAAAATTGCGGTGTCGTCATGATACTGCCATTAAGTTTTAGGCTTAGAAATTTTGGGGTAGGAAAACACTAGTGTTTCATAGCGTAAGCAATCAAATCACAAATTTATTTTTTCCCAAGAATTTAAAGTCAAGAGTTACTTGTTTGCAGCTTTCATCAACAATACTGCTTAAAAATGCCAATGCCACTGAATACTTAGTTAAATCGATCCACTTGGAATACTTTGCACGGGTACGTAGAACCTGTCAACTTCCCTTTTCGTCATTTCTCTTGGAAAAATTTCCATGTGAAGTAGCGAAACTACATTCTTCACATTATCAAGCACACATTACCCTTTACTCTCTTCAACGCTACACCATAAGAGCGGATTGAATGGCCTAGGTGTTGTGTGCTGCCCTAATCGTATTTCTTTAGGTCACAGCACTTGCATAACCTCACTTGGAATGTCAATTTGTGCGCTTTCAGTTCTACCTACTGTGATGCAAATTAGTCTGATTAACTATATTGAAAAGCGCCTTTCTTTAGAGAAATTGAGTCTTGTTATCGCATTAATGCACTTATGGCTGCTTGGTTACCTCTTCAAGTCACTTTTAAATAGCCTGCGATAGTGATGGAATAATCAAATAGATGTCACTCTTAAATGCTGCATTCCATAAGTCGAAATTAAACTGATTTCACCCATTTTACAATTTCACACACGTAGTGGAATGTGCGCAACAGGCGGAATTTCAACTAAATCAAATGCACGGCCTTAATTTAAGCTAAAATCTACATGATTGTCATTTGAATTGGACTCCACTTATGTGCAAGCCTAATTTTATTAGAGCGCTTAATCCCTAGCTCTAACCTAGAGCTCGGCATTTTCGTCACGTACTCTGAGGCCGGTTTGTTCTTTCTTTAACTATGTCTTCTAGCATGCCGCTTAAATTGGTGACTTCTTTAATCCTATAGACAAGAATTTACGGTAGGTTTAGCGTAGCAACATTGCCTTTGATGTAAGCAACCAAAGTTAGCGGAAAATGCAATCGTAATCGTAGAAATGTCACCGTACATCAACAAGTCTAGTCAGACTGTGGGGTACCGGACAGATGCTTTTGCAGAGCCCCACAAGTAGCGTATTTTGATGCGTAAATAGGTGAATCCCTCTATGAACCGCAGATGTGGACGTTATGTAAAAGGCAGCCGATCCACCAAAGCATAAAACTTATAAAAGTGTGCCCCATATACATGCATGTGAAACCAACGCTCAAACATTAGTGAGATGCCAATGTCAACAATCGAGGTGTGGTGGATCGAATTGGAACAGGGGAATGTTGAGACTGAACAACACGTCGCAGTTGAGATTATAGGACCTTGCTTGTTAACCCTTCTTACTAATGTTTGCATAATTAACGGAGACCTGCCGTTTCGTGAGGCAGAGTGCACAATCCAAAATACCTTTCAAATTGCATCGGTGATGTGGTTCCATAAATTGACCACTATCCAATTATATTGAGTAGGTTCAAAATACTTCAAAATAATTTTAACTTGGAGCATTCCTACCTGCATTGACAGAAGATTCTGATTTGAATGGTGATACTTCTTCCTGACTTTCACATGGCCCTACTACTTTCCTCAAATGTACTCTAGCATTCCAGCTACTTTTGCGTTGCACTTTGTTAACCAACTAGCTTTTCAAGCAGGATGTAAAATGAAGTAGAGCTTTAAAAACTTCTGCTGTGAGACAAATTCATTGAATCATACCAAGACGCTAAATGCACTCTTGCGCGTTGAAAATCTTGCCGTCCAATACCGCGGAGGCTACAATCCTTGAAACCACGCTTAAAGCTAAAGTGCATGTTTTACCGTGACAGGGTTAGTTAATTTTAACGGACACTTACTAGCGTTAAAGTACTTCATATTGGAAGGCCAGCGAACAAAACTTTCAAAAAAATATAAGTCAGTAATATGCATTAAAGCTATTCCTTCGGATAGACTATCTATTCTGTTTCAGTGATCCTTAAAAAGAACCGATTCTTTCAAGACGCTTTTGAGTTTGAATATGAAACGGTATTTTTTTTATCACATCTAGATGCAGCAATTAACAAAATATCGTCTCCATTGGAAAGAATTCCATGCTATAAAAATGCGGAGATTTAACTTTATTGAGTCCGTGTAATGTTGAAAACTCATTTAAATACATAGATTCGAATGTAATTTTATCCCTACACCCCCAATTGCGTGTTAATAAATGTTATTTCACATTACGAACCACTCGAAAGCCTTAGGGCTTTAAATGTACATCAACTCTCCACACGAAGCGATAGTGAAATCAAGCCAGCTCCGCTTTTCATTCATATTCACGGACAGACAGAGGTGCATCAACCAATGCCCAACAGGTCCTATGAGTGATTTTGTTCTCAAAATGATTTAGCATATTTTATGGCGTCGCGCTCACATCACCGTACAGGTTTTGTATGCTTTCACGAAAGTAATTTAGATTCCAATGTGAACCTCATGAATTAAGCTTTACTTTTTATTCAGATGCAGCCATTATTAGATTGCACTAAGTTGGACCACCCCCATTGATGTATGCAAAGGAAATTCCATTATTAATGCCTACCTGAGTCCTGAAAGAAAAACCATTCGAGGAGATAAGAGAACAGCGATCCTAACCACTAGTTTTGTCTTTGGATAGACACTGACATTCAGGCGGACTTCACGAAGGCGCCCATTGGCTGTCTGAGGCACCTTATGGCATTTCCTTCAAGAATAAACGCCACGTCTACTACAAACGTAGAAAGGCCGTGTGTTTGATGGAACTCTTTTAGCTAGTTTTTATTGCATTCCACTGTTGATATCGGATTCATGGTTTGGATATTTAAAACCATTACCATTTAATGAAAGGAGGTTATGGATACTAACAAAATACTTATTGACTGTAAGGATGGATTGTTGAAAAAGTGATTAACACAGAACCAAAATTGTTTTCCAGAACTCCGTAATGCTGAGAAGTAAGTCAGTTCTACGACATCTTATTCTTCGACAAAAAAAAGGTGTTGAGAGATTTTCCAGCCTTTTCTAAATGTATGCCCAAATTTCCTGCAACAATTTTGATTTGAAATCGCAGGTCTAGTTACCTTCAATGCACTGCTCAAATTTGCTTTCAAAGCGGACTTTCATTCTCTTCCCTCATCCGCGCGTTTACCCAAGAAGAGGTTGTGAGTCTGACAAACAATTGCAAATTGCTTAAATTCGTTCAAAGCCCATCAAGATACGAGTGTTAGTGGCATTTGAAATCCTGAGTTCTTTGTACGAAGCATTCATGTACGTCAAGAATGGACGCAATCACAACTTTATTTTAGCAATGTTTTTAGAGAAATCGTGGTTTTATTTCCGTCGTAGTATTCTACGACACCAGCTGGAGTGAAGTTAATAGTGGTTGTGTTTACAAGTGTCGCATTTCTGAAAAATGCCAACCCCCTTATTTTTGAGACATAGATGAAATTTGCGTGAAGGCATTGATGAAGGGGGCTTAAAACGCTGCTTTATTTCACGCCTTTCTTCTCTAACGCGCCATACTCGCCATCTCGTGATCACTTGGCTGCACGATGGTTCGTCGCTTAGGGCATGCCATTTAACCAGTTTTTAGCCACCACGATAACTCCCTCCTGCTCTGCCTTCCTTCTTGCCTTCCCTCCTTTCTTCGCTTCAAATCGATGAAATAATTCATGGGTTTTGCTCACACCCTCCCTTTCTCCCACTCGCCTCTCTGCATGCTCTCAAGCCAACCTGTTATGACAAATTTATTCTTTCAAAAACCGCCTCAAATCCAACAATAAAATTTTAGCATTTTATTGAAATAATTTGCATAGTTTTTACATTCACAAAATGAACTTGATGCCTCACCTTTACTGGTCAATTGAACCATTATAGTTTGAAAAGTCCTCTATTTTTTGATATCGTGTTTGGGAAGTTTGCTCCGAATTTTTGGGCCACATTCAGTTGTGCTTCTGGGTAAGTTTAAACGCAGCAGATGAGGGAAATTACGCGTGAAGTGACCAGAGGTTATTGCAATAACAGGAATTCTGGACAAACGCTAGATACGTATGCTTTAAATAAACAAATAAAATAGATATGTAGAGGACCCTACTTCTATTAGCTACTTTTTATATTTACTGAATTTGACCAAGTTGGTTTCATGCTGCTAGCAGTTGGTGCGAAAGAAATGGTTTCACAACTTTCAGGTCGACAAAACATCAAGCTGCCCAGTGCAGCCATCTGCAAATTCCCGCGCTTTTAAGTTTATGTGATGAATTGTCATGTCAGTCAACGCGATAAAGTGATGGCTCATTAGTCACTGAACTGACCACTCAAGATGAGAGAGGGGGCAAAAGTTCATTGAAATGACGCCCTACATGATAAATGTGCCCTCCAAAGAATAGTAGTAAGCTAATGGTTTTGGACACTTAATGGGATATGGACCCAAGTATTCAAAAGTGAGCCTACATTGCAAATATTTAAAGCCTGAGTGCATGATACATTTTACCTTTGTTTCAAAGGGATGATCGAGTATGAAACTGCATCGGTTCTATGGCTGCTTTACTGAGCATGCAAATGTGGAAGTGAGGTTACTGAGGTTACGACATAGTAAGCATAATCAAGAACACTAGTCTTTTGGCATAGCTGAATACAAAATATGCTGACGGGAAACATGTTATCGCCAGTAAACAATGTAATAATTTGTCCCACTTTTCGCATTAACTAAAACAAACACAATGACCATCATAAATTTATGTTAAATAAGCATGGAATGCGTCCAACATTTTCATATTACTGGTCTTTTTACTCACTTTACGTTTAGAGACCGCGCATATGATCGTTATGATGCCAACGTAACACAATTGAGTTTTACAATTTTTTTTCAAAATAGGCGAACGTTTGAGGCTTACATGAATCACTCTTTCCTGAAAGATCACCCTACTACGTATGGCAAGCAAAATATCAAGAATTGTTTTTGAATTGTGGCAAAAGGATGAGCTTGCCACAACAGAGGTGTGATAATCGGCATTGCAGGGTTGCTGTTGCTGTCATTATTGCCATTACCGTTATTTAGCTGCCCTCCCTTTATGATCATTGACCCACAAATGACCTAACAATTTAAAGATGCAAATCAGTAGACGGCCATGCAACATTATTGAGGCGGTGTCTGCGCTACATTGACGCAACGGGATAAAAGTTACCCATGAACGAATTGATGCGCATCTACGTCAGTAGTAGCGATTTGTTATAAGCTGATTCTTTTTCTACAAACAGAAATCGGCTGCGGCATCAAGAGAAGTTTCAAAGCGCAAGTGGTCACAGGACATGACATTCCGCTACCTTAAAACAGAAATTGAGCTTTAAGTCACTAAGAAAGGGCCATTGGAGTTGTCAGTGCAATTAATTTACGCCATTGTGGGATGCAAAAGAGATTCCAACTTATACTATGAGTCCTTACTAGGAGTTGTTACAAAATCCAGTCAAGTGTTCTGTGACATAATTTGGCTCCACTCATGGCTCTGATAAATTACCAGTGATCCATGTGAATTTTGAGGCATTGGTGATGTTAGTTTGATGATCATGTCAATGATTTCACCTCTTCAAATGCAATTCAATGTGTCAACCACATTTCCTGAAGTACCAGTACAACTAAATGACGTATTTGGAACTGCACAAATATCCCTTGGAATCGAGTAAATGGCGACCTTTTTGGATTCAAACAGCATTGGCCTCTCACTAATAATTTGAGCAAAGGATCTCGGCCAATTTTATTGCCACTTTACTAACGCTTATACATTCATTTCGCAATAGAGGTGTTTTAAATATCCATTTTCAAAATCTCTACCTGAGGTGAAGGAAGGGAATGGACATTCATACCGTTACGTATCGATGCAATACATTCTGTAATTATAACGCCCGTTCAGATGCGGTTAAACGTGATTTTGCCATTTGACAGAAAATTTTACTTTGATTGGAGTGCTTGCAGTTACGATCCAGCTTA
Organism: Taenia solium; assembly: GCA_001870725.1. Taxonomy (NCBI): domain Eukaryota; kingdom Metazoa; phylum Platyhelminthes; class Cestoda; order Cyclophyllidea; family Taeniidae; genus Taenia; species Taenia solium. The sequence continues at coordinate 71,658 of MIEF01011715.1, read as the reverse complement.
GTCTATCAATCTCTCAAACCATTTACACCATATTCTGGGAAACCTTTCCCTTTCGTCAATAATTATGAAGGCTCTAAATAATGAACCACAACTGGTCTTTCGAGAATGCATGTAGCCGAAGCAATTCCGATTGCCATGTACCCACTGCAAATTTATGGCAAAAAGTGGTCTCAGTCGCATTTCCGTGTGAGGTTTGCACATCAGCACCAGCCCAGAGACTTTACCATTTGATTTTACCGACTCCCATAGGGGCAATTATTATGTGCTTCGAAACTGTACTACAAATAGGGTTACCTGCGCGGCACTCAATCCTTCAATTGCATTTGGTTGACATGGGTGTAAGGTTCTAAATCTTGGTGTTAGTTTGGCTGACCATTGGGGCTGTACACAATGCAGACGTTGGGTTCGAAATTGGAATGTTAATGCAACCTTCCAAATTGCTTTCGGATCTACTTTGGTAGCCGACTTTCATTTTCCTTCGGAGAGATTTTAACTTCTCGCAGCTATGTAAATACCTAACACCTTGCCCAACAAGGCTTAAATTGATTTTCCTAAAGGATTGTACGCGTTTGGTGTTTTCATGATTTTGGCAAATCGTTTTGTCTTTGTTCCAAGCGTAAAAATGCATTGTCTGAAGGTTAAGACCTCTTCATAACTTGAAAAACATGTAGTCAAAGTCTGAAACATGTGGTTTGATTACATGGAATCAGGTTTGTATGGTACCGTAACAACCTGAACTAAAGTTTAATTGCTGATTCGGAGCATAATCTTCTAGCATTACTACCAATGCTCCTTGTCTTATGAGTTTATTTGAGCATAAATTAGTGGTCGTAAGTAATGGGTCCTCCACCTCACAAGCAATACCTATAGAAGACCACAGTTCTGATCTTTTATGATTTGTCGATGCACACTAACCTTCGTCATGCGTGAAAATGTCTTTATGTGTTGTCCTCTGCGAAATTTGTGTTTATTTGATGACTCGAGTTGCATTATTTTTGCAGGTCAAAATGGAGCCAATTCATCATGTTTGGCTTTTAATTTACCATTCTAGGGTTATTCCTTAAGGCTACTTGTGCACTTCAACTGAATTTTCGTTAAGTCCAGGCAACTTGACTGTTTTAACCACCTGGCATTGCAATGCCTCGGCACATTTCCTTCATATTCTCCTGAAGAAACCTGAAACCAAACAGAGTATCCGACTAACTTTTGTGCAAAGTAGAGCACCTTCCACTCCAAAATTCTCCTTTAGGATAAAATTAGCGTAATTTAATTTTGTAGCTATGGTTTTGTGGTTCAACGAAAGTTAAATTAGGTGTTTTTTTCGGCTCTCCTGCTCGCAAATTCGAGCAGAATTACAATTTCGCGCACAAATTCAACTCGTTGAGTAACTATTTGTTGCAATAGTCTGTTCATAATAGCTTCTGGGTTGTGGTTGCATTGAACAAATAAACAAATACTGCCTGTAAATATGCGAATCCTCTTGTAAATGATGTCATTTTTAGGAACAGGGATAGCCAAGTAGAGCAATTCAAATTCATGCAACCATACTTCCATTTTCTGACATTTTGGTTGCACTTGAGTTCAAAATGGAGCGCTTTTAAGCAATCCAGCTTCTGCTTTACCTCGAGACGAATGACCGAATCGCAAGTAATACGATTATCGCAGTCAGTTTGTAATTTGTCAAGTGAAAACGGATAAGGAATTAGTTTCTGCGGCAAGATGGTAAAAGAAAACATGATTTGGTTCTAATCACATATAAATTCTTTCAAGGCTTAGAGCACTTACACGTTGACCTCGAACACACGACGCATTGCTTGACCACGAATACAGTTAAGTTTCAGAGCCAGATTCCCTTAAATAGCAAAGATGCCTGTGGGATCTGGCTTTGAGTAGGAATATCAAAAACTACTACCGAAGACAAAATAGTTTGGTAAACCATTGCTTTGATCTGCACAAAATCACATTTATGGCCCCACACGATTATTCCCCTGCAAAAAGACCGCGAATTCAGGGATCACCATTATAATCTTCTTCAACTGTAGGAAGATAATATGGCGTTGCTGAGCTACTCTTGCATAGCATGCTTTCCTGCTTTTTTTTCATAAGCGACCCTAAATTGAATTGTGTGAACATTCTTCTTCCGATTTGAAACAATTAAAACCTGCACCAGGTTAGTTCATTGATTGATATCGATGGCTCAAGAAATTTACTCATTTATCTCCATTGAACACAAACGATTTCTGGTGTTTTCTTCACGCTACCTGCGTGCTCTTTTGTGGACCCAGAATTGTCTTGAACTACGATCCTGTGTTGATCAACGCACTAACTTTACACCAGTCACCAAAAATAGGAGAACTTGTGTCTACAAGACACTAAGTTTTTCTGTGATTTTTAGATAATTTCGATATATCAAATAAAGTTATAAGGTCCTCTAAAAGCAAACTCTGAATTATTGTACCTCGTGGTATGTAGATCTACCCGCATTATTCGCATTGTCAGCCCAATGTGCATCATTATTCCTTCAAATTTGGTTGCTAATTATTTCAATTTTAACTTATCAATGTAAGCTTTTGGCGCTGATTAAATAATTAGATGCCATAACCAAGGCTTTGGATAACTTCCCTTTACCAAAATATCATTAAACTATGTCAAGAAGTTAAAAACTGTTACTTAAAAATTCCGTATCTCCTAATGATAACCAATAAATAGTAGCTTCATTTGTATTCCATCCAAAAATTCATAACAAGTCCGCAGAGCTTATAGCCTTTAGGGCTTAAAACGTTTTTAATGGCCATATCCGCCTTGCCGCCAGCATTACCTTCATTTTCAATAGAGTTTTGTCAGGCAACAGATCAGCTACAGACAAAAATCAATGTTTTGCATGGAGGTTTTTGGGACGCAGATGCTATTGCCCATCCTATTGAAATTTTATCCGTAATTTAATTAGGTGAACCACCGCAAGCACTTAGAAGAAGGTAATTATGCACCAAATTACACTCTGATTATAGTATTCCTTTACAAAATTGGAATAGCATACTTCCAGGCGCCTCACGATACACATTTTGGATGCAAACTTAAATTCTCACAAAACTTATGTTTGCTAACTTAATTTTTCATCGAATCTATCATTCCTTGTGTTTATGCCTACCTTAGGCGCGACAGACCTGTCGGATGCTCCTTCAATTCCCAAATTGACGGATTTTGTTTAACGGATGCTGACTCGAACAGGTATTATCGAGTGATAAGCAAATCGTAGAGAGATAGGCTGCATGGCCTCCGAAACCCTGCACATCGTCAATACACCACACACCTGAGGATTACATACGTTGTTCGTCTGGAACATAGGCTTAGAACGCTACATGAAATCTTCTGGGTCGTCAAATACTGCATAACCTTCTTTGGTTTAGTATAGTCAGATCTTCCCACTAGTATGTCAGCGCCAGGAATGTCTCTTAAATTATCTCCCTCGAATAAGCTACGCACTTACCTCATTCAATTCCAGAAGTTATGTCATAAATAAAGGTATTTATTCACTTTACTGATAATAAGGTTGGCTTGAGATACAAACACTAAAACAAGATGGATCCCAATTACTCCTCAAAATCCAAGAATTTGAGAACGGAGATAAAGGTGTAGCACCTTGTTTGTCCGAAGTGCTGGTTTCGGTCACTTGGGTGGCCATATTGTACTAGCCGGTTGGCAAGCCTCCGGGCCGTGCCAACAGCCCCCAAGCCCCCTGCTTCCAGAATGTACATTCTGCCCTAGTGCTATGCCTTCCTTTACCTTAATGGAGGTCTCGGCACGCTACATTGGTGGCAGCGGAATGCGAACCCGACTTTGATGGATTGTATCCTGCTCCATACCGCTTCTGGCAAACTTTGGCGGTGTGAAAGAAGTGCGTGTGCTACGGATGGAAGAATCAATCACATCCCATAACAGAACGGCTGACATCGACTTTCATCTTCGGCGTCCCCCTCGCCCTCGTGTTGTGCAAGGAAGCTAGTAACAACTGAAGCGACACTAGCCGTGAACTCCATGTTCAGTAGAAATGCCACGAGAGACCAGCGACGTTGTGGTCGAGCACCCTCTGTAAGCTCTTCCTTCTGCTATTGGGCAACTCTCCTCCCTTCGCCAAGATGTGTATCGAAAGATGTGGAATGCGTGGGGCGCCATTCGACAGCATCGTTTTGTTCTTTGCACACTTGGATAGCATGCATTTTGTTTCTATGAGGCCCGATCGCTCCATTTGCTCAGGGTTCTACGATACCGTCGCGCTTCTTCTACGGCATCAGAGAAGCCTGGAATCACAGCATGTGTTGTGTGTGTCTCTCACCCATTCATTGGGCCGCATTATCGTGGGAGAGGAGGACTAAGAAATGCGCATTTGCTGCACCGAGTGCGACGCAGAATTGATGGCACTACACGGACGCATGCGCTCGAATCTCGATGGACTGGGACGGTCAGCTTGTGGGTGCTTCTCGCAGCACTGATTACGTTGTGGTGGCTGACACGAGAGGCCGACTGAGGGGAGCGTCGGGGATGACAGTCGAAAGAAGAGAGGGGCTGTGTAATGCTTTGTTTGTTCGAACTGCCGGTGTTGGTGACTTGGGTAGTCACATTGTACTAGCTAGCTGGCCAGCCTCCGGGACGTGCCAATAGCCCCAAGACCTCTGGTTACAGAATATATATATTCTGCCCTAGTAATATGCCTTATTTTGCCTTAAGGGAAGTCTCGGGACGCTACAAAATGAACAAAAATGTGAAGATATTTAAAGTGTCCCCACTGGTATAACAAGTCAGAGGTTTGGAGAAGAGTAACGAACGATTTATTGTGCTAAAGGTCTAATCAAATTGAAGAAATGCAACTCGAATGAATAATTATCGTGCAGCAAGTGCACGCGGGAAATTTGCTCTATATATTTAAGGAAAAAATACAAACCTGTAAAACAGATGCAAAGGCAACGGTTTAAAGTATTTTTGAATGAATGGCAATGCCGACCGCATTTAAGACAAATAAATGCATTAGCAGGCTTAGGGCCCCAGTTTTGCTGTGATCTGATTGCCATCATCAAAATGATATAAATGATGACCTACACTGTGCATTCTATCGCCTCTTAGCCTGCGCAATAACTTGTCTGGTAATTTAGCGTTATAATACAAGGTAGGTGGCGTAGTAATTCATTTTCTACAAATACTTGTCTTACACTATTAAAGCGACCAAATGCCTTGAAACTGTAGTTGAGTCACTTATCGAATGCACATGAGATTTCGGGTGCGAAAAGTTGTGATTTGACCATTCCGTATAATTATGTGCGTGTGACATCCGTTAGTTTTTATCCATTCTTCGCTTAATTCGTACCTCACCTTTTACGTTGACGAATTGTTGCTTGTACCCGTTAGGTTCTGGCCCAGTACTTCACTTCACACTATATTCACAGAACGCATCTCTTTGTTTCTCTCAGCTTTTCGTTATCTACTGATCCTTAACTTCTTATTACGGTTTCGTTTCTTCATTGCAAACAGAATAGATGGTTTTACACTTATATTAAAATCTGACCACCAGCAGAATGGTCGAGTCAGGTAAATATTCCCCGCCCGGCATCCACATTAAATCTCTGCTTTTGAACTATCCACACTATTCAGTTCTGGAAATTATTCAACATCAACTCTGTGATGTACGCTCTCATCGTTCTGGTTAGTGGTTTTACGGATTCACTCTCCTGTAGTAAGGTAAAACCTTACTTTCGAGATGTGTATTCTAATCTCGTAAAATTTCTGTGTTTACTGAACACTTACAGGTGTTACAAAAGTATAGCTTTTATATGCTCTCTAGGGCGTGCTCAATTGCCTTTCGCACTCTAGTTAGGTCTGATTTTTCACTCTGGCTCTTTGTAGTCCATACAATCCTGCGCTCCTACATATCTTCTGCATTTAACGAATCCATTGAGTATGAGGCTTTCTCTCATTCCCATCAACGTACAATTTTTTCGGTGCGTAGCAGGATCATAGTGTCTTTTTCTCCTCCCCAAAAGAATACTTTGAGTTCGCTTGTTATGCACAATTACTTATTGCCTGTGCACACAAGCCAAAACGTGCTTAACGCGAGTGCCTGTGAGACCTGCGTGCATGCACGTGCAAACGTTTATAACAATCAATGTGTGTGTCACCTCGCTGCGTTGTTGGCAGAACGCCTTTTCTATCATATGACGTTCTGACATCCGATTCGCTGAACTGCCTCTTTTGTTTCATTGATAAAAAACAGATGTCACGGGTCGGACTCTAACTTATCAGTTTATGCAAATTTAACGTTAAGCATAATAAACTAAAAAAATGCGCTTAATTGTTGCTTGATTCCAGGCGACATTTTCTCGGCTATGGAGAGGGTTGACGCTTCTTACCAGACTGACTGTAGTTTACCGTTAGTGTAATCGTGCGACTTTCATTAAATGTGTGAAACTGTCATCCAAAACCCATCATCTCTCACTTATCAAAGTGTGTCGTGTGGGCCACTCCCCTCCAAAATAAAATAATGGAATCTACATGCAGCTAAAAACGCATTAAATTTTATAGTAGACTAGCTTTAACAAAGCCCTTGCCTTAAAATCCTACCCATTGCATGTTAACGATTGGTTTAAGTTATGATGCTACCGCGATCGCTTTTTTGCCACTATCTGGACGGCGAGAGTGTATGCATATACACTATGCGTTTGATGAGCCAAGTACATTAATAGGGCAAACATTCGGTTTTTATTCTTATTGCAGTATCCTCTATGTATTTGTTCAGTCAGTTGCATTAGTATGAAAATTTTTGATTTAGTATCAGCTGGGTATTTGCTCCTTTAGCTTTTCGTAGACATTGGCTGCTGCCCAATATTGAATAATTGGTTTTGAACAGTAAAGCTGTTTGCATAGTATTCCATCTTTAGAGCTCATTGCAGTTCATTTGATTCGTACACATGCTACCGGCAATAAAATTTTTTGTCCAGTAAGGTGTTTTTAGTAATGTACATTAATGACGTCTTTTGTCCGAACCAGTCACACAGGCTCTCATTAGGCGTCAGCTTTGTTAACCATTCCACTGTTACTGTTTCCTTCGTAACGTTTCTGGTGGGAATCGTTCTGCTGTTTAAAATTTTTAACGTTCAATAATTTACGTTCTGCATTGCCTTGATCTAGGCGTGTAGACTGTGCTTTCGATTGCTATTTATTCGGGTAGGCCGCAACACGATCTAGCAACTCGTAATTGATAATTAATTGGTAGCGCTTTTTAATCTTGGCATCTGAATTGGAGTGCGGGTCATGTACCCAACTATCTCGTACGTTTCATTACCTAACTAGGCGCTATTAGCTGCAAGAGTTTGCACTTTTACCAAGAAGTTTTGCTTCTATCATTGTTCCTTAACACGCATCTTTGTGAAGTATGAGAAAACGCTATTCCATTTCATGAAATGCCAGCTTGAATTTTGGGTAAGATAATTTTGTGCAAGAGCCTGGATTACGTAGTGGGTAATCTCCGAGCAAAACGTTCGAGCCCTTGCAAGACTTCCTTGTGCTCTTGATCAGTTGCATGTTCTCCTTGCCATTCATTTTCGACATTTTTTTATATGACTGATACCATCTATCAGTTGTATACGTTATGCTCAAGGCTGTGCATGAGGGGAATGCTCCGTATCTAGGTAATTGCACACACCTCAAAGCACGTTCTCCCGTCATTTGGAAAATTCACAACTTGATTTACAACAATGGCACATAGACCATTAATTTCTGATTAGAATGTATAACTCTGTGCCATTTGCTTTCTCTGTTTACGATTGCTGCTTGGATGCCTAAAGGAGCCATCTCCACGTAACATTCGGTATGTGGTTACTTCAAATGAATGGCGGGGAAATAGATGCATTTAAAAATTTTCGACGCTATTTTTGAATCCGACCTCCTGGAAATGTAAAATGTATTCCATTTTCACTTAGTGATCAGGTTGCTCAGGACAGGTTAATTGTGGGCAATGGATTTAAGTGAATGCTTGGGTTCTGGTAATTTTGGGAAAATTAAGTCATGCTCGAATATGTTGTGCCACTTTGAGCCAGGGCAAGACGGATAGAATCTTTTTATTGTATTCTGGCTAAAACGCCTAGGATTTTGCTTGCATCACCAAAATATATTATGATGAGTTGTTATCTTTTAGTTTAGAGCCTATTCAAAACACATTGCAACGGGTTTTTCAGATTGCTTTTCGTGTGATACCATTTTATCTAACGTTAGGTAAAGCACATGCGCCAGTGTCGTGGTCCTGTAGAAAACAAAATTCAAATAACATAGGTATTTTTTTGTTGCAAGTTCAAAATCATAAAATTTATTTCGACAGATTAAGTACGTTTGTATTTCCGTTGGTCAGGTGGGCTAATCGTGGGCTTTCAATACCATGGGGTCGGACTGTGACGTAAGTTAAGGAATCAACATTTAACTTTGCCTGGCTTGAAATACCAACCGCCCTTATGTTAAGTATTTCCATCCCAAAGCTCGTAGCTAGCTGCATTCATTTTTATTATTGGACCCACTGGTATTGCATAATATCGACTGGTATTTGTTGCGGTTTTTTATTTGCCTGCGAAGGGTTCCAAAGTATTTATCTCGGCTGCTTTTATTCACACAGTACTAGTATCAGTACGGTGTTGAAGAAAAGCTGTTTCATAATTCATTCTTTGCTTTTCGATAAGTAGCAACGTTTAAATTGCTGTCAAATCCATTCGCATTCACCTACTTTTGTTCACACTTTTGACACATTATGCAAAATGAAAATTAACGTTATTTTCATTATGTCATCCTTACCAAAAGATGAATCGTGTGTTTGGGTTTTACTTATCCTCAATAGTAGGCCACTATTTACATTCTCCGATTTCTTAAGGAATCAGACACAGCGGCGGAATTCACAGCTTCGGGGCAAGAGTCGTAAGTGTTTCTTTTTGTATACTTTGTTCACTACTTTTACTATCCTCAAATTAACAGCAATGAGAATTATTGCACGTCGTAGCAGTACTAGCAAATCCATCCTAGATCTTTCAATGTTTTTGGCGCTTCGACAGTCCTTCAACCGACGCCTTCCTCCAAGCTGTTGAGCCTTGTTCACTTTCATATTAAATTATTACACCCGAAATCCTTGGGAAAGGTTCTCATTCAAGGTTGCCTGAAGGACATCAAAATTGTTTTTCCTACCTGGAGCTCCGTTACGTAAATGTCATTTTCTTCAAGCTGAGCAGTAATGCCCCCGTCAAACACTTTTTTAAAAATGACAACACATTATTGAGTCCAATACATTTAAGCAAAAGCAGGTCATTACAACGGTTTACATTGGCTGCTTTTGGTATGCTTATGCAACTGTAGATCTCTTACATTGGTTTTTTTCTGTAAGTCTCATTCACTCATCGTCATGCCTTACATTGTAAGGTGTGCCGGAGTGCTTAGGCCATTTAATAACAAACGAGGCATAGAATCGATGCGCCTAAAGATACCAAACTGGCGACTCTGGTGTTTCAAGACCCTCATTTTATCGTGTGAACTTACGTGTCCAGGTCTATGCCTGTTTATCCGATTAATTAAATGGATAAAAAAACAAGGATCCTTTTATTTCCTTTCCTGTGGATTTTCATAATGCACTTTAGCCCGAAGGATAGAGACTCAAGAACATGCACTGTGACAGCTCTTACACTTCAAGTTTTGATTTATATTAATGATTAACTTAATCTAGTTGAGCTTCTACAATCTTCCCCAAAACTTTTTTCTGTTATTATTGTGATACTTTTGGGATCCCATAACCGATTTATAAATGAAATTAAGAAATTGAAATGCGAAAATATGTACCTAGTGAAAAATGCTCCGCTACTTCGAGTCAGCCAACAGGCATTTATTTATCTCTGGTCCTTCAAGCACGCCGAATGAATCACCACGTACAGCAGAGTCAGACGAGCGTTCGATTGAGGTTGAAGACTGTGCGCGGGCTTCCAACTTTGAGGCTCCAGAGCATCCTCCTTCCCCTGAAGAGCTTATCCAAAAGGGTCAGTATCTTGTCGACTGCCCTAGCTGGCTCGCCTTCTTAGGCGAGGATAAACGGTTGCAATATTCCAACCACTTCATCAGTCGGAACGACAAAATCTGGGGTGATTTGCTATATTTTCCGCATTTGTTCATCCATTCACCTGCTATTCGTTTCTAATCTTCCTAATTTGCACGTTTGGTTGATAGAACGATTCATTTGACGTGCCTTAAACGTCTCACATCCACGCGGAAAGAAGTAGGTATAATGATTCTCACAGCATTTAATAAATTACCAATTTTGGTTTTGCCCCCTACTGAGTAAAAACTTGCTTTTTTGTTTACCATACCATTTGATTAGCGTAATACTGAGGGCGTTTTTACTGTTACATTCTCTGAAAATGGAAATCTAACGTTCATTAATTCATTCATAGGCCAAATACCTCAGAGCCTCAATTCATATTAATTTTTTTTTGCAGGAATATCGACATATCGCGAGTCTTTGTATCACCAGCTATTCCAAAGCCATAGCAACAACCTATGGATAGGTCACTCGCTTCTAGTTGTGCGCATGAACGATTAAAGTGTCTTTTCCCTTACTTTTAACCCCTTCCCAATCTTTACACCATGAATTGCTGGATGACCGAGTTCTGTCGTGTGTACATCTACGCTGTTTGAATAGTTTCCAACACGGGAAATAATGTTGAAACGCTAGTACATTTGATGCCATTGAGAAGTTTAAGATTAAAGTTAATTGTGAGGTGGCTGGATTCCTTATTTTATGCTAAATTCAATGTTGGTCTCTGCAGAACTCATTTCAACGGAAATACGCTATGTGGATTTGCTCGTGATGATACGGGATGTCTTCTTGAAGTCCTTCCCACCAAGACGTGAGGACTCCCTGAATCTGAATGAGAACCTCTTCCCCCACCTGGATGAAGTGCTGAAGAGTCATACACTCCTCCTCTGCTACATGCTGGAGGCTCACAACGCCAGGCCAGATCACATTACCAACAATCTTGGCCAGTGCTTCATCAAAGCTGTAATTATTTTTCTGCTAGTATATTACTGACTTGGGTGCTCTTATAGGTTTGATCCGTCTTATCATGATTGAAATGCATTTGGAAATATTTCTCATTATTCTCACTGTAGTATGCGACTGGAAACTGAATTTTAAAGTACGCGGTCTCTTGAAATCTCTTTATTATAGCGTGATGTTAAATAAGTGATATAATTGGATTCTATTCAGCAACTGCAAGGCTAAAAATTCTGCACTTATACTAGGTGTATTTGTCTTGGGTAATTGCATGTTTCAGAATTCACCATAAATTCAGCTTGTAATCGAGCCAGTGGAAACGCATACATTGTGGTGGTACATGACCCCACGATACATTGCCGCGTATCATAGCTTTCTGGTCTGTTTCACATAAGCGGTTAATTGGTGAACACTAGGCACAAATTCTATAACTTGACTGACTTAAGAAGCATTGGATGAAGTAAATAGTTGCGCACTCTTTGTGTTCACCTATAAGCTCTGATGGAAATTGGGAGTTCACAAAATAAACTTCGAAGCAAATGACTGAATGTGATGGATATAGACTAAGGATTTTTTGCTTATTCGCCAAAAGATACACATTAGAGTGACATCTAATTGCCAAGGTGGATTTATTTTCCGCAAATTCAATACTCGATTTCGTTAACTGTAGCTCGTGGTAAATGAAATTTTCAGAAGAATTCAAATCTAGTGGAGTTTGCATAATTCTTGTTTTACAATCATTAGTGGCTTTAAAAGGACGGTTTGCTACCATCCACCTTAATGCATGTTGCGTGTTGGGATTTCGCATATACTTCACCGCTGATGGAACAAGATGGCGAGGCACCAACAAAGGAATTTCTATTAGGAACCGAGTAATGATGCTGCTTAGCAAGATGCACTCATAAACCCCTTTAATAGGGACATAAAAATTTTGTTGGAACAGTTCGTCTGGCCGTAGAATTGGCTACAATTTTTCTGGTCGTGCTCACCCTGGTTAAGAATATACAATGCCAATTTATCACACGACCGGTCGGTTTCAATATTGTTTGACTTCTCATTTAGCTTCAGTGTATTCATTCCCGTATATGCTGTCTGAAATATCCGTCCAGCTCCCTGATATACTTGCCGAAAGTTTGAAACGATTTATTTTTGGTATTGTTTTTTAGTACGGATGGGATTCTTCATTTGAATGACGGAAAGGTGCTAGTTTGCAAGCAATCGTAATACCAATTTCTGGTAATATGATTAGTTCTATTGCACTCCATAAAACTCTCCACACTTCATCGTAACACTGTGGCATTTATTCTGAAACTTTGTGGTAACCTTCTCAAAATGACACTCCAAATTCAACTAGCCAGCGACACAGTTCTGCAGGTATTTAAGCTATCATCTAACATTTGAAAATTGCTGGCTTTATTTCTCCTTGTTAGTTAACGGAGGCTAGGCTATATCGGCTGATCGAAGCCTACGGCGCACTTATGTTTGTGCAATCCTCGCTTACCGAAAGCCTCAATAACCTAAAGGCCAACCGAAACTTTGCGGAAAGGTTGAGCGTAAGTTCTTCGCTGGCATTTACGCCCATTCTTTTCTTTTGCTGTTCATGTTTGCATTCAGTAAAAGCCATGTCTCATTCGACGACATCCATTCATTCCTTTAATCACACCAATGGATGCTCTGCAAATTGCACACTCCGTTTAGCAGAGTGATTAATTCCAAGTTTGCTGAAAAGTTGAGCTAAGGCGCAAATTGTGAAGCGCATAAGCTTGTTTGTTAACACTAAACAAGCTTTAACACACTTGGCATATTCAGCTCTCGAGTGTTCAGTGTTTCAATGTCGGCTATTGAGCTTTTAAGTCTGTCATTCTGTGAATGGTACCTTTTCGCAAAATATAACATCAAATGAGCAGAGTTGTTTTTGGCTCAAATTTCGATCCTTTTCCCAGAGAGGTAACCAGACAAAAGTCCTTGAAACTGACTCTGGAATTGTCACTTTTTCCTTCATTTAGTCGTCTTTGTCTCGTTTTCGGTTCTTAAGTGTTCAAATCTTGGAGCAACACGGACCGGTAGCTTCATTACTGCGGCTCGCATCGTGAATTGATGCTCGGCCGCAAAGTAAAAACACGTTTCGATTAAAGCCTAGTTTCACGCCTCTGAGGAGAAAACGCTTAAGAAGCCTATATCGAGCACCAGTCGAAATTATTTTCGGAAGGTTTAGACATCCTAAGCGTCTATTTCCTCCAAATGCGTTTGTTCGCTTTTAATTAAGATGCAATTTTTTTCGCATGAAAACAGGTGAACGTGTCCTTTTTAGCACATTTACTGCATAACCTTGTAACGCGCTGTATTTCATTGTTTTTAATAGCTGAGTGCACTGTTCCTTCGGTAAGATTTGGAAGGGAATTAAATTTCTCCAAGTGGTAGGTTCTGATCTCACAGGATCCCATTGCTTTAAGACCCTTGGGGGCTAATGCTATTTGTCCCCCGTTCATATTGCACTGGCGGCTCTCTGAGGCTACGCGGGCTAGGTTAAGATAGGGCTGCTGTGGCCTTGTATAAGTACTTAGAGTCGCAAGGTGATGACTATGTTTAAACACACCCCAGTGACGATGTCAGCGGACACTGTCGCCGTTTTGTAGTGGGACGAAGCAAATAAGAACTTTCTATCATTTTTTCATATGATTCCTTTGGTTCTTATGCAGTGTCCCTGAAGGGCTCTGGCTGTTCTTAAAATTCTTAATCGCATGTTTATTTCCGATGTATTTAGTAGCTTTATTTTTTAATCAAACTCTAAACACCTACATGCGCTCTGTTCCCGTTATTAAATCTGAATCTACGCGATTGAGATATCTAAATGTTGCAAACCCACAAATTGGTTATTCCGACATAAATAAAATTTGATGAATCATATGGCTGACTTTTTTAGTATGTTGCGCCAATTGTTCATTAGATTCTGTTCAAATCCACAAAACTAGAAAGATCAATTGTGTGGTCGTGTGTTTGGAGGGGTTGGGTCTTCAAATTATCTTACGGACTCAGTCTAAAGGGACCGGTCGCGTCTGCAACCCCAACGCGTCTTTGTAGGTAATTGTTAGCACGACTGAATACTTCCGTAGCATACCCATCCGTTCAATTTCGGCCAGCTTTTCTCAAGGCATATTTACATATGTTTGATGTTTTGCTATGACTGTGTGAAAATCAACTAGGTGGTTATGTTTTACTTTGACTTTCCGATTTCCTTGCACTGGGCAGCTGGCTCCTAAGTTCTTGGAATTCGTTAGCATTTTAACGAGAATTAGTTAGAGTTACTTCCAAATTTGTGTTGCAAATTAATCTCACTACGGTTTTTATTTTCAATAGGCTTGTGAAAGAGAACCGCGGACTAAGAGACGAAATATACCTGACTGTTACATGATAATTATGCAGCGTTGGACCAAGATTGAGACGCTTCTATCGGGAATCATATCAGACACTATTGGTAGGTTACTCTCAAAGGCGTCATGCGCGCTCGGTGTGCCAAAGGCATTTCACTTTGTACTGCCATGTGAAATGCAATAACCAAGATTTATCGGCTTTTACAGCTGTATTCCTACCGATAACTACACCACTATAAAATGAAACTATGGTCCTTTTGTTCTGATTATACCAAGGTGTAGTTTGTATGACTTACAGACAAGGTAGTTTTTGCACTAACCTCTTAATACAGTAAAGGTGGTTTGATTCACTCCGTCGTAGATTTTGGCTTGCGAATGTTTTTCATTGTTCTCTGGACTTCCAAGTGCTTTAAAACGACTTTGATTAGAGCTACGGAAATTTAACCTGCCCACGGGGCCTGTGCCCTGGGAGCCTTTTGAAGTCTTCGCATGGCACTTAATACCTGATTTAAGGGTATCACTTTTGCGTATCCGCATTCCGACTTTCAACCTAAATTCCCCCACGCTGTTTTATGTGAATGTGAGCTCATGAACGCTTACATGACTGGTTTCAGTCATTTCACTTATAATGTCACGGCTGCGTCGAATCCGATGCCCCCGTGCTGTAAAGGTTAAGGTTAAGCTTCGGGATATTTTGACAGCATTATGAAACATAAAAAAGAATGCATAGGCGATAAGTTCGCCCGTGCCAAAAGTCGTAATAGAAATAAAAGTAGGGCGCTCGAGGTCTCAATGCGCATTTCGAAAATGTTCTATGGCGTTTTGCGTGAGTAGGTATCCATTTAATGAATAAAAGTAGATTTATTCTGTTCGATATTGAAGCAGTCATCAGGAAAAAGTAAGTTGGAAGTTTGCGACGGCGAAGAAAACTGTCTGAAAACGGTTTCACGTTGTAAGGTGAGCAAGTTCACTTGTATAAAGCTTTTTTATTGTTTTCAGTTCAAGATGATTCAACTGAGCTTGACGACCTCAATACATCCCGAAGAGCAGCACAGGGTCTGCTTCTAGGTGCGCAGCAGAAAATGACCGACCTGGTGCATGCAGAGAAGCTACGTTACTTTGCGGACAACCTGAAGGAGGACTGGGTTGACGTGGATAGCAGCGATACGAAACACAAAACCCTCTTGGAATGGATGAAAGCCCCGGACGCTAAGTTAATAAACTACGATAAACTGGCTTTTCAAGGTCGCAAGGAAGGTGGAAAACTATGCAATATCGGTCAGTACCCATTGCTTAGCATTAAACATTTCCAGATATCCTTTGTTACTTCCGCTTTGTAGTGACATTTTATAGGATGTTTCCACAGCATGATACTTTTTAATTCAAGTAACTCTTCCTTCAATTTCAGTGATTTCACTACTTTTTTCAAAGATTCATATCGAATTTTTCAGTAACACGTTTATTTGATATCTCTAAGGCAAGACGCTGATCAAATAACAATTTGTCCTCAGTAAATACCACTGAATCAATTATTCCGTCAGTGTTTCATTTACCAGGGATATAGTTAGTGTGGATGGTTGGTCATTTCACATCACGGGTCCAAAGTGAATTAATCTCTTCGGCACTACGACCTAATAACTCTCTACTGGGAAGCTGATATTTGCACTTGAACTTGACGTTGTGTCACTGGTGACCTGTAGCTTACCGATTTTTCAGCTGTAAGCCTCGGGCCCTGAATTATGTTTTGATAGTGTTAATTTTGTGCAATTTTTTAAGCTTCTGGTTTTCTGTGGATACCATGTGTTGGATCCAGGGTCACAAAACTAATTTCGCTTCCTTTTAAAATTTATCCTATTGCAATGATTTGTCGTTGACTCGGTTTCGGAAGTAAGGATGTTCTCTTATTATTTTAATAATCATGTATTTGGGTAAAATGTAGAACTCCATGGCGTGGCACTCAAAGATTGCTTCTTCCTCCTTCGACAAGACCCTGAAACTGGAAAATACTCACTTTATCGAGATACGAATATGGTAAGAAACTCCTTTTTGTGTCATGTTACCAATAATGTGAAATATCCTTACGAAAATCATTTAAATTTACGATTTCATAAATCATGCTAATGATATAATGTATTGGGACTAACGTGAAAATGGGTATACCTCCTAATACTTTGCGTATACTATCATAACTCCTCGTCGACTTTTGGAAAATGGGTGAAGAGCACAGCCATTCCAATGGACTAAGACATCGGGTGGGAAATCGCGTTAACAACTAAATGAACCTCTGAATTACTGCTTTGAAAAACTGCTTATTCTTCACTTCTTGACTCATTCAAGCAATACTCCTTTTAAAGTTATAATTGTTACTGTCACATGAACAATAGTGGTCATTACTCTTCAATTCTCTTCTAATTTCTAAGCTCTTTATCAAGGATAACTCTTAAAATTGAATGCAGAAATTAGAGACGAGGTCTTATTATTGCTATCGCAACGCAGCCTCCGATACTTGTATGGACTAAGCACTTCGGGTACTTCCGCGACCAAGCTGGTTCCCCGCTTACCTTCATCATTCTCATGGATTCTAAAAACGCTGCGCCGACTTTGAGCAAGTTCGTCTGCTCTACACATGACGAGGTCGCACGGTGGCAAAAAATATTCACGGAAGGATTCGACAATTTTGGCAAAGTAGATGAACCAGAAATGGAGAGCATTCGTAAGCTGTCAGCTTACCCATTTACCCATATGAATACCTCCCTTAAAGTAGTATTCTATCTGATATAAACTACGGTTTCTGTCGTACCTTGGCGCTGAGAAACTTTGACTTCATCGAGAATAGTTCTTTCGAATTGAACGGTTTTTTCCTCCATGTAAATCAAGCTCGATTTTTTTTAATGGCAAAGCGCGTAAATTATCTCTTTTTTTAGGAAACCTTGTTTTATAGTGTATCTGACAACCATACACCTAGAAGGTATCCTGTAATTGCACCATTCATATTAAGTGGTAATTCTCGTTGCATTTTTAAAATACATATTTTAAAGTTCATATTATACCATAGGAAGGCTGCCTTTTTATTGCTAGGAGGGTTTTTGAGGCTGACACAATACTTCCCATGGGGATGTTTTACTAACAGTGTTGCTGCAATGCCTTTAGACATGCCTACAAATGTCTTTGTAGTACTGCAAAAGAATACTAGAGTGCTTGAAGCTGCAGAAGAACGCAGAAAGCGACAGGAGGAGAAACTGGAGTTAATAAGTCAACTAACTACCGATATATTCGCTCAATGGAACGTTCGGAATACGGTCTTTAGGACACTTTTCGTTGATGAGGGTCTTACCACATCAGCGTCGCGGTCTAATAGCGGGCGTTCTGCTAGCAGGGATCAGCAATTTAATCGACGGTCTCTGAATAGTCAATCGGATATGCAGCAGGTTGATGATGATCAGACAAGAGTGCGTAACCTTCATGAGAAATTCATGAAAAGTGGTGCGTTTGGAGACTATTAACTTTTTTTCTGCTTTCTAACCATTTTAACACACTCATAGCTGATAGCCCTTTCCATTCAAGGAAGGCGCGATGAAGCACTTTAGGGGTCAACGTTCATAAATTTAATCATTATCTACCCACTGCGGTCTTCATTCCATTTCTCCATCTAGTGGATAAGGGCATGTCATAATCTGTTTACCGGTTGTTTTCTCCACATGCGATACAATTGACTACAATTTCCCTGCTAAGACTCATCACACCATTTGTCCGACACGAAATTCTTTTTTTTACACTCGGGCTAAAAATCTTACTGGATTTGCTTTCTGACTATCAATGAGGTAAAATCTTGGACACTGTTTCGAGCTGCCACTTAGCGAACCAAGATCGCTATCGTTACCAGTGATGGTTTGAGCACATCAAACGAATTTACCTCTTTCATTTGTGATGAGATGCATAGAAAAGTACAGATTCAAATTTTACAGTTTGTGAAGGTAAGGAAGCAGGCAGGCAGACACTTTTTAACGTTGTACTGTACCCAGCATGAAGCCGTAGTGCTGATGGATTCGAGCCTGCCTGTTTGTTTTCTTGTAGTTATGCGCTTGGCGAGCTTGTGTGGTGAGGCGGACTCTACGTGCTTGAGTCGCAGCGCTTCCGATGCTGCCGATCGTCGTCCCTCCTGCTCTAGTATCGCGACGCCGACGCCCGACACCAGCGGTAGCAACGACTCTTCCAAAAGTAAAATTGTGTGGCTTCCCTTTATTCTCAAGTGAAATTAGCCATCTTTGTTTATTCAATGAGCTGCCCTACTCTATACTGTGCCATTTTGGCACATGTTAGCGCAGAAGTTGTGGTATGTTTGTGCTTGTGGTTGACTTCGACGAATGAATTAAAAGTAATAATTGTAAAAATAGGGCAGCGTTGTCTGTTCCTATGCACATCCACAAAAAACGATGTTCTTTTGTAAAATGAGACTGAAAAGACTACATGATCACCTGCAATCTAATGGTTTCCTTTTGGACTCCTTAAGATGGGTATATTTTGATATCTGTACCATCGGTTTATTTGGGACCTAGGGCCTTTTCTGTTAACAGCTATCGTTATGCTAACTACTGAACTGATTTATGCATATGACATCATGCCGATGCGCTGATAATTTGGGTTTCTGGGCGGCTTGTTTTAATTTGAAGAAGGCCTATTTAATTTAACTGCTCCGTATTGTAGTTCATTAGCAAAATAATTTAGTAGAATCTGGTACGTTCTTCCAATGTACATTGAATGTTTTCCTCTGGAGATCTTTTGATTATGCGTAATTTGCACTATAAATGCCTTTAGTTTATAGAAATTGTTCACACTTTTGAGTAATTTTTCTCCAAAACCTGACTGGATTATTTATCATTTTTTTAATATCAACCATCACCGTGAACTTTTTTCCATGGTTAGGTCTCTTCCTAGAATCCATAAAGTTATGTGCATGAAGGGATTGAGATGTTCCCACTAACACAGAATGCCTGTTCTTCTTCCATCTACAGAACGCTCTGAAAAGGAAAGCGTTACGTTTCGAATCAAACCCAAGGTAAGCAGCTGCTGTACTTGTCGGGCGTTATGCTGTAAGTGTACGAGTTTCTATTTTGAATTTATTTGCGCAGAGCCATCATATGAAGTCGAGTCAGCGCAATAGCATGGAGGTAAATTTCACACTCACCGTACACATGTTTTCGTCTCGAGTCATCATATCCACTGAAGAAAGCAGATATTTTCACCTAACCCCACACAACATCATGTTATTTACTTCTGCTCACTCATAATTTGTTTATCCACACCAAAAGGCGTCGTGAGGGATCATTAGCAAACGCGAATGAGTCATCCACATTTACTACATAAGTTATTCATAAGTAATAAGTATCCGGGATTTAATGGTGCAAATTTGGTCAACAAATAACGGTAAGCCGGTATTTTCGTGAATATCACCTAAAACCTTTAAATTTATCGGCGAAAATTGTAGACTTCAATGTAAACGATTATAATCACTTCGATCTCAGTACATCGACTTGAAACCTACTGCTTTGCGAAGGGCCATCCAAATGTAGGGTGTATCAGTCGCTTGAAGCATGCTAGTCTGGTCAGTTTTACTGACCTGTTGGTCGCGGTTAGCTTGTCCCTAGTGCATTAACACATCTTTGCTAGAGTAAATATCGACCAAATCGGCGAATTAAAGTATCATTCACCATCTGTTGATAATTTCTCTTGCATCTGGTTTTCTTAAATGCCGCCTCGCCCTTGCGGGTTGTTTTGTTTCAACTGCCAAAACAATAACCTTGGTAGGTATAGTATGAGTCAGATGTCGGGATGCATTTATTCATTATCTTGTGCTTACTGCCTGCAATACCCCTACCGCAATCCTAGTAGATTCATTGACCCTGGTGAGCGCTTAGTGTTGCTCCGTTATTGCAAAAAACACCCGCCTCTGTTTTAGGAAAAGAGCATCCCTAAAGGTTTTATGTGTTTTGTTCGTATTCAGTCACAAAACCGGCTTTCGAATCTGTTGAGAACGGGCAGTCGCCGTCGTGCTGACGGCTCCACAGGTCTCGCCTCCTCCACGGACTTTCAGCGAGACTACCTGTCCTCTGAGCTAGACCGTTCCGAGGGCACCTCTGAGTCCTCCCTCACGTGTCTCGCTAATCCCGCCCTCCTCATAGCGGACATTCAGGAGCTCGCTCGTTCCCTTCTTGTGCGTGTCCATGGTCCCTTTTGCGGGCTTTTTAAATAAGTGGAAGGGGGTGGGAGCCTTAGATTGCAGCCAGTGGAACGACTGGTCCTGCTGAATGGAGGCCAGAACAGATTTATTTACGCGGATGTTCATATCGTCTCATTTTCCAAGCGAATTTAAGATGATGTGGTGCCTGATAACTTTGATATTCAGTGTTACGGTTAGTTAACACTTCTGTTTAATCGGGTTCAGTGAATAGTTCAACCAATAATTGCGCTCGTTTTTTGAAAGAAAGGGAAACTTGACAGTTGTTTAGCGGGTGCATCATTTGCTTGCAGGTCAATCGAGCGATTTCAGTTTTTGTAGCTGTTAAGTAACCTGTTTCCTTTCTTCACTGTCTAGGAAAACTACGATGGACAGTACATACGCTGTTTGGAGTTGGAAAAAGATAATCTCCGTCTCAAGACCGAAGTCGAAATAACTGGAGGAGTAAGCTGCCACTGCATATTCCAAACACTAGCGTCATCAGTCTAAACAGTCTTGTCGGACAAGAGTAAATAATATCCGACTAAAACTCCAATCACACATGAATTGCTTATGAGGTATTATTTCGCCTGCCTTATTGTTTCCACTCCGCAAATTGTTTGTCTTGTTTTCAGCAAACTTCAATTAATACAAAACGCGAGTTGGAATGTCTGCGGTCTCTTCAAAAGAAGACTGAGGATGAACAGAATGCATGGAACTCCCATAAACAGAGAGAGGAGGCGCGACTTGAGCGAGAGGACCAGAAATTGAAGAGCCTTGCCAAAGATCTTGCAGAGAAGCAAAAGCAATATGAGGAGGACCGTAGAACTTTGCAGGAGCTTATTGACCTGCATGCCCGTCGTGGTATCGACGTGAGTCGACTGAGAGGGCATGGTAAGTTTATCGCCCAATCTTCGCATTAACCAACTGCTGCGTCGCCACTTTTTACGGGCTACTTGCCTGTTCTCCTAGGATCGAACGCCAACTTGTACACTACTTCCCAGTCGGAGCTTGACAGGGGCCCTAACCCCCGCCTCTCCCACAATCCGTCCTCTCGAAGCGAAGGAGATGCGGTAAGTATACTTTCTCTTACTTGAAACACGTCTTACTTTACATCGTACTTTATGTGATTTGGTAGACGATCATGTGACTTTTGAAAAGTTCTAGGAATTATAAGTCTGATTAGATAGCGCTTCAAAATCCATATTATAAATCTACCATTTACTCCAAAAGCCTTTGTTTATCGGTGTGTAGAAAAAAACAGTTCTTTTCTCAAAAAATTGTTTTGCGATCGCATGCAATGTATGCACCTTGACAGGACCTGTGGGGAAGTTTACAGATATTGTTATAAACAAAAGTTTAAACACTAATCGCCTGTATTGGCTAATCCTTGAGATCATCTTGACTGTGGTGCTTTCCCAGACGTCTTCGTCTTTCTTTTTACCATGACATTTACTGGGGCCGTGGGGTTACCCCTGCCCCTTGCCGATTCGAAGTTTCATAATCATTATTCACAACCAAGGCGACAATAGCACTGGCTAACATTTGCACGCCATGCATGCATTATAATGCTGGGTAGCCGCAATGAGTTTAAATCAACATTTTCCAAGCTCTGAAGAGTGTGCCACCTACCCCTGCATTGTTTCTTAGCTCCCTCCAGATGCTTACCAGCTTATGTAGAAAAGGCACTCGCCTTACTTGGCTCAATGATAGCATATTCGCTTTTGAAAAGGTCACGTGCCTGTCATCCACGTGGCTAGCACCTTCATTGTTTATCCTTCGGCCCAAATAGTTTGTTAACCGAGGTTCCGCTCGGTCACCTCGCTTACGAATTGTTTGGACTGAAGGAGCCGCCATTATCATTTAAATACAAGTAACCTAGAGACAAGCACGGTTTTGTCCCTTGATTCTTCATAGCTCATGCTATTTAGGATCACAGAGGTTATTTTCTCGCGCCTACGTCGAAGGTAACCTCGTGTTACTATCTTTATAAGCAGTCTTTAACGCGCTCTTAACCTTTGACATGACTTGCAATACATTCGACTTCCTTTGAGTAGCATTTACTACTTAATTATATTGTCAGTTCCACTATTAAAAAGGGAATCGCAGATGATTTTGCTCAAAAACGTGAAGAATTATCAGAAAATTAAGCAATAATCAAAGTAATAAGGTATTCGTGCCTTTAGTTGTATTGATAACGACTCTAATAGAACTTGTAAATCCTTTCCGTAAATTGAGACGTTCAAACAGCGTGGAATAGAGATAATCACTTCGCTATCACCAGTGCATTAAAAATAGCTTGTCTGAATCGTGGAAAGTATATCCAACGAGGACAATTACTTGGGTGTTATTAGAAGGTCGAGTGGAGCACATAGGAATGAGCAACATCCATTCGATTTGATTTGATGTTAAGCAAATACTACCTTGCCCTCTTTTTGTACTGCTTCTTACAAGCGTTTTTGACCAGATAACGCGCTTATGACATGTTGAAGTGTGGTCGTGCTAACCTCCCATGTCAGCTTGTGCTCTTATTTTGATGATTCGTATTCATACCATTACTATTACTATTGGCAGGATCCAGTAGAAAGCCGGAACGTAGACCGCGCTGGTCTTCCACCTTCAACAAAGATCCGCGCTACTTCCAACGAAAGCTCACACGGAAGGCATGGAAACTATCCTCAGAACCCTCTTAATTATCCGGTACGTATCAAAAATATGAAAACTACCTCATGGTATAAAATATTTTTATTATTGAACGCTGCGCATATCTTAAAATTTGCCACTTCCGACATAGTGATTTGATACCGTCATACTACCTTTAAAGGATTGGCTACGTCCTCAGATCCTTGTGGTACTGACTATTTTCAGTTAATAATCTTTGATCCTTGCGTTGTCTAGTGTTTAAACTCTACTCCACTGAGCTTCCCAACCGCATGGCACGTTTTTTTTGTGTAGAAACCACGATCATGGGGAAATAACACAAGTCCCATCCGTAAATGAGTTAGTTCTTTTGACATTAGGATGTTTTCTCAAATGATCAGAGTTTTTGGTTTAGACCGAGCATAGCTTCTACTCAAACACTGTTCCGTCGAGACCTCCGGCTGGCCCGCATCCAATCGGAGAGTCACAGAGACACACGAGCACGACGAGCTCCACACTCGGCAGTCTCCCCGCAAAACTCGCCTCTAAGTCACGAAGCTCCAAAAGCTTTTTGCGGCACTAGCTCCGCCTACTGCCCCCCTCCCTTCCCCTCCGCGCTCACATCACACTAAACGACAACCCAAGGTCAGACCCGCGCCTTCTCAATTATGGAAAGCTAGATCCATTGTCAGGACTACTGTTCTCTATCCTTTCTTTGCTACGCTCAAATATTATCTTTTACTACTTTGCTGCTCTGAAATAAGCAAGATATTTAGTGTACTAATACAAATACGACGCTGAGAAGTGGGACTATCTCATCGAATACCAGCAACTGATAGAAGTGAAGCGTTGGGGACAACTCTATGACCTTTGCCTTTAATTCTTGGACTTCTCCATCAACAGTCAGGCTAAATACAAACATCTTTCATGTAGGAATGCGAAGTTGGGTGTACAGAGATATGATAAAAAAGATCAGGCCATATCTCGATCAAGGAACCACTACTGGCTCGGCTGTAATATCAAGGGGTGTGAAGTGTGATTCCAAGCGGATAGGTTCAGGAAGCGCGATCTTCTCCCCGGGTAGGGCGTTTGCCGCCTCCACAAGCCCGGCTGAAATGTTTTCATTAAACTCAGCCGTAAAAGAGGCATAATTGGTTAGCGCAGGATGGCGTCCAAATCACGCGCGTGTATTTTATAATTGCTACGGTAAAGCAGGACTCATAACAAGGCTTAATAATTCATCGTGAAATTAGCTTTTCCCGACAGGTTCAAAAAAGGGTCTGGAGGAGC
Organism: Taenia solium; assembly: GCA_001870725.1. Taxonomy (NCBI): domain Eukaryota; kingdom Metazoa; phylum Platyhelminthes; class Cestoda; order Cyclophyllidea; family Taeniidae; genus Taenia; species Taenia solium. The sequence goes on along the minus strand of MIEF01011715.1, from coordinate 47,081 downwards.
AGGCTTTACCTCCAGAGCAATGAATGTGAATTAAAGCTTACCGAGTGTTATTAGCTTCGTGGGACGCATGTTGGAGAAGAGGACGGAAAACTTTTCAAGGTTTAAAATTTTACACATGGTCTGAGCGACACAGCACAATTCATCCTGACGAGAACCAGATAGGTTACGGCGTGATCCAAGATCAAACGAATGATGAAAGGGAACAAAAGGAAGCAAATTCAAGTAAACTTTTTAAGAGGGTTGAGAAGCACAAAAAATCGAACAGATTTTGGCATGTGTCAGCTTCAAAACACAATGCCTAAAAGAACCTTATTTATGGGTACCCACAAGCCATAAATATGCACTAAACCGATACAACAGTGGTGGAGATCTATAACTGGTACGTAGGAGCTCAGGTATCGAGATGTGCCAACTTAGCACAGTAGAAGTAGTTCAAGACTTTCGGCCTACCTGCTGAATGAGACTTAGGGAAACATGAACGCGCCGATTTTGTGGTTCGCAGGGGTCAATAATTCCAGCGCTACCTGGAAGAAACAGTCCAGCAGCCAGGATTTGAATAACTCGTCTGAAAGTGGAATTTAATTAAATACAACTGCAAAGATTTCCATACGAACCAAAAGCGTCGCAGTACATGCAAACATATGTTAATGACCAATGCGAATTGACAATTAGCAGCTTATCACTTTAATCATAAATTGACTGTGAAATGATGGATTTGGAAACCAACTTACCGGAAAGCAACAGAAAGTGGGAGGGGAGTATTTATGGGACTATGCATAACCGCATGAAAGGCCTAAAACAAGGAGTTCACGTAAGCACCACTGTTCGCAAAAGATTATGCTGAAATATTTGAACATAAATGCATCAACACTGAATCAAGTAATGCTCCCAATATCTTATCAAACTGGATAGAACTCTACGAAGTACCAGAAACGCTTGTGGTCAGTAGCCCTGACACAGCGCTTACAAGAAGATCCACTTGCCAAGGAGTAAGGTGATTAAAGCCAACAAATCTTCGCTTTAAGTCCTTCAATAGGCGTATGAGTGCTTTGACACTGATGAAAAGTAAAAATAATAATAAGCATAACAAATTTCCCAAGATTTCACACCATATTAGAGCAGTCAAGAATGAAAGGACGAGTAAAAACCTTTGACTACACTATATTTGAAAAAGCATAAAACAAAAAGTTGAGGTTGAGATTAATTATGAAACTGGAACAGTATATACGTTATTGACATCGGTAAGGACAAACAGAACGTTGATTAACCTACTTTCTAAAAAAGAGGGAAGGTGTGAACATAATAAAAGGTTGTAAAGTTTATCATCGGTTGCTTGAGCGGAAAAGTTAAACTTCTTTCGCCACCGCTAGACATTCTGCCAACGGAATGGTCACTAAGCGCGTAAGAAGGATGTAAACACAAGCACTTCAGCTTACTTCGCGTGCGCGGCCCTTTCCTCGGCCCAGCGTGCATGAATGATGGCAGCGTGAGCAACGCTCTGATCCGGCGGACTTACTGTCACCAAAAAGGAAGAAATAATGGTCCACTTTACACAATGCCTCGGGGAGATCCACATAAGAAAAGAAAACCAAACAAAATACATCGTATGTACAACATGAGGATGCCTTAGAAACCGTAAATAACAACCACAACACATCTCGAGTCCAAAACCTATCGAGCATAAACCCTGTTGCAAGGCACATGAGTAAACAATGAGGACCTAGGACGATGTCAAATAATTTGTCATCGAAATGAAAGCTTTATGGCTTTGACGAACGATGAATAAACTAATGAAATTTATAACCCTAATAAGTAGTTTAGATAAGGGAGGTTTTAAGCAGCCTCATGTCTATATATTCAATTTATTGCCCTCAAATCAAATGGATGGGAGATGCTGCTGGGTTTGTTTGTGCTCTGGTAAACGAAATATGTAAAAGAAATGGCTTCCAGTAACCAAAATAGGACAGTTTCGAGAAGGAAAACGGCATCATTTACACTGATTGTCTTAAGTGAGAAAAAATTTTAGCAATCTTCTAAAGTTCGGAATAAAAAACGTACTTTCATAAATAGAGTGAAAATGGTTCTATTAAACGTAAACTCTCCAAGTATCTGCAAAAAACTTACTATGGATTCCAGTTTCCGCAGTGTTTATTGCGTTGAAATTCTGTATGGCAAACGCCACGCGAATACAGACTCCAAGGTATTCAAGGTCGAAACCGTAGGGCTGATAAATGATTTCAAGAGGCTCCTCAATTTCTTCGACCTCTTTGGCCAAAAATTTTTGCTTTAGCAGAAGGCTAATGTTCCTAGCCAACTCGAAGGTAGGTAAATCACGAAGCAGAACAACAACATCTGCCAAGCAATGTCCCGCCAACATCGTACCTTCTTTGAAGGAGCCAACCACCCGGATTTCTTCAATCTGCTACATTAAAACGTGAACGATGGGAATGATAAGCAAAAGAAAAACAATATTGGCATCTATAATGCTCAAATGTGGGACGGTATCAAGGCATAAGTGTTCAGGAGAGCTTTCATTAAGCTAGATAGGAAAGCTACCACAATATTAAACAAAATCAGTTCATTTCAGCTTCAATTACTAAAGACGGCGACATGCAGGAGACCAATAAGTACATACCTCCGTCTGATTGGAATGTAGGAAAAGACTTAACTCATGTTAATGACTGAGTTTGAAATGGCTATTGAAAGTGCAGCAATGCAACAACCAAACACTCACTCCGACTTGAGAGTGCCCTTTTTCAAGGGCAATCAATTCCAAATTTTCCACAGCCTTGGCTACCAAAGTTGCGATAGCCTGCTGTTCACCAAGCGAAGGAGTTAGTTGCGAATGAGAATCCATTAGAAGCCTAGAGAGCCTTTCGTTCTCTTGAGGAGGCTTAGCCCCGGGAAAAATTGCCGAACAATAAATGGGATCAAAAGGCATGTGCATCATATAGGAATTCGGACGCATCCTAACGCGGAAAAAATACATCGAAAAATACTTTTGAACAATTTGAACAAACAAAAAGCTATTTACCCATAATTACCTACCCCCGATATTGAGACACATAAGGGTGTCTTTGAAACGGTGTTCTCGACATTGAAAGAACGTTCTTGACGCTTAAATTCAGCAATACTGAATTTCGGATTGAGACACTGTCGAACAACAAAAACACGAGCACACGCGACTCATAAGGTGCGCATACAGTAGAGATTAAGTTAACAAACATGCACAATAATGTAGACAGAGGCGACACAAGATAATTTGAATTTTATTGCTAATCTAATTTTCCTGACCTGAGAGAATGCAAATGGGTGGCTAAGCGAAAAAGAACACTGTATTGGATTTTTACTTGCAAAAACGCATTACATATCACGATACCGCTGAAATTCAGATTATTTCTTAGGAAAGTTGCGAAGGCGCATTACTAATCAAAAAACGACTTCGCACTTGTGCACTAAAGAAAAAACTACCGCAAAAAATTGAGCATTTATTGAAACAAAATAAAATTGTGACCACTGTATTAAGTTAGTGGAATAAATGATGTAGGCAGCAAATATTGGGCAGAGGAAAGTGACAATCAAGAAATAGATCCAATAGGCGTAATTAAATAATGCTTTGCAACATTTATAACCTCAATGGATGCAACAGGGCTGGTAACAAAATTGGTGCCAATAATTACGGTAGCATAATTCCAAACTGCGTGGCTACTTTAAGCCCAAACTTAATTACCACTGTAATACCCTGTTTGTCCGAAGTGCTGGTTTCGGTCACTTGGGTGGCCATATTGTACTAGCCGGTTGGCAAGCTTCCGGGCCGTGCCAACAGCCCCCAAGCCCCCTGCTTCCAGAATGTACATTCTGCCCTAGTGCTATGCCTTCCTTTACCTTAATGGAGGTCTCGGCACGCTACATTGGTGGCAGCGGAATGCGAACCCGACTTTGATGGATTGTATCCTGCTCCATACCGCTTCTGGCAAACTTTGGCGGTGTGAAAGAAGTGCGTGTGCTACGGATGGAAGAATCAATCACATCCCATAACAGAACGGCTGACATCGACTTTCATCTTCGGCGTCCCCCTCGCCCTCGTGTTGTGCAAGGAAGCTAGTAACAACTGAAGCGACACTAGCCGTGAACTCCATGTTCAGTAGAAATGCCACGAGAGACCAGCGACGTTGTGGTCGAGCACCCTCTGTAAGCTCTTCCTTCTGCTATTGGGCAACTCTCCTCCCTTCGCCAAGATGTGTATCGAAAGATGTGGAATGCGTGGGGCGCCATTCGACAGCATCGTTTTGTTCTTTGCACACTTGGATAGCATGCATTTTGTTTCTATGAGGCCCGATCGCTCCATTTGCTCAGGGTTCTACGATACCGTCGCGCTTCTTCTACGGCATCAGAGAAGCCTGGAATCACAGCATGTGTTGTGTGTGTCTCTCACCCATTCATTGGGCCGCATTATCGTGGGAGAGGAGGACTAAGAAATGCGCATTTGCTGCACCGAGTGCGACGCAGAATTGATGGCACTACACGGACGCATGCGCTCGAATCTCGATGGACTGGGACGGTCAGCTTGTGGGTGCTTCTCGCAGCACTGATTACGTTGTGGTGGCTGACACGAGAGGCCGACTGAGGGGAGCGTCGGGGATGACAGTCGAAAGAAGAGAGGGGCTGTGTAATGCTTTGTTTGTTCGAACTGCCGGTGTTGGTGACTTGGGTAGTCACATTGTACTGGTCTGTTTTCAAATGCACCTTACTTCAGCCCTCACTGGTTCCGTTTCCATTTGGTGGATTGGACATTAGGCCAACTTTGCAGCCTTCTAGTTCTTTTCTGTTGTGGTTTAGCGTAGCTCCCGTCTCACTTCCTGTTTCATAAGCTGTGAACGAAAATAATAAGTAGAGTACAACCTCTTATTTGAGCAGCTATGTGGATGCCTTCAGATTGCTGAAGCTTAAAGGATATCTGAGTTTGTTCCCCCATCAGAGGTCAGAGGCATTCGTTCCGTCCAATTTGTGATATAGAATATAACTTTGCACTAAAGGGTATTTTTAAACCAACACGTCTTGAAACGTATTCTTTTATGCCACTTTGGCTTATTGTTGCATTGAGCTGATTGTTGAGCTAACTATTTTGACAGCGAGTTGCTTAAGTCCTTTGCCATTGCATTTTTACTTAGCGGCCTGGCTTCCAAGCTATACCAGTGGCTCCAATCGATAATGTACATCAATACCGCATGTTTTACCCGAGCATCATGTCTCCTTTTGCCTTCAACAATGTTTATGTGCTACATAGCTACTGCTGTATAAACTCTGGACTCTGCTTTGGTGGTAGCAGCAAGTGAGCTTATTTAAATGGACATGAACCCCAACTTTAATCTGTGAATGCTAAGTCTGATTCCCGTAAGAGAGGTCTCTGCCACAGTTAGTCGAATTGGTGACAGCCCCTAATAGAAGAGTCGAGAACCATGGGTAACTTGGGAAACTACCAGAACCCAAACCACCAGACTTAAAACATTAAAATAAGCTAATGATAGAGTCAGCTACGGCATGGACAACTGATTTTTTCTTCTTGCTACTAAAAATCGATTGGAATCCAAATAAAAACTTACACTGCACTAGGAGCGGGAGCAAAATGTAGAATAGGTGCAGGATATTAGCTCTGCAAAATCGCTGTATGGTTCAACTTTACCCAAATCGCTCTGCTCCTAGGCTAATTTTCCTTTACAATAAATGGTTCTCATAAGAAATCTCCTCATTGTGGTGCGACATCTTAATTGTTTTGCCCTTCAAACTCCTGCTTTACCTCCTTGCCTTGAGAACGTGCTTGAAGAAGGCCATTTCACCGTCTTCTGTAGAATTACACAAATAATCCAGTTCTATGAAGGACCGAAATTTGCCATCGACCTGAAGATCGATAGTATATGCTCAGTTATGGGACTGGTGCTGTAATACTTTGTTTGTTCGAACTGCTGGTTTCGGTCACTTGAGTGGCCATCTTGTACTAGCCGGTTGGACGGCCTTTGGGCCGCGCCAGCAGCCCCCAAGCCATCTGTTTCCAGAATATATATTCTGCCCCAGTACTATGCCTTCTTTTTCCTTAAAGGCAGCCTCGGTACGCTACATTGGTGGCAGCGGAACCGACTCTGGTGGGTTTTATCCTGCTCTATACCGCTTCTGGCAAACTTTGGCGGTGTGAAAGAAGTGCATGTGCTATGGATGGGAGAACCTCTGCTGTCTCGTAACAGAAGGGCTGAGATCGACGCCCAGCTTCGGCATCTCCCTCTTTCTCGTGTTCTGCAAGGAAGCTATTAACAGCTGAAACGACACTAGCCGTGAACCTTAAGTCCAGTGCAACTGCCAAGAAGGATCAGTGACGTTGTGGTCGAGCACCCTCTGTAAGCTCTCTCTCTCCTGTTCTCAGGTGTAGAATGTGCAGGACGCCATTCGATAGCATCGTTTTATGCTTTGTACACTTGAATCACGTGCATCCCGTTCCTATGAGGCCCGATTGCCCCATTCGCTCAGGGTTCTACGATACCCTTGGGTTTCTTCTACGGCATCAGAGAAGCCTGGAATCACAGCATGTGTTGTGTGTGTCTCTCACCCATTCGAAAACTTGGATTCGTACCCCCATCTTTCATTGGGCCGCATTGTCGTGGGAGAGGAGGACTAAGATATGCGCATTTACTGCACCGAGTGCTACGCAGAATTGATGGCACAACAGGAAGACATGCGCTCGAATCTCGATGGCTTGCACGGTTAGCTCGTGGGTGCTTCTCGCAGCACTGATTACGTTGTGATGGCTGACACAGGAGGCTGACCAAGGAGGGCGTCGGGGACGACGCTCGAAAGAAGAGAGGGGTTGTGTAATACTTTGTTTGTTCGAACTGTCGGTTTCGGTCACCTGGGTGGCCATCTTGTACTAGCCAGTTGGCCGGCCTTTGGGCCGTGCCAACAGCCCCCAAGCCCTCTGTTTTTTGAATGTAGCTTCTGCCTCGATACTATGCCTTCTTTTACCTTAAAGGGAGTCTCGGGACGCTACAGGTGTAGTACAAACTCAGTCCGATCCACCATTTCTAGTACCTTTTAGAAATAGTCCTCAAAGACAAATGCTGAGATGCAATATTTACGATGGGGTCAAGTCGCTTTACTATTCAGGAAAGCATACGTAGCCGATTCGCTGTTTTTTGAAGAAAGTATTGGAGTTATATGGTCGGTGTGATGGAATGCGCACAGGTCGACTCTCGAAAAAAGCAGGGACTTTTTGGTGGTTTTGTATATTGCTTTACTTCATTTTGGCAAGCTGTGTTTCCAAAATCCTGCATAGACAACGGGTCGTACTAATGGCCTCCCAACTCCTCTGTGTGTTACCGATATGTGCTCTTGCGTACTATGTTGGCACGTTAAGACTCCATTGAAAGCACAAGACATGTTGTGATAGCAACGAGGTGGAGGTAATAATCCATTATGTGTATGTTGGAATGTACCCCGGAAACGAGACTAAATTCTGACACCCATATTATAAATTTTCCGTACACATGAATATTACCGATCAAAAAATAATAAGTGCCTTCAAGTAATATGCGTGTTCCAAAGGTATGCAATAAGAGACGAGCATGAGCAGTACCGAGTTCATTGTAGATGATTGCAAATCAACCTAAGTCACCAGTTATTCTTTAATTAAGGGCTTTAACACTATAAAGTTCATAGAGCATAAACTACGAACCATGAAATACTGGTGAAGCTTATTGCCATTTTTGGATGACGTGGTCTCCGTTTACACAAGTTGCTAATAAGTTTTAACAATCTTCCGAGTACCCTTATTGCAGAATGAGCATATGAAGTTTTTAAGTACTAAATTTTCTAAATATGGCAACTTTTTTGAGTTCGTTAAACCAGGGCTAAAACCCCCAACTTCTGCACATTACCAGAATTCCTCCTTTCCCTACTAGCTGCTATCATTTAACCAACTTCAAATCACCTCATCGATGAGAAATTCCCGTACGATTGAAATGTGGCCGATTTCTGGGAACTGCATTTGTAATCATACACATACTATTTTTATTGTTTGTTAGTATCAATGAAAATGGTGAGCGCATTGTTTATGCCTTGGTGTCATTTTAAAACTGGGTTGTGTTGCGTGCTTGTGTTGTGTGTATCATGAGTGACTCAAAAGTTTATTATCCTCCAGAAGGTCTTGCCAACGAGACATACATTAGTTCGATAGACACATATAATGAGTGGTATAGAAAATCCATCAAACAGCCTGCTGAATTTTGGACGAATATATCTTCGCAGTTTCATTGGGAGATCAAGCCTAGGGCTGAAAATGCACTCTCCTACAACTTTGACTTAAAAAAAGGGCATATTTTTATCCGTTGGTTTTCTGATGGAAAAACCAACCTGTGTTATAACTGCCTTGATCGGCATGTAAAGAACGGATTGGGATCGAAGGTTGCTTTTCTGTGGGAAGGCAATGACCCCAATGATAGGAAGGCAATCACATATCAGGAATTACTAACGGAGGTTAGTATATATTCTCTCTCAGTCTTTTCGTACACGAATTAATCCTTTCGTTAATTTTTCAGGTAATTGCCTTTGGCTCTACCCTTCGGCGAATGGGTGTCAACAAAGGTGATCGCGTGGCTATCTATATGCCGATGGTTATTGAACAAGTTATCGCCGTTCTGGCTTGCGCTCGTATCGGTGCGATTCATTCTGTCGTATTTGCTGGTTTCTCGGCAGAATCTTTATCAGAACGCTTGATGGCTGCAGGGTAGGTGTTTCAAAATCTCTTTTAAATCAATTTAGATCTCGTGTACTAGTTACTTGTGACGGAGCTTGGCGTGGAACAAAACTTATCGACCTAATGAAGGTTGCTAACGAGGCGATGGATATGTGTGAAGCAAAGTCTCGCCCACTCGAGCATTGTATTGTCCTGCGCCACTTGACGCCCGAAAAAAGAGTTGGCGCACCCATTCCGGTCTCCGATTGTCCTGGTATTCGTCCCGTTCAAAAGTGAGCTACTTCTTATGCGTCCATCACATGGCGTCTTCGCTTCTTTCAAACTACTCGCATGAAATTACTATGTCAAGTAAAGGACATTTGCGACTAGTATGTTCCCAAGTGTCAGTTCTTTAGCGCGTTCAATGTAATCATTTTTGTGAAATTTTGATTTTTCTTACCATAGGCTTGGTTGAAAGTGTAGAATTTTGGTAATGTATCCTGCTTTTACAGAGGTCGTTTTTAATGCTTATTAATGGTGCCCTTCGGTGCACATTTAGCTTCTCCATCCGCATGCGCGCAGACCGTGATGTTTGGTGGGATGAGGCAGTTCCTCCCGTTGAAACCGAATGTCCAGTTGAGTGGATGGATGCGGAAGATGGTCTCTTCATTCTCTATTCCAGTGGGAGCACCGGTCGGCCGAAGGGCCTTCTCCACACCACCGGCGGCTACATGGTCTACGCAGCAACCACTGCCAAGTATGTGTTTGACCTCCATCCTGATGATGTGTATTGGTGCACTGCAGACATCGGATGGATCACTGGTAAATTCACGTCACTAGTATCCTTTACTTAAAATAAACGCTTATAGACATTGTTGATGCTCCTAGGATTACAAGCGTAGAGTAGAAATTAACGTTTGACTCAATCGATTTGTGCGTCTTTTACTTGGGCGCGCATAATACTTTGTTAAATACTGTAAAATAGTTTCAAGTTGTTAATTGTATTGGGTTTCTGTTTGACGTTCTTTTCTTTGTTCCTTTACAATCAACAAGTTCTGCTAAAGTATCTTCATATGCGGTGCAAGATAAGCCTAGCCCAGTTACTCTTTATTTCTTTGTAATCTGATGCTTCAACTTGTTTCCAAACACTGTTGGTATCGAATGATGAATTGTGATTACTAATTAATCTGAGACAAGATCATTTGCCAAATAATCTTTATGATAGTAAAACATGGATGTGAATGTCCTTGGTTCTTTTAACTGTTCTATGTGAATTTGTCTCACCGTTGTTTGACTTTTTTTCCAATTTCTCCCAATTTTAAATTATTATTGGACGCAATACTTTATTGGAGAATTATGGTAGGATTTGAAGTTATATTGGAATTAGTATAACTAGGTCACAGCTATCTCATCTACGGTCCTCTCTTGAACGGGGTGACGAGCGTGATTTTCGAAGGACTTCCCAACTGGCCGGACTACGGCCGTTATTGGTCCATAGTGGAACGGTATCGTGTAACCAAGTTCTACACCGCACCCACTGTCATCCGCATGCTCATCGGGGCGGGTGAGGAGCATGTCAAGAAATACGATCGGTCCAGTCTCAAAGTAATTTTTCTGTTTTTCTGCCTTATTGTTGGAATTTAATAAATGTGAATCCTTAAAATCTCTGAAAAGCGCTCCAACTCACACTAGCCACGAACATTGATCATGGTGGTTTATATATACATTAAGAGTCTTCTCTTTATTCTAAATCACATTACTGACAAGGCATGAGTTTTCAAAAATTGTTTCTAGATTAAGTTTAATCCACTAAGAATGCCTACAGATAGTTCCTGTGCAGGCTACAAAGAAGCCTGAAGGCATTATTTTTGGAAGCTAACTGTGCTACCTTACTTTCATAACCAAGAGTGGATCAAACTTTGCAGGCTCTCTACGACAAGCAGTGAGAATAGATTTGAGTATGAAATACCTCCTTACTGACGAAAAAGAGAACTTTATGGTCCGTGCGTGTTTGTTTAATATCGAAGAGCCCTTTCGCTTGTCTTGTGGTAGTTAATTCACACGCACAATTTCGGCGAACATTTGCTCTCCTTCCGGGGTATTATTAGTTTGCTGCGGGCCTTCCGTTTAGCCCCTGTCAATCATCTCTCATGAAAATGAAAGGATTGTCCCAATCATTATATTGGATTTGGCAAATGAAGCGAATGAAAACGGCAATTGTTTTGGGGACCAGCATGCGCATCAATCTTCACGTTTTCTCATTTCTTTTCTGGTGATCTGTTGCGTTTATTATTGTCGGACTTTTGCCGAATTCGTGATCTGTGTTTTGCACCCTGTGACAAGGTAAAAGCCTATAATTGCTTCGTCACGTGATGAACCTTCGTTACTCTTTTATTTGCTCTAAACGTGTTCTTTTGTGGTCTGAGATGTTTGTTAGAATGCAGAGTATATTGTGGTGCCAGTTTTTTTTCGACTAATTACCTTTCGACTATTTACTGAAGCACTTTATCTTTTCTAATCACTTCCATCACAAATGCTTATCAGCATACTATCCAGTAAATATCACATTTACGAATTTTTCACAAACGTAACGAACTTTTCTTAAAAGCGCTGTTTATATGTAAAAATTGACCAGTCATCAATTTTATGCTTGTTGGAAACATTAGATGCTTCACGGTTTAAATGAAATAACTGGGTAGTGGTTGAAAGATTTGGCATTACTTCATGCGAAGTGCTTCATCTTAGCTTGGATCTATTTTGCTATTTAATCTTTTGAGTATATCTAGCCCCCTCCTCCCCATTAGGTTAAATTAGAATTCCAAGAACTTAACCACACTACCGCTATACGGATTTAGAATGAATTTTGATAGTCACTAGTGTTCTCGTTCTGAAGTTGTTCGTTTGTATTTCTCCAACATCAACTAGGTGATCCATCGATAGCTGGCTGGCACTGTGCTTCCTCTTATTTCTCTAAGTCATTCTAAACCTTCAGCAAATCGGACCGTGTGAGTGAACTTGTGGTGTAATGCTGCCAGGTTTATGCATGACCCATCACCTATGGGTATCAGTTTCAATGATGAAGAGCTAAGCAACCCTATTCCTTTTTCTGGTATGGTGAGTTAGCTATCCACACTCCATCAAGGTCGCTAGTCATGACTCCAAATGCATTTCAAAAAGTCCGTTTTTCACACCCTTTTGCCTCAAGTATTTTTGTTAACTACGGCTCTTATGACAGCTTTTATTATTCATTGCTTCTCTATATTACTAAATGATATTTTTTCTTGTAAGCGTTCGTGTATTTGTGATTTTAATGATTGCTTGTGTAGCGTGTCGTATGGTTGCACATTGTACGAATCTACAAGACTAATTTCTTCTAGATTCTCGGCTCTGTGGGAGAGCCGATCAATCCGTCGGCATGGAAGTGGTACTACGAGGTGGTGGGCGACAGTCGCTGTGCCATTGTGGACACTTTCTGGCAGACAGAAACAGGTGGTCATATGATTACAACGCTGCCAGGTGCGATACCCATGCAATCCGGTTGTGCGGGTCGGCCCTTCTTCGGGGTGGACGCCCGCATCATCAAAAATGAGCTTGACAGCAGTGGTGAAGGCGGCCCTACGAAAAAGCTGTCTGACGATAAGTGCGTGGAGGAGGGTTGTCTCGTGTTTGCCGCCCCATGGCCAGGCATTGCACGCACCATCTATGGTGATCATAAGCGGTTTGAAGATGTTTACTTCAAACGCTTTCCTGGCTATTTCATGAGTGGTGACGGAGCCATTTTGGACTCAGAAAACAATTTCTGGATTACAGGTATTTACCAGTACATACCTTCCCTGTTGTTGCAATTGCGATTGTCTAATTAATACTCAGAACCTGAATTTGATGTCGTAAGGATAACTCACAGCTGTTGTACGTACTATCTCATGCCACTAGATGTCCATGCTGCTGCCCTTGCGCACGGAAATGCATCCAAATATGTGCTATACATGTAGCACTAGTGTTTATCGCTGTTTTTGCGACGTTCATTTCGCTGTCTTCTATCCATTGCATTCAGATCATGAATTCACCAGAGTGAACTTTCTGTTAAGGAGTGTGTTTGTTCTTTTTACACACAACATCCTCATTCAACGCATTGTCTCATTGAGATTTGATTAAAATTTGCTATTTAAGTAGCAAGTTCCGTCCTCGTAGGAGTAAATTAGTTCGGGTGATGCGTCCATTCTGTGATGAAGAGCATTTACAGCCTGGTTTATGCCACAGGTACGCTTGTCGCTTATTTATGTTTTTATCACTTACTGATCGTTATATTTTAGGAGTTTGTATTCATACATTTTGAAATTCAATTGGGCGGTCCCAATCTTGGATTTTTTTTGTAGCCTTTCGCTCTACTACTCTGCACTTATCCACATCGTTTCGTGCTTGACTGTATGCATTTCCTCCATCTCAATCCGAATTTTTTTACAAAGTTGCGGACGTGACTGCTCCTCTTTGTAAAAGTCAAAATTAATGTGATGGCGTCTTCGTTTCTCTTAAGCCCAACGTTGAGCTGCGTCTCATCTCCGAATGTTTTTTTACCACTGCGCGGTAGTGCGTGCAACATTTAATTCTGTTTTAGTGTGCGACTTTGAGATTGCGTCTCTACACCTTCCGCCTTTATTAACACTCACCACATCTTTTATACGTTTGAGTGCAATTGTCTTGTTGAAGCCAATCGGGCTTCATCCTTTTGCCTCCTTGTGGTTGGAGCGGAAATGTCTTGAGTAAAATTCTCCAGCATAAATTTGCTGGGCAAAAGTCGAAGGAAAACTGTGTTGTGCTCTAATGCTGGTCTAAATCACTATAGATGTTTTAGTTTGTATTTGTTAATAATCATGCGTTGGCGTTTCCCATTTACAGCATATTGCGACTACACCTTGTTATGGTGGATAACTTAGCAGTACCTGAACTAAAATGTCAATTGAAATAATGCCTCCAAGAAGTTGGGTTCCATTTCTTTATTCATCCAAACTTGAGATGGAAAGAGCTGTCTTACTCCCAGCGAAATTTATCCCACAATGTGTACGATTTTAGCCAATTTCTATTTTACATATGGTTGAATGAAGTCGACAATGGAGTCACTCTGTCTGATTACAACTGTTTGCCTCTTAGCCGTCATTTTCTGTAGGAATTACCTCCTCCAATGATTTGTGGCAAATGTCTCCTCAATTTCATTTAGCTCATGTTCGTCATTCGTGCTTTACATTACTCCAGCGTATAAAGTTGGTGCCGTCCTTTTTTAACTTCTTGAATTTCAATGAGTGGACGTCTGGCTGCACCACATGTCCTGCCTCTCGTTTAATGCGATACTCTTTGATGCACCTTTTTGCAATTATGTCCACAGGCGTGAAGATATGTAATTGTTTTCTTTTATATTCTTTCAATGATTGGTTCTCGTGGATACTCGTTTCATAATTTTGGAAGCTATCTTTTACCTTCTCCCATACCATTAAGTGTGTAATTGTCTCATTTAGTACTTTTTAATGCTTTTTGTGGTGTAGCATCGCTTATTGAACCAGTCGTTAAAATAGCGTTGCTATCTATCAAGATGTATTCCCATTCCTTAGTCTCCTGTGTCAGTAAATGAACATTTTTTCTTAACATAATCAAGTTTTTTACTGGAGTACTATTGCGTCATGTTATCTTGCCAACGAATGTCTCATTGCATATCACATATTCGCCAATAGATCTGTCTCAGCTCTCATAGACGCGTGGGCGATGCTTACTCTGATTTCTGAAAACTCAATTATAATTCATTTAACTTGGCTTTCAACTGAAAGCAAGACTTATGCTACTTTGTTGCAAACAGTTTCCACTTATGACAAAAGTCACCTTCCATCCAGTTAATTTTAACAGCATACCAGTTGCCTGGAATCGTTACGTTCCTCGTAAGTCCGTAGGACTGATGGAGGCACAAGTTTTGGACAGCCAAGTGGGTCAGACGACAGGGACAATGTGTCTAGATTTAACTTTCTAATTTCTCACCGATATGTCCTTTGAACAAAAGTTTATTGTCACATGCCATCGAGTGAGAAGCGGTGGGGTTCTTAACAAAAATGTTTGCGGCTTCACAACAGGACGTATGGACGATATGCTGAACATGAGTGGTCACCTTTTGAGCACGGTTGAGGTCGAATCGGCTCTGGGTTCCCATCCTTTGGTAGCCGAAGCAGCAGCCGTTGCAAGGCACCACAAAGTGAAGGGCGAGTGTCTCCACTGCTTCGTCACGTTAAAAGACAGTGTTCCTCAAATAATTACTCCTGAACTGCGCCAAGAACTTGTCAATCTCGTGAGAGCAAAGATAGCCCCCTTCGCTGCGCCAGATTACATTCAGGTATGTGCGTTTCTCGCCAAAGATTAGCCTCCGAATAACGTATACCCGGATGGCACGTTGCTCTTCAGGCTGCCCCAGCATTGCCTAAGACCCGCAGTGGGAAGATTATTCGCCGAATTCTGCGCAAGATTGCCAATGGAGATCGCGAATTCGGTGACACTTCAACGCTGGCCGACCCAAGCTGTCTCGACTATCTTTGTGCAGAAGTCGAAAAAACGCGCTAGAGGTCACGCGATACTGGCCGAACTCTCTAATATCTCGATGTTGTGCACTCCTCAATTAACTGATCGGTTGTGATCGCCACTATCGGTACTCATGTTCCCAGATCGCTTTGCTCCTCTTCCATGTCGTCACTTGCCTTTTTTTGAAGAGGAAGTAACCCTTCGAAAATATTTGGTCTGTTGAATGTTAGCTCCCCTCTTAAGCATTTTGGTGTTTTTCTTTCTTTAAATACTTGTCTGTGTGTGTGTCTATATTGGCATAAACCCGTTTTATGACGTGCTTTTTTCCTGAAACACTAAAAATCTTTGATAATTCCTATTCCTTCGTGCGTATTTTTTTCATATAAAATATTGTTGCAATGAAGGTCGCCGTCTTCTTGCGAAATTGCTTATGTATTTGGGTGCTTTAATAACTGCATTCTTGTCTTCCTTTACTAAATTATCGCAATATGGGGTAGGTTGTGGCTCAGGATCTGTGCATTTATTCCAAGATCTTTAATGGCTTCTACGCATTGGTCTCGTTTCAGGATCGGTTTTTTTATTATCGACGTGCCAAGCAACTAGGCTTAAGTTAGTAGGCGCATTGTCGGAGGAATCTTAATGTCCACTACCATTCATGTAGAGTTAACCACATCAAGAGGGAACAAGTTAATGTGTATGCGTATATACAATTTTAGTTGGTCATTTTAACTGCTCATGTGATATTGTCAACTTTGTGTAGTAGCGGTTGCTCGTGACTCCCGGCCATGATGGATCCACTTGATTTGAGAAGATGCTCTGATGACTGCTGACAGACTGTAAGCGGGGTTCCATCCACTAAATTAAAAAAGTAGTTCTTTAAATAAAGTACTACATGCAGGGGCAACTGCCGCTTTTAGCTATCAATAGGTGAATCGTTATGAAAAAAACCATATCAATTGCCGCATCAGTCACTGTTTCGGTGTCTTGGGAAGAATTCTTTAAGGATAAGTAGTAGTTTTAACATTAGGTCTAGTGTGTCGATTCTGGGTATTTTTCAGGTCACATTTGCCAAATTTCGATTCCTGAGATCCATGCGACATTTAAGTACCACCAAGAGTTAGGCATTTAATGAGATTCTCGAGGTACTGATGTCCTTCCTCTTTCCTCGAGTGAATGTACCACTTAGTCCTCACAAGGGAGGCGCCTATCAGGCTGGCTTCACTCCAGGTTGCTGATAACTGCCTTGGATCATAAGTGTGGGCGTTAGACGGATTTGATGGGTTGAAGTTGTGTGACGTTTTGAGCAATTAATTCGTGCCAAAGAAACGGGTGTAGCTAAATGTGCTTTTAGTGCCATTTGACAAAATTGGATGGCTCACTGTCACTCACCAACAGTAGGGGTAAACCGGTATACTTGGGATGTATGATCAAAACTTATTGGTCTCGTGATACTGGCGTGCCTTCCTTGAGTGATTAGAACCATCGCTTTGCCGCGTTCGCAGCTAGCCGATAGGTCAACAACTCTTCTAATTAGATAGCTACACTTACCCGTGAAGATTTGATCGTCACTTCTGACTGATTGGAACGGACTTGGCCAGAAACCACCAACTGCACTGTGTCCTGCCAATCCCTCCAGAGGTGGGCTTTCTACGACTTTCGGTGACCGAACACACTTTTTCTCAGCACCACTAACCCATGTATTTGTTAAAGAATAACTCGGCTGCTCTACCAGCTGACTAGAGCAATTAATCTGGCTTTCTTCTTTCAGCACAACTGTCGAGTCTGCTGAAGAAACCGCTGTTTCCTGCTGAAAAGCAACCGCTGCCGCTGCCGCAGCTGCAAAAGCGGCTGCCTGATGAGCTCGCGAACTATAGAAAGTATTCTCTTGTTGAGTACTTGTTATGCCACCGGTTGGAAGGAAACTTGTTTCGCCGTCAGAAATCATGTCATTAGAAGGTGGCATACTTTCCTCATGGTCTCTTAGTGACTTCCATCTTAACCCGTATCCGTCCGGATATGTCGATGGAATTTCCTGATTTTCATTCAATTCCTGCTTCCCTTGACTAAGTTTGACTGCTTTCCTATTATAAAATGGGGTTGGAAAGGAAATTTCTTCCGTTGGCTGTTTTCTTTGTGCTTTTAAGCCCAACTCCTTATTGGATTCTTGCACCACTTCTCCTACCAACAAGAATTGTACATTATTACTACTTATAAATTGTAGGTGGTATGTTTTGTCTATTAATCAACTCACGCAGGTTCTTTTCGTTGGATTTGCGCAGTGTGATTAAAATGCATTGCTGGCAGATGCAGTAGTAGAATGGGCAAACTTTCTTGTGACCCTTCCAGGGATTCGTTTTCCCATGATTGCGGCAGCGCCGACAGTGGGGTCCCTCTTCATCCAGCTCAGTTTTTTCGGTGCACGATTTGGCACCGCCGTTTTTCGTCCTCCCACCCCCGCCACCATCCTCGGTGTGGTGATTCTTCTGATCACGATAGAGGGCAATCTGACGGGCCACTATGTGCCTACCATAGTTAACCAAGGAGCAGACGGAGCAGCTGCAATGCTTGTAGGGGCAATTGCGCTTATGCTGGCGCACCGCGATCAGCCGACCGTGGGCTCGGCATTTGCGACACATGTAAGAGGAACGAGGTACTGCGTTGTCGGTAACACTCTCTTCTGTTTTTAATTGCTTTAGCCCGTCATCCTTTGACAAGAGTGGAGATTCCGAGATCTTTCCATTACTGTTTCCCAACAGTCCCATCAGGCTGCTTTGAGACCGGAACTTGTTGGAGGTGTGGAAGTTGGGTATCTGCTGCATCGGCGTTCCTTCTATCGGATGGTGTAGCTGGAGTTGCTGTGGTACCGTCTCAAAAGGCAGTCTTTGCGAAGGGGGCAAGCACAGAGTTGGATATATTGGGTTGAAAGGGAGGGATGGTAGCGGTTTATGCAAACTGTTCTGCCCGCAAATCATACTAAATGAAGACAACACACGCCAAATCCCATGACCGAGAAAAGGTAATTTTGATCTTAGCGATCCCACGTCTAGCTGTAATCATGAAATATCGACTAACCAACTTCATATTCAGACTTTCTATCTATTCGCAATTTAAAATTCTGTATGTTCTGTAGCTTGGAAGGTGTGTATGCTTCAATCAGCATAGTTATTTATCACTAACCTGTATCATGTTTTGCAGTTTAGGATATTCTGATAACAGTTTCGGGTACGTATAATTAGAAATTTAATACGTTCTCGACACATTTAAAAATTTAAACTTATTTACAATGGAAAATGAAAAGAAATTTTTTTCTCAAATGCACTGGAGCATTTTCATACATAAATGTAACTTCAGAACTGTTTTTTAGTACTTAACATCGTGTGGAGCATCCCCACGCCTTTGAATTCAACATCTGCCAGAGCTACATTAAATACTCATGTCACCATGATTGCGTATAGCCCTTTATCGTGTGCTCACAAGGCAGTGCAGCCGCAGTTCTGATAGGTTGAATTTAACCAGTTTTGAGAACTCCGAGGTACCAGTGTCAGCGGATTTATCGTAACACCTCCTGCAAAATCAAAGTCTCGGGGAGTGAGAAAATTACATAAATTTTGCGAAGTCCAGTCACTTGAAACCCACATCTACCTTTTAAATAGGCGTTTTATTGCCCAAGAAAATAACATCAATTTTTTACTATTGCTCTTGTTTCACCTATCAATTATATGCATTTTCTGTGCAATCGCCCATTTATTTGGTGCGATAAATGATTTGAATGCCGGTTTAAAAGTTCAAAATGTTTTGAACGATGGACTTACTTGTGGCTGAAAGGTCGCTCCAACTCTGATCCTTCGGCGGAATGAGGAATGGAGACAGATTTGAAGAGGCTACCAAGTCTGCTGGGATGAGGAGTGCTCATCGGCGTGATGGTTGAATAGGAAGTGGTGGCATCAGCCGGGAAGACCTCAGCCTCAAGGGGTCGAAAGTAGACGGATTGCTGGTAAGCATAGTCGCCGGAGTGGAAGACGCTCATCTGACCCCCGCCGCAGAACTCGGGGGTGGTTTGAGCTAGTGAAAAGTCATCCAGCGCTACGTATTGAGAGTTGGATACATTATTGCCATTACTGTTACGGGAGTTTATTAGTGGTGTAGGTATTTGGATGGTTTGAGACGTTGTATCCGGCATTTGATTGTTGCTATTTAGATATAAGCCGACCATGTTACGTTACACTGCATGCACAGAGAGATTTGTTACGATGTAACCTTTGTCGGGAGCAGCAGCAGTGGAAAGTGGGACAACGTATCGTAAGCAGCGTATCGATACTTCCGCACTGTCAATTAGCAATTCTGTAGTTTCTCCATGTCCTACTAGCTCTAAATACCTCTCCTGCAATTGGTCAGCATACGAGAGCCTCTGGCCAATCGGAGAACAATGCGTAAATCACTAACCAATCACAGCTAGGAAGTGAAAGGGGCAGTGTGTGCACAATTGCACGGTGCTAGCTTTGTCTTGAGGCTATGAAAAACACAAGGTCGTCAGATTTGGCGATAGCAATTTTAAAATCATGGTGAGGATGAAATCACCCTCCTTCCTAAATGCGTAAAAAATAGGTAGGGAATGTTGAAGACCTTGGGCACATCGGTTAGCACGAGTATTTTATGTAAATTATTAGCCTTCACCTCATGCCTTGTCATCTTACGCAATCGCAACAGTCGTGGTAACTGGAAGTTCTTAATTCTTTTGCGGGTATGAAGCTTCGTAGGTAAACTGGACTTCATAAAATCGCGGGCTTTGTAGAGCAGTTTAATCTGAGACTCTACTAGCCCACTATGAAGCATCTTTAAATTCCCGCTTCAGCATTTCAATTAACTATCTGTTCTAATAAGTTTAATTTCGCGAGTCCTGTTTACCTTTGCTGGCTTAATTCAGCATAAGAACACTGCCGAGTGATTGAATCAATAGGGGTGCGTGTTTTATTTTGAGTTCTTCCCAAACATTTCACTGACAATGTCTCGACCACTTACAAAGTAAACAGATACTAATAGAGAATAGGCAAACTTGTGTTTGTTAACCTGACCAGCAACAGTAAAGTGAATCTCAGCTTTACCGTGGGAAGAGTCTTTCGAGCTGCAGTGGCACACAGTCAATGCTGAAATAATCGGTATCTTTTCAGTGATTGAAATGTTTAATAACAAAACAGGCATTATCGAAGCGATGCAAACTTGAATACCTGTCAATTTGATGTGGTGAGATGTGTTTTGATTTGGGGTAATTCTAATTGTTCCTCTCCCTCCTCATGGCGGAAACAATAGTAAGCAAGGCTTCTTTTCTCCTTTCATAATTCGATTGTCTTAAAATTAACATTTTTATTTGTTCACTCTGCCCCTCACCATGTCGTCGGGGTCAACCACTTTACAATATTTCACACCTAAAGACAGCCAGACATCCACCTTGTTGAAATTCGAACCGAGTGGGTCTATTGTCTTAAGCGGGGAAGGTGAATGGGGGAAGAAAGTTGACCATTTCTTCTAAGGGTGTTGCGTGAAACATTTTGAGACGACAAGCCCACTTTATGTAACCCTACCCTGACACAGTAATTTACCGAAACTGTTAACACAATGGATCCCAACGAACTGGATGATAGATAAATTTTTCATAGCGCCACATCGATTGGAAATTATTATTTCGGGTGTGGCAATACAATCCGTTGCACAGTTTTTGAAAAAAAATGTTGAAAACCAAAATTGTGGAACAGTGTTTGGACCCATAATTGAGCTTTCCTATCATTATCTAACCACTTCCACTCATTGGTAAAAATGAACAGGTCTTTAGACCGATTTTCAACATTAAATTTAACTGCGAAAATGCTCCAAACACCCAAACCCATTTATCATAAGGTGTTTGCATCTTTAAAATGACTGGATCCATCAAACCCTGTCAGTTTGAAACACAAGACCTACATACGATACTGCTAATTGATTTTTAATTAGTGGGAATAATTAAATACATGATACACTTTAAAACTGATACTGATACACTTTAAAACATGAAACAAGTGTTTTCTCGTTGTATTGTAACACTGTGAGAAAAGTATAAAATGCAACTTTTCCTCATTGTTAAACAAAGAATTGGCGTCCACATCACCGAGACCCCTCTGTACATTGCTTAGGAGCCGACATCAGAACCCATTAAAACGTCTCGATTCCTTTGTGCTAACGATTAGATCACCATTTCGCAAGCAACATACAACTACGGAAGACGCAAGGTAGTAAATTTGCCTGTTTTGCCTACAGGAGTGCCTGTATGGGGATAGATTGCAGCATTTTTATTGATACTAGGTTAAACTTCATTTTTTACATCCAAACACAGAAATGAAACTTTACTTTTAAAAAACAAATGAAAGCAGACTTGGCAAAATACTACATTTTCTTGGGTTGGTCGATTATGTTATTGAAAATTATTCTTTTGATTTTTGTAAGGCAGTTAACAGTGCTCGCAAAGCAGAGGCCTAAAAGTACAGGAGTCGAGCAGTCCATGTGCATGGGGGCGTGGTTGTACTTTTGGGCGTGTGCTCCAGCAGTGAAAATGATGTTGATGTTAAAGCGAATGGCGGCTGGATGAGGGTATTGCTCAATAGTTCTGACTAAATTTAGCAGAAGGCTGTGGTCATTATCATCTTTTGTTGCAGTCGGACAGCGAGGTGCACGAGACAATTCACGATCAGGCGACAAGATGCGCCTGCTTGTGCCCGCACGCACGCAACACATTTGGATGTCCACGAACTGCGTCGCAATCGAAAGCGCACGAAAAATTGCACAGGAAATTGTAACATGGAGGCGAGAGCGCTCTCGAATGACAAGAGTGTAACGATTACCACCACAGGTGTCATACACACGCACCCATGCAACTCCGACTGCGCACAAGCCGAGCCCTGAGAGGGAGGGAAGGAGGGCTCGGCAGCACCCAGCACAGTAGCGATAGTTGGAGACGGCAAAACTGTGGTTTGATACAGCACAATGTGCACACACATGCACACTTCGCGGTTTGTGAAATTTGATAGGGTTTGCGCGACCCCAAATGCGCACGCACATGCATGCATTAGTGTTTCCCATGAGCTCGACTTTGCCACTGACAGGTGGCCAAGTGCGCAAACTATTCAATGACATAATATGGCTGTTGTGAGATTCCTTTCCACTTCCTGTGCGTCGCTAGTGCAGTCTTCTTGAGTAGAAGCCTTGCATACCCATCGGTGGCCTAGTCCGCGATCGCGGCATCTGGTATCCACCGGGAGAGCAGGTACTGGGAGAGTGATCTCAACGCAGTTCGGTATTTTGAACTTGTAGCGAAAATGCTACATAAATGTTTATAGCGCATAGTAAATACATTTTTCTTTACACACTACACTTTAAATTCTAATGTGGAGGGATGGCAAAACCAAATAGCTTCCAGTCTCAATTTAAACCAAACTAAGTAACTTAATTGTTAGTTACTTAACTTAGAAGCATTAAGTTGTATGAAGAACACAAATGGATTTTAGAAGTCTGTCATGCATCCATCGAGCTAACCGGACAGACAAGCCTTTGGCAAAGTGTTCCGATCAAATTTTTTTATTCATTCCTGTGCAATGTAAAGGTATATGCTCTGGAGAGTAGTAATCATCTCAAGGATTCTATCGACCATCAGCTCACACGATTTGGCAGGTTGGCCGTTTTGCAACAATCAGCTGAATTCGATTCGATAAGTTCTACGGGGTTGGGTACAAATTAACGTCTAGACTGCCACCATGCATGCATAACCTCCCTTTTGGCCTACCAGCACCCAACCTCTAAGTGAGTCTCATTAATTGACGAGCTCACTTAAAGTGGGGGTGAGGGAAGAGAGAGGGAGAGAGGCTGTATTGGGTAGAAGATTAGGGGCGGGGAGGCAGATTGAAGAAGGAGCGCAGTGCCTCGTGCCCTTGTGCTATTTCCCAAGGCTAGTTAAGGCGCATGTCCACTCACTTTTTGGCCTTCTTCCTCCCCACCTCCTTTACTCTCCCCCTTCTAGCTTTCGCCTTCTCAGGCTTCTTGGTGGTACGATTGTGACGACACTCCACTCTCTAGCACATGTTTTCAACCATCTCTCCTGCTCTATGCCCATCCCGATTCCCAAGTCATAGTAATTTCTAGCTTGCTATTGTTATACGTGACTTCACATTGTCAAGATGCGCACTAAGCTCTATCACTAAACAATTTAGTTTTATGCATTTGACGCTTACACTTTATCCAAATAGACTATGATCCGTTCAAACTGAGATAGCGTAAATGGGAGATTTTGGAAACCCAAATAGACGATAAACACAGCACTTTCCCCCAATGTATAGATAGGCATTTTTTTGTTATTAAACAAACATATGCACTTGGAGGAAACTTTATTACTTAAAAGCCAACAAGCGCATTTTTACAAATTCAAAAGCTGATATTGAATAGATCCAATTTTCCCGATCCACTTAGCACTATAACGAAATAGATCAAAATAAGTATTTATGGCTTTTCATGGTTAATGAGCAATACTTTATTCAAGTTAAATCAACATGAAAGTAATGGATAGATGATACTATGAGTTGGGTGAACTCGATCGAGGTATTCTTTGCCAAAACACAGGTTTTACCTGAAAGACAAAAGCACAAACAAAGACATGATACTTGGCCGGTAACAGAGGGAATTAGGGCTAGTGGCATGGCCCAGAGGCCGGTTGGCCCGCCTGGCAAAGGCAATTTGGCCATCCAAGTGACCGTCACCGAAACCGAGACTAAAACAAACGACAGACGTACCACAATCACCCAATGTGTGCATACAGGTAAACTACTCATTGAAAATCCAGCATTAATAGGCTTTTGTGAATGAACCTGTTTGCCTTCATACCGTTTGCATTTCACAAAGCACGCCTTTCGGGCTGCATGTGAAAATCTTCCAACTGGGGAAAAACAGTGATATATTTCCACAATGACATCCACGCTGAGTTGATTGGTGCTATTTGCGACTAGGTAACTTCGCAAAATACTCTGCTGCGCTGGACATTCGATGATCCATTCAGTCGTCTTACTACACTTCCAGCAGTTATATCACATACTCCTTGCAGTTTCAACTTATTTGTCAAATACGGTGATCGAACTGATTATGGAGGAAGCTGAACCACAATGCAAAATACAGTAGAATTTCTGGCCGTTCAATTAACGAACTGAGCATAGATCGGCTGCACGTCACAAATGTTAAGCACATCACCTACCAGCGAAGTTGACAATGAAAACATTCCTTCCTTATTATGATTTAGGCATTAATTACACTGCAAATGAATCGCAATTGCCTTCTGTTATTATCTTCTGATGATGCATTCTGGACGGGGAACCATAAAGCTGATGCAGTCCAAATTGATGGGAGAATCTGCCCCACTTTAAGTCACCGAAAGTGGCCCCTAAAGCCCACTTCGGTACATCGGCTCTGCTCACAAATTACATCGTCCGCTTTGTGGGCCGTCCTCGTGCCTCCCTGGAGAGGGAGGCGACCGCTGCTAGTTCGGCTACCGCAATGCCCATCTTTTCTTCATGAGGCTTTGCAACAAATTGTGATCAGTAGTGGCCTTCTCCTGACCAGGCAACAACACCCGACAGCTATTCCCAGACATCGTATTTGAAATCGCTTCATATCCCTGTAGCACAAAGGCAGATTACGTTACACACTTCGAGCTATAAGAGGTATGGAAAAAATTCAATGATCAATTTAAAAACTCCTCCAAACAGTCGATATGACTACGAGCCAGTTTCACAAAGAAGCCTCATTCGGTCAATCCTACTGTCTCGGTGCTGGAGGAACAAAGCATGCTCTATTGCGAACAACAACTCGGTTTGAACATTCGGAAGCTAATTTTGCATTTGAAGCAATCTTTCTCGAAAATACACTCGGTACCTCTATACCAATGGCGCATAGTCTTATGGTCGAAATTGTGTCGAGCCTGATATCTGAACATTTTGGATTGAAATTAATAGGCACATGGTGAAAAATCAGCCGTTAAAATACACCTAAAATAATGCAGTTGAAAGAGGGAATGTATCAAAAAGTTGCCGACAACACGACTGAGAAAATCGCAGCACCTGGCCACCTCTCAATCACAGACATCAGCTAGCGGACGCGAGATAATCTTTAATGCTCTTCCTCTAAAAGCCCACTACGAATCCACCCTCGTTCCCATGCATGCCACACACACTTGCCATTGCAGAAATCGCCAATCAGAAGCACCCAAGCGTTCAAGACAGAAAGCAAGATAATGCAAAATAGCTCTTATACTAAAAAATGACAAATCTCTGGCAGTGTGATTTAAAAGCCTGAATCCGCACCCATTGCATCGCTCTAAGGAGTGCTCTTCAGGTTAAGTGGTCTTTTTTTGGGTACAGCTGAAGTGTTCTGAGAACTGCTGTTCCGTCCACGCTTCCGTGTCTTCACCAAATCAGCTATGCTTACATCCAATGACGCTGAGTCCTTACTAGTCATGTCCAAATGTGCCGTAGAGACTGCATTAGGCTGTGCCACTGATGCCGATGGCTTGAGGGCGTCTGGTTGAGAGATGGATGAAGATTCAAGGTGAGACTGGAGAGGTGGAAACTTATTCACATTACACACCTTGGCCTCAACTGGAATCAACGAGTCAGGGTCCACAGAATCGGAACTGAGACATGGAGGGGATATTGGAAAATTAAAGTGGGGCGATTTTGGAGATTTCAGCTGGGGAGACAATCCAGATTCCTGTTTGGGACTGGATGAGGAAAAGAGGGGGGACCGCAAGCGTTTTGCACTCGAGTATCGGTGTGGCGATGAGGAAATCGTTGGAACTTTAGGAAATTCCGAGTGGGTTCCAAAGTTCCCCATTAGAGAGCAAGAACGCTTCGCAGGCAGAGGTGTAGAACAGGAGGGACGCAACGACCGCCTTGGAGGTGAGCACGAAGAGGACACTAACTCACGTGGAGGCGTATGCTGAAAGTGGCCAGGTGGTGTCAACGCATTGTGCCCGGACGAGCTAGTGGACGCCATGGTGACTATAGGAAGGGCCCTTCTAGGGCGGCAGAGTCCAGTGCGGGTGCGAGTTTTAGAGGCAGAGAATATGGAGGGTGATTTAGAGATTTTAATTGGAGTTTCAAGTTTTGGAAGTGATGGGGAAAGACTACTCCTTCCCTTAAGACTATTCGATAGAGAACATGGAGTCGACGTAGAAATTGATTCCAGTTTGAGGGTCTGTTGTAGAATGGATGGTGAGACTGACGAGCCAGGGGTGGAAATGAGTGAATTCGGGGTGACCAAGGGGGAACAGGATTGATCCGAGAAGAATTTTTTAAAGTGAGACTCCATACAAGTCTCCATAAAAGAGTAGAATTGCGGAGTCTAAAACAGAATTAAAACAGAGATATAAATGAACGGATCCGGGAAGAGAAAAAACACAAAACTCATACTAACTGGAAATTCCTACTGCTCGAGAATGAACCACTTTAATCTTGGTAAACAATGAATAGAATTTTCAGCATAAACCAACTACCTTCAAGTAGAGCTTCTGGGGCTGGCATCATCTTAATTTTCTACAAGACACTTTCATCTACATGCATAAAGTAGCTGTATGCTAGCAAAAGAGATTATGGTGGAGATAATAGCTGACCGTGCAAAATTATCACTGTCCAGAGGGAACATCTGCTCATATCGAGATGTTGCGTTTTCAACAAATGCACGACCAAATGCAAGTAGTTATATTCAACCCCATCCCTTCCTCTTCACCTCAGATTTACAAGCAACAAGATACCTTCACAGTTCTGCAATACCTATTACATTTTACACAAAATGGCAGGACAAATTCTATAAGAATGGCCGAGTCAGGGCGTGGTTTGATTTTTACTACGCCCAGGTACAATCAATAAAACACTTTGTGGTTCCTACATAAATCAACAATAAATAACAAGTGTACCGAAATACCCATTTTGACAATAAAGTGGAAATCAATTGAGTCATTTGATTCCGAATACGTCTTAGTGATGCGATGAAACATGCTTGGGATAGAACAAGCAAATCCGCAACATAATTTTATTTCGGTAAAAAAGGAATTCCACCCAACAAAAAAAAATTGCAGAAGAATGCGTGAGTGACTCAGAAGTTTCCGCTATGACTTTCTGAGATCATACGTGCTATGGTAAACATCCAATGAAATCGAATAATTGTCATCTTTCAAAGAGGAGGAGCGGGTCGATATGATAGGAAATATGGTCGTACCTCCTTCCAGGGCGTTTGGAAGCGCCTGGTGGTGGGATCTCGTGGTAACTTTTCAGAAGTCACGTAGCTCGCTGTTGAGTAGTTTAAAAGAACGTAGAAGACCTCGGAATTGCCCCCAGGTGGAAAGTCAGAGTGCACCAGCAGCTTCCCACAATCGCGCGCCTGCACATCCGTAAAGCGTACACGGTTCCTTGCAGCCAACACAGAGGTGAGGCTATAACGCTGATAGAAAGAAAAAACGCATTTACTACAAACCCTAAATACCCCCAGTTAAGAAATTTGTTGTCCATTCAAAATCTCGCGTGAAACTCAGAAATGTAAGACTGAAGCAGTACCTCAAGGCCGCCCCATATACGCAGAACGGCTAGAGTGCTGAAGTCCTCTTCACCACCCTCATTGCGTATGGAAGCAAGGTAGACTACACTGAGCTTCGACCTCTCGCCAGTATGGTGTAGCCTTGAGCCATTCAGTGTCGAAATGGTCTTCGCGCCTATCACGAGAGCTGTGAAATCGACCACTCTCGGACGATCTTAAGGTAAAGACACAAACTGCTCAATAGTATGAGCTCGTCTTACCCCGATTTGACAGCTGACCCCAGAAAAATAGTTTATAAAAAGCTCAAACATTTGAGACTAGATTTTATTGCATGATGTGTTATGGATTCACGAAATGGACCACAAATTTATTAGCACAACTTTTAATTTGAAAACGAACGAGAGAAGCATTCTGGTGTCCAAACTTAGTACCCACCTAAAGAAGTTGCCACGAGTTTTTTTAAGGAACCGACTGATAAGAAAGACCGCGGCCGATAGACCATGTTGATGCGATCCTGGACAGAGGTGGAAGTAGTCGGCCGACCACGTTTGAAAAACTTGATGACCTCAGCTCCCTTTAAGAGACGAATTGTGGTCGCTCGACCGCCAGACAGGCTCAGTACCTGACCAATATTGGATGCGCAAGAAGAGAGGCCAGCAAAGGGGTCAGTTGGTCTTGTGGTTGAAACCTAGATTAACACAGCTACTTAATAATTTCAGCAGAGTACATTACTGCTCCGTTATCCCGAAGCACATACCTGGAGCCGAGTAAACTGGACAACAGAGCCTTCCTGCAAGACATCTAGCATTTCTTCAGTTGGATTCCACAAAGTAAGTGGTAGTTCTTTAAATAGCAAAAAACGAAATTAAAGATTATGAAGCATGTCTAACGATAATGAGAAATGAGGCTGAGCTTACCCATATGTTTTTCAATATCAAGAGGATGAACACCGGCGACCTGAAGCCGTAAAAGTTGAGTGACCTAAAAAATTGAAAAAATCTTTTAAGTGTCTATGAATCTAATCACCACAATGGTACTGAGGAGTAAATGCAGCAAGAAACCTCTCTTTTGGAGCTAGATCGAGTGAGGATTTCTTGCATAACGGCTTCCTTGTAGCGAAACATGGCGTCCAATTGCGCAGCAGAGAGGTCGCTCTTGGCAAGATCAGGATCAAGGGCGTTGTTCACTGCATTCCACAAAGCCTCCCCATCTAGCCCGAGAGAGGCTAGAAATGACGTTTGCGGCTGAACCCAACGACCACGTCTGCCTAGTTATTTGGCAACGACAACAATGTCACACAGTTAAACCCTGCCGAACAAGGAAACTCCTAATACCTGCTCAACGTTTCTCATGAAAGCAATGATGCGCAGCGTGGTTCTGAAATAAATACGAACGAAAGACATACCCCTAGATGAGTTAAATTCATTGACTGCTTGATCAAATGCCAAATGGCACTTTTCAGCGTGTAGCCTTTCGGCTGCTTGTTCGGAGCGCGGATCACGAAAAACATGGTATCGTCGCGTCCCCTCACCTTCGTTCGAATCCACGTGTGACGAGCAAGTCTCCATGTATTGAAGTTGAAATCGCCGCTATCGTGAAGTAATGGGTCACAACTTGAAAATCCGCCCCCCTTCAGATGGAATTTTATACCATACAAATGTGGTTTGAAACAACCTCACTAGGTGAAGCCGTCTTCCAATCGAAATTTATACCAAAACAGGACTTAAGAATTTCTAGCAAAAATTTGAAAAAAAATATGGGAGTATCAAGCCAAATCAAACATGGCAAGGTGCCTCAATTACTCAAGATCGAAATATGCACCACCTTAACGTGGCCATATGTAAAGTGATGGGTGATGCACTGGAACACTTTTGCATAAAAATTTATAAGACCTAGACGATTTTAAGCAATATCACAAACGATGGATGTGATAAATTGATAGATGTAAGCGCTGCTGCAAAAAATGAAACCCACTTGAATCAAAACGCAGATGCAAGAAACAAGTCCTCCATCAGGAGAAATGGTAGATAGGGGAATTGGTGGGAGATGAGCAATCGGTGAATGGCTTGCAAATCCCAATCTTGCGTTAGGCGGAGCTAGTGTGGTAGAGTTGCCATTAAGTCGCAGGGACAGTCCGTTTGAGGCATTACTAAAGAGGCGAGTATCCTCATCTTTGCTCCGGTTGTCGCAACCATCGTTACCGTTGTTGCGACTGTCACCAAAACCAGAAGGCGTTTGTATCAATTCAGCACCAGCGGTAACCAATTTAGTACCCACTTTGATTTGACCACGTTCAATGACGCGCGAAAGCATACAATCAGGGACCCAGTCTACATGGTACCAGCCATCTGTCAAACGACCCTTCAAACGGAAAATATTGCTGAATTGAAACGCTGATACAACTGCATTGTTGTGAAACATATTCAGCAATTTCAAGCTTCGTAGCCTTGACAGTTATAAAATGTTCAATCCATTTACGTCGGTACAGAGGTAAAGCATCACGCCTCCAGAGAAGAAAAATCAGATCGTAACAGCTGTATTGAAATGGCTTACTCGATATCGGTGGTTGGACAGGCTTTCTAAGTGGCTGACACAGAGCACAATTCTCTTTGCTGGGGTGTCATCATGCTCCATAATTTTACGAACAGGCGATCTGGAAATCAAGTGAAGTGATTTTCTTTAAATCTGCCACAGTTGACAAGCATGAAGCAAGTCTACGGTCCCACACTATTTTTCAGTAGAGATTGATCTTTGCAGGAGCGTGCCTTGTTTACGCCCAGAATCATAGACAAGCAGGGTAATGTCCGTGATTAAATCGGAAATCGGTTTAGCTGAATCTACCCGCTACTAATGACGCATGGTATGCTGCGCATAAGTGAATTCTGGAGATAGCTCAGTTATCCAACCTGACCGAGAAAGGGAACCGTAGAGAACCGAGGCAAACAGGTCATACAGTCATTTCAAAAAAAATATACCAAGTTTTATCGAATGGGATCTTCACAACAGTAATGTAATGATCTGAGCGAAAAAAGCTGAAGGCAAATGCATCAATGCCCGTTTAGAATCCCCAGCCATGTATCGCTCTCAATCTGAATTAACTGATCATGAATAAGCAGCAAAAAAGGAGTAAATAGCTTAGATGATTTTGTTTTTAGACAAGGTTCCTAAGTGCAACAGCCAATGTTGCGAATAAAAGTAGCTAAAACCATGTGGCAAAGTTTGAATTTTACACGACTTTGGTGGAGGAAACGCATTGTACAATTGGATCATAAACACAATGAATATATCCTACACAGTAATAAATAGGGTCTACTTCAGGCTCACCTTTAAACCGAAATACTTTGCCCATACAAAGACCGCTTAGGGATATTGTAGGAAGAAATAGATAAACAAATTACCGTTCCACAGCTTCTAACTCTCGATCATATCTGTACTTCAGCTCAAGAAGCAAAGCGTGCAAAAGAAGGCGTCCGTCTGTGCGCTGAATAGTGGAGTCGGGAAGGGAGAGATGGGGGAAAACGTTATCCACAAGGCTCCTGTAGTGCATCAAGGCCACACACCCGAAACGCCAAGCGATTTGACTGTAGTGATGAGCTATCCATCGACGAGAAACCAAACCTTTGTTCACTCCGGGCGAGCATACGAAAGCCCTTACATTAGAAATTTGATAAGCTAGTATGAAACTAAAGCCAAGAACAAGTGCAACCATTACGGAGCCACACCGAACTAAACCTTATTGCGAATCAACCTAATTCGGACGACAGTTTACAACGCAATGAGTGCTTAAGCTTAAGGCGGATTATAGAACACGGATAATGACTACATGAAACAAGAAACAAAGTCAGGTTATTGAATTCAACACGAGTCTTAATACATAACCGTAATAATAAAAAGTTATAGCACTAATAACCCGATCCAGACATACCTAACAACTTCAACACAACCTGCGTAACCGAACGAATCTGGAATGACTTCAACACCATCGCCAAGGCGATAGCTGATATTTACGCTACCTGAATCTAACTTGAACCTCAAATTTGAAGCCGAGTTGGCAGAAAGGGAAGAAGCATCATCCAATCGGAGAAAGTCGCCAGGAAAATGCAGGTCTTTTTTGAATGAGTAGGAGGCACGATAGGAAAGAAGATCTTCGTTAGCAAGGCAACCACTACACCTTCGCAATCGCCATAAAGTTCCGGGCGTCACAGGCTCTTGGACGACTTTATGGGTTGTAGAATAAGTTGATAAAGATCTATCTGGACAAGGCTTACAATTAAGATGTGATGTAACTGATGGTTCAAAAAGGCAATCAGCTTCAGCCTCCTGCACCAAACGCGCTTCAACACGTTGGCTCTCAACTTCCGATGGTTCCACATTGCCTGAAGATTGAGACAAATTACCATCAATGACATTCAGCATTTGAGAAGATATTTCAAAAGACCCATCAAAATCCAACGTAGGGGACATTCCACCACCAACTTCGGTGGTCGCTGATACAAATTTCGGTGATTCAACGCCTCCAAATGATTGCGATCCTATTTTCGCGGAGTTCGGTTTACTTTCGGAATCAAAGACATGTTTACTAAAAATAGTTTTGGCTTGTCTCAGGGACACATCGCATATCGGGGTGGGGAATTCTCCTGCAGCAGAGGTAAATCTGCCTAACGAGTTTTCACGATTACTAGCAATGAAAGATGTCTCTTGCGTGGCTGACGATCCGCTGTCCACGTTACCAAATCCAACTTCATTCTTCAAGTTGCATCCTTCAATTCTGATTTTTTCAGGTAGCTCCGCCAAAAGGTCAACGCAACGAGATGTATCACCAGAGCGTGTCGGGAAGTCACTCCTCGTTTCATTTTCGGCAGGTTTATTTTCATCATGCTCTTTAAGACAATCTTCCAATAGGCGCCTGGCTCGCCTCATTGACTCATCGGAGGGCAAAATTAACGGCACACCACGACCGGTCACGAAGCCAACCTTAGACAAATTTTCATTTTCGGTTTTGTTATGCAAATTATGTACTGCTTGACAATTCGCCAATTTAGCTTTGGATGGGATAAGAGAAGCGATAAAGGAATAGGATTTTGAGACATCGCCAGAGGATAAGGGCTCGCCATGGTTGTCACTTTCTCCATGATTTTCATGTTTGCTAGATTCTTTCATAAATTTGATACTATCTGTAATGCACTTTAAATAGTTCTCAATTATAAACTCACCAGACTTCGCTGTTGCAGGATAGGATCTAAGAGGACGATCTAAATCAACAACATTGGGGTGACACGGCGATGAAGCACAGGGCTTGATATGACTCTGCAGTGTTATCTGCTTGGGTGTGCTGTTTAGGCCTAACACAAATAGGGCATAAAAAGTGACAAATACTCAAGACACAATCTGAGTAATTCCCAGAGTCTTCAATCTGATCCACGCATTCTTCAAAGATACGCTTTGCTCCACTCAGAGGCTCACAAGAGGGCATTTTTAAAGCAGTTTTGACTCCGTGCCTAAAATTGTAACGTCCGGCTCCGGTGAAAATAATCTCTGATGATTGACCACAGTGTTTAGGAGCATTAGAGGAGAAAATCTCCACATCAGAAGGGACAGTATTCTCCTGCAGCACTAACCAAAATCCGCAAAAGACCGATAAATTACCCTCATTTGCACTAGAGTCCTCAGCTTGACTCGTACATTCTTCGAGCAAACGCCTCGCCCGACGCAAGGATTCATACGAAGGTGTCTTTAGAGAAGCTCCTGCTGCAGTTTTAAAACCACAGCTGAAGTTAGAGGACGCGTTCTCACACAAATCCATCTTCAAAGTTGGATCATTCCGTTTAGGTACTTGAAAAAATTGAGCCATTGTTACGACATAATGGATCATCTTCATAAAACAAAAACAATTGTGCCTTTAACAAACTTTTAGTACATTACCTCGAATGGAACCATATTCCTCAGACCGATTCATGCACTCCTTAAAAAACTGGCCCACCCGGCTTAAGGATTCATAGGAGGGTGCAATTAAAACATCTCCAGCAGCAGTTTCAAAGTCAGGGCTGAATTTAGAAACTGCACCTCCACACAAGCCACTTTTTGACAGTGGGTCGAACTTTTCCAATACAGAGGCGAAAGAACTTTCTTTAGTATATGACTGTTGGGGCTCTTGCGACACTACTGGCAAGAAACAAAATTAAAGCCTAAAACGGCCGCACCTTCATCCGAAGCAGCATCCACTGCAGTTTTTTCAAGCATTTGCGTGAGATTAATGCCGTCGAAGTTATCATCGAATGCCAGTGAGCACGACGAAGGAACCTTTTCATCTAACTGAAAGACCTCCACAGACTTCCCTTCATGGTTATCACTTCTAGGATAGATGAAATCCATGAAAAAACGTAAACAATGCGGCCGACTGCAGGCAAATCTGGAATCGGGAGCACTTGACGCCTCAGATGTAGAATGTGGGGTAACCCCATCAAAGCGCGTAATTTCACTAGAGCTTAACTCAAAGTTAGAACCTATAAAAAAAAATACAAATTCCAAGCAATAGAGTTACGTTCAGCAAATATGGGACTGCGCAATCGCTGCGCATGAGTAATCAAGGGCTTGGATATGCCTCCATTCAAACACGTCTCAGACGTATGTAAAGGATCACTTGAAACTCTATCAGGGATTTC
This sequence comes from Taenia solium, assembly GCA_001870725.1. Lineage (NCBI taxonomy): Eukaryota > Metazoa > Platyhelminthes > Cestoda > Cyclophyllidea > Taeniidae > Taenia > Taenia solium. Next base: position 12,554 of record MIEF01011715.1, on the reverse strand, counting down.
CATTAAGGAAATTACAAATTGAACCAAAGGCAACCACTCAAGGACACCCCAATTTGTATGCCGCGCATTATTTGCTGCTGGGTAATAACGGCAAGGACATTGCAAAATCTAAATTATAGCAAATGTGGAATCAACCACTAATTTTTTGCTTGGTTATCAATGTGTGCAAAAATCGAATTTTCTAATTGCCAATTCGTTGAATGATGTACAAATTAAAAAATCGGATATCCAGGCCGACAAAACGATGTTCAGCACCACAAGAGCACTTACCGTATGGCTGTGGCCTAAAATCCTCTTTCGTATAATTAATACAAGCTGTGTACTTAAAATTAATCGTGACGGATGTTTCCCCATCTTAATACCGGTACTGACGATTCCACACCTTTTTCGTTCTTCAGCTTAATCATTCAAATGGATTTAAGTACTCATGATAAAGCGAAAATTTTAAGGAATTATCAATGCAAAGTAACAAGACACGCTTAGCGATTTTTTAATTAAATTCACCAAATTAGCTATTTGGGAATGCTAAAATTTCCCTCTTACTTGCATAAAAATAGCAGTTCAAAAAATTGCCTCTTTGACGTTGTAGTCAATGGATGGGGCGCATTTATTGTGGTTTACTGTACGGTTTATTAACAGTTAAGAGACACCAAATCTTCGCTATGCGCAAATGGTGGTGAGCTTTCATCCCCTCACAACTCCAATTTCAATGTGGCTTTCGTCTCCGGCTTGTCCCTTATTCCCCAATTACTGAACATGTAGTAGTGGCCGCGTGAAAGTGAACTGTTAGGAGCGCTGAGGCTGTTCTTCGGGCACATGCGAGTCACAGAACCGTGTGGTTGGTAAACCATACTTATGACTAAGCTTGTAATACTTTGTTAGTTCGAACTGCCGGTTTCGGTCACTTGGGTGGCCATATTGTACTAGCCAGTTGGCCGGCCTCCGGGCCGTACCAACAGCCCCCAAGCTCTCTGCTTAAAGAATATGCATTCTATCCTAGTACTATGCCTTCTTTTACCTTAAAGGAAGTCTCGAAGCGCTACATTGGTGGCAGAGGTAAGTGGACCCGACCTCGATGGATTTCTATCCTGGTCCATACCGCTTGTGACAAGCCTTATCGGTGTGAAAGAAGTGCATGTGCTATGGATGGGAGAATCTCTTACATCCCACAACAGAAGGGCTGGGATCGACGCCCATCTTCGGCACCTTCCTCACCGTCGTGTTCTGCAAAGCAGCTATTAACAACTGAAGCGACACCAGCCGTGAACTCCAAGTTCAGTGGAACTGCCGAGAGGGATCAGCGACGTTGTGGTCAAGCATCCTCCGTAAGCTCTCCCTCCTGCTATTGGGCAACCCTCCTCTCTTCGCCAGGATGTGTATCGAAAGATGTAGAATATGCTGGACGCCATTCGATAGCATCGTTTTATGCTTTGCACGCATGGATCGCATGCATTTTCTTCCTATGAGGCCCGATTGCTCTATTTGCCCAGGGTTCTACGATACCCGCGGGGTTCTTCCCACGGCAGCAAAAAAGTCTGGAATCACAGTATGTATTGCGTGTCTTGCTCCATTCGAAAACTTGGATTTATGCCTCCATCATTTTATTGGACATATTATTGTGGGAGAGAAGGCCTCAGAAATACGCATTCGCCGCACCAAGTGCTATGCGGAATTGATGGCACTACAAGGACGCATGCGCTCGAATCTCGATGACTGGAACGGTTAGCTTGTGGGTACTTCTCGCAGCACTGATTGCATTGGATGGCTAACACGGGAGCCTGACCAAGAGGGGTGTCGGGGACGACACTCGAAAGAAGAGAGGGGCTGCGTAATACTTTGTTTGTTCGAACTGCCGGTTTCGGTGACTTGGGTGGCCGGATTGTACTAGCCGGTTGGTAGGCCTCCGGGCCGTGCCAACAGCCGCCAAGCCCTCTGTTTCCAGAATATGTATATTCTGCCCTAGTATTATGCCTTCTTTTACTTTAAAGGAAGTCTCGAGGCGCTAAATAGCGGGCTGCAGCCCCCATGCCCAAACTCTGACCTTTTCTTTGCATTAACGTCAAAGCTCTCCTTCCCTTGTTTTGTTAGCATAGTCGACTCGGAAGACTGCAGACTACTGCACCTATGCTTGGGACTTGCATCACATCCACCAACGGAAGGCGGGCTTTCCTTCCTAACCCAAACCCAGTTTTTGGTAAATGAATTAGTCTCCTTTCCGCCCTTTTTGCCATTTGTCTAAACTTGTTCAACGCTACCCAACATGAATAACGATTGGGGCGATTGCTCAGACTTACTCTTGGAGGCACAATTTTACGTCCCCTTCCCGCTTTTGAACGAATTCGTAGTAGTAAATCCGTATCTGGCAGTAGTTTCGGGTTATTTGTTCATGGATAACAACCCTTAATAAAATCAATCAGTAAATGGAATCAGCAAGCAGCGAATTCCTGAGAGAAGAAAAAAATCGTTGCAAGAACCGGTGCTGTCATGGAGCAACAGAGTCAAACGTTAGCAGTGTATTCGTAGTAACAGCCGATAACAGTCAATAAAGATTTGGTCAGTGTGAAAGTATAGAACTGTACACTTCACAAGATGAGAAGACACGGCTATACACGCAATTTCAAGGACGAAGTACTGGAGGGCTAGGTGGTGGTTGCCTCCGCTGCGTTCAACTTCGCACCGTCAATGTTGCCAGCTTTCCTCCGCTTCTGTCTTGTCGCTTTTTTGGTTGCAATTATGTGACCGTTCAGTTTATTCTGCGCATCGCCGTTTACGCCAGCGCTCTCATTGCAGGAAAAAGAATCAAGCTCTTGAACAACCGCATTAACTTCGTCATTGCCCTGACACGGTGACTGTTTGGAAAAAGCTTCATTAGAAGTCGCAGCTGAATTTTTACAAAGTGTTGCATTGAGGTGACTTTCTAGAGCCGTCTTAGTGAAGAAGACAGTTGCAAGAGGGTAGAGTGTTGAGCACTTGCCGCGAAAATCATCGATGATTTCATTTGTTATCGGGACTAGTTTGAGGTTCAAATAGGTTCTTAAAATTTCCAATGCCTCAAATAATACCTGAAATTCAGAATACCAAAAACGATGAGAAAAGTTAAACAGATGCCACTTCGGGAAAACATGTACCTGCCAGGAGACAGCGCCAAATCCCTTCCTGGTGGGTGAAGGCAATTGTTTGAGAGATTCATTTGAAGATTTCGGATCAATTATAGCCTTAGTAAGTGTACCTAAAATGAAAAACCTTTTAAAAAAGTAATACAATTGGAATTCATCAACATTTCGACTAAAGTAGCAACTTTTGCTCACCGAAAGTTGCACTCAATTCATGTGACCTAAAACGTAGTTCTGAGTGCGTACTTACCTCGAAAAACGTGCAAGAAAGACTTAGAATTTCTCCTTATGAAGTTATCATTGGTTTCAACAGCTCGAGGCAGTTCATTGTCCCCGAAAACAATATGCGTTTCCTGTAAAAGGACCTCATGCACGAGATTGCCAGGTTCCGCTTTTAGCTCCGACATGCGTATTAGGAATCGGCATAGACATTCATTGAACCACGGATGATCTTCCGCCCCAGGCAATTTGATTCCGCGACGGATGGCACGAAGCATCAATAGATACTTGTCTATGATCCAAATTAGAATCGAAGTATAAACTCGTAAGAGACGACTAATGATTGTCCTATCATGCTGTGTGTATATACATTGCTCGTACAGCTCAAAAAACAGCTAAAGCGTAATGGATAGCCAACTATGGTCGAAATCAGCACATGCCTTTTCGCTCAAAGACCTCGTAAGCGAGACAGTGAGTCTCGATCCGATTGCCCGAAAGGTCAATTAGCGGCTGAAGAAAGCGAGCAGCCTCGTTTAGGGCATTCTCGGGCTACAAAATAGACGAAGTGGTTGAGGTGATAAATATTACACTGCATATGATCCTTGAGACAAGCCATTTTGGCATGAAGCATAATCCTCAAAAAAACCGACAAAAAATACCCGAGCCAGTTTTTGCGGCGAAAGTTGCTCGACTTCCGGTGGCCGATTTTCAGGATCGTCGTTCCTATCTTTATTACGCTGCAGATTTTGATGCTCCTTCCTCTTTTCGTCCTCCTTGACGGCTTCTGCGCGGCGCTCAGCCCGGCGCTGCTTATTACGTAGCTTCTTCATCTCTGAGGATGACAGATTGGCTAGGAATTGAAAGCTTTGGGTTTGGCTATACGGGCATACGCAGTCAAATTCAGAGTAACCAAGCTCGCAAATACAGTAAATAACCCAAAACTAATGTAAGAAGATACATTCACTAAGCATCATTATTAACCGCAGTCGCACAGAAGCGTCAACTGCTTTGAAAAGACGTAAAGTTACGCAGAAGCAAAAAGTTCGAAGATTTGCATAGGAATGTATCAGCTATCCAACTGCGAATTCTGCTCTGCGAAAAAAGCATAAGGTTAGTAGCTTTCCGTATAGCTAATAGGCGGAAGTAATGCTGAAAATTTCAACTTTACAGTCCAGGCAGGAACTAGGTAAAGCCCACACTCTTGAGACATCCATCGATGGCAAGCATCGATTGGGCAAACGTAAAAGAAGTCTGCAACGTGGTTCGAGCAGTAGCAGGTGTGATGACTGAGCAAAGGGAAAGACATACTCAATAACACTTATACCTTTCAGTTGGCTGTTGGCCTATAGTCTAAACCAATTAAGGTAAGACAAGTCACTTCATATGAATGCAAAAGACGAGAAAACCATGACTTCTGCTTATCCTAGATGTCGCAGTCTTTGAGTCAGTATCCCAGTAAATCAATCTTACCACTTTGCTTGTTTTCTTCATCCTGTTCACTGCCAAGTGGATTCACATGCAAGTACAAGTATATCTAAAAAAATGGATTCTTTTAATGCAAAAAGAGCATTCATAAAAGATAAAGATTAACATATTTGTTGTAATAAAAATTGTACGATTCTTAGGTCGCCAGCTCCAAAAATACGGAGAAGTTGGTATGAAATAAAATAGTAAGTGCCTAAAAGCTTCAGAACACATTAGTCGGACCCTCAGGCCAGCAAAAAGTTCATGATTCAATAACTAGCAAACAATATTCAAATTCAAACGAGCTAACTTCAATAGCCAAACAAGCAGCATCAAAATACGCTGGGTGATCACGAAGACGATCCTCCAGGCGGATAGTTTCAACATACGACCTCAGGGTACCCTTTCGTAAGCAGTAGGAATGGAAGTCAAGTTGGTCCTCAAGAACGGCGGTATACGCCTAACAGGCAAGGTTGGGAAGATCCAAAAGAAAAGACTTACTCGGTCGATTTCATGACAGAATTTCAACGCTTCTCCGTACTTATGCATGGCCTTGTAAGAACGAGCATTTTCAATCAAAAACCACATGCATTGCATTTCAACCAAATACTGAGTAGCTGTAGTGCTACCTCTGGTAAACTTCGAAGCCATCGCTTCAGCATCCTCAATTCTATGAGCCTGGACCATGTACTTTGTGCATTGAGCATTTATAAATCTGTCCGCGGTGTCTAAAGACTGGGCTTCATCCATCCATCGACTGGCAGTAATAATATCACCGGCATCACGATAGATCTCTGCTTTAAGAACGTAGAGATCAACAATGGTAGGGTTGATCTCGATTTCCTTAGAAACCACACTCAATGCTTTCTAGAGAAATATGACTGTAAGCAGTAAGTACCTGCGTCTGCTCCATGTAGTTGTAGTGTTGAGCGATAAGATAGTTGAGCCAAAGCGAAGTAGATGGCGGTTCGATGACATCATCATCCAAGTTTGGCGGTTTTGACTGCCCGCACGAAACGGGACCCAAGCTCTCATGGTCGTCTAGGTTAGCACGGTAAGTCAAATAGAGGTTTTCCAAAGTAGTTCGCCTTTCATCAGATTTGTAGAAGCGCTTCAGCTGAACGAAAAGATTCGGCACACCCTTACGAAGGTATTTGCGCATAAAGATATCAACGTGAAAACCGAACTCATCACCTAAATCACAAAATAGATTTTAAAATCTAGTAATACCATGCAGTGTTTCCAAAAAAAGCAGCTTAGGGAGGCGAGCAGATGAAAACTTCTCGACACACTCTCCCAACATATGACGCTTCTCAGACAACTTCATTGCACACTTAGATCTGGCTTCATTGACTCTATAAAACAACTCATAGTAGGATTTGCAATCGGGATTGCGTTCAAGAAGTTGCCACACAATATTTTCAGCGTCATCAACCCTACCCAATTGCAGGAGAAGACCAGCTATGAAAAGGTCGCTTAGAAGTGACTAATTACCGTAGGTTTCCAAGTATGAAACACTATCGACAATCTCTTTAGCATGTAAATCCATAAAATCAAGAGCTTCCTCATATTTCGAACTTTCCTTCAATATAGAAATATAATACATCAGAAGTTCGCTATGCTCATAATTGTACGGCTCGACTGCAGTCTGAACTTTGAGAAATTCGTAAATAACCGTTGCCGCAGTATCAAGATTGCCTCGCAAATGCTGGACAATAGCATAGCCAACCCATGAAGCTTTCTGATTCGGTCTTTGCGTAAGAAGTTTATTCCGAGTCTCCAAGCACCCGTCAAGATCACGAGTATGCATTTGCAAAACAGAAAGATCCCGAAGAACTTGGAGGTTGTTCTTATCTAATTTAAGGGCCTGGATATAGCAACGAATAGCCTCATCATATTTACGGTCGGATTTCATAATGAGGCCATAAATATGCCAGCCTAGTATTTGACATAGCATAAAAAGTAAACCTACACACAAAACTTTGGATGTTTGATCTAAGACCACGTTTTACAAAGTCTCTGGCTTCCTCTTTCTTCCCCAAACAATTAAGCAGAATGCCCTTCATGGACAGTGTTTCTACAAGTAGTTTACATAGGAATAGATTACCTCCATGTTCAGCGAACTTTGGATTGGACAGAATTTGATTAGCAAATTTGAGACCCGTCTTGTACTGTTTTTGATCATAGTACTTCTATTAACGCACAATGATTCTGCGAATTTCAAACATACCACTATCCTCTTGAAGAGCGACAGCTCCTTCGGTGGAAGAGTAGCAGCACCAAAATTTTTTTCCATGAAAGTTGTGTCAAAATGGGCAGACGCCTAAGTAGTTCAGACAAACAAATAAACAGAGAAAATTATTAAAGAATTACATATTTGCCATGTTTAAGCACCAATATATCAAGTTAACTTCAATAGACAAAATTAAAAATTTTTTTTGTGTAAAAATCTCAGAAATTGCGAAAACGTAAACATTGTCTCCGGTTTACATATGAAAAAAAACGTCTAAAATTTTAAATTGTAAGTGAAATCTTACTCTACTGACAATATTCTTATTGCTACAATGCCAATTCGTAGCATTGCTTTGGATACCCACAAGAGGTGGCTGTGCTTTAACCGAGGATTTTCGCAAGGGAAGACAGATGTTTTTATTAACAAAGAACGTATTCAGTCCGACTGTTCCACTCGATAGCGTATGCTTAATAGAACTTAGATGAATGTAACTGGGCGCTTCAAAGCCAAAACAGTTTAATTGTAAGGAAGAGAGTTTCGACTCCATTCCAAGGAAATGCGATATCTGCTTTTCTTCATGGAGATTCGATTTTAGGCCGTGTACCAATATCTATTCATAGACAATCATTTTGGACAGTAGAATTTCCCAGCCTTGATTCCCGTTTCTAAACTGGACGGAACTCAACGTCCAGTGGATTTGCCAAGGGGGATCAGTGACATTGAGGCTGAGTCTCCTCAGTTGCATAAGAATTTGATCACTGACACAGACGGCCTACGAGTATTTCACTTCTGCACTGTTTATACTATGATGGCTGGTGCAAGAGGTTAACTAAGGGGAACATCAGGGCGATAATCAAAAGGAGGAAGATGGTGAGCAGCACTCTACTGTCTGGTCCATTCCCGATTTTGGTGATGGTTAGGTGAATTTCATAACAACTGCCTCAATTCCCCCCTGTTGCCGAATGCATATGTATGAGAATTGTGCTCCGGTATGATGTCTTCTGTCTCACGGTAAGTCTCGTCGCGCCACATTTACGATGGCCTTGGCGGCAAAGGGCTTTAGCCAATCTTGACATGCATTAAAAAATTTGGCTTTGAATTGAGAGGCAATGCCTATGGGCTACAAACTTTTGATTAATAATAACGAATAACGGTGACCACCCCCAGAAGTCTCTGGCAACGGTGCAAATCCTGACGTGGGAGAAATCTCGCCTGAGCTAATTAAGTGCTGTTATCGCAGAACTGGTCCTAGTCTCCATAGGAATACATGCATATCACGCCAACACTCAACATCTGCATGTCTTCGGTATTTGGGCATAGCTTATATTGGCGGCTGAAGAGAATCTAAACATCAACGAAGTGTCAGGAAGGAGTAGATTCATGGCTTTCTGCTAGGTTCTCCACAATATAACCGCTTCCTACCGGTACCAAGCGGCATATCAAACAATCCCAGCACGTCGTACTTCTTAGTCTTGAGTAGTACGAAGTCACCGATTCCCCCTCCCTGACGCAAGTCATAAAGGGTAGGAAACCAAATTCAGCGGTCGGCGTAATTCCGCACCGGCGCCAAAATAAAGTGCCCCTCACCGCCACCAAGGGTTAACCACTCCGTCCCTGTCTAATTGATGGTTGTCTAAGCACTGCGCTGTGGCGACAGGAGCTAGTCAGAATGGGGAGCTCCCAAGGGTGTAGAAAGTTGACACCCTTTAACGGTGCGTCATGACTGCACGGACTCAGCCCACGTGAGCCGTGCTCCTGTCTGACGACATGGCTACCTGACCTTACCTATGCCCTGCCGGTCTTTCTGTACGACAATATTGAGCATCCTCACAAGACAACATGACCTGTCCCGAATTCAAGGACGTCTTAGGCTTGTATGTTCGCCTTTCGTAAAATCACCGTAAGTGGTTACATTAAAAATTAATCCCACTTTAGATGACGTAGCTTTCCCTAATGACTTTTAATCTTTAAAAATACCCGTGGCTTTCAATTTTTCATCACCGTAAGGTGAGCCTTTGAGACTGGTCACTATTTAATTCATCTGCGGTTCCCATTGTTTTGCTTTGCGAGTCTTAGACGCTACGACGGTTTTTATATTTGAAAGGCCGAAGTTTTTACCACGTCTCCGGTTTCAGGAGAGCAGTTGTGTACGTTCAAGACTAGATTATGTCCGCCTTTGTTTTTTTTTAATGCAATGTACATGTAGAGCATTCAAACAATACAAAAACAGCCGTATTTTCCCATTTATCCACCTAAAGATGAGCATTTCAGCCATTGTTAACTATTGAATTATTCTGCAAGCCCCGGGCTTTTTGCTGCTAAGCCACCTTTAAGTCAGTAAACTTGGGTGCAACAGTTTATTGTTAAATTTAGTACCCTCCATTAACCCATACTCTTAGTCAAATGTACCTTTTCGAAACGCTTTAATGTTTCATTGTTAAATTGCATTGACTTTATATGCTTCGAATTTGTCTTGATTTCCCTGCTAGAACTTACCAGAATGTAACCTTTTGTACGGTTACAGAAATCTCTTGAATTTGTTGATTTTGCTTCTATTGCATTCATTTGTTCGTTTGTTCTCATTTGTTGCGCATTATGAATTGGTGCTAATGTCCACATAGCGTGCTGTTTAGAGAATATTCTTCCACGAATGGATTGTTCTAATTCTGAAATTGATGCCCAGCTTTTGGAGCAGTTCAGGTGCTTGGGAACTGATGATCGTGAAGAACTAGTTAAAAATTTTAGTCAAGTTGTCGGTGATAATGTTTCCTCGAGCATTTGCCAATTCTTTTTGGATTTGGCAAACTGGTATACCTCTTTTTTTTTGAGTTCTGTTCTTTAGGAATCTGCAGAAGGCGATTGGTGCTTATTTTGATTTAAATTTTGAGGCAAATATTGGTCCTTGTTCTTCTTTAATTCGTGCTCAGCCACCCTTATTCGATGCAAAGTTTCTTCCTTCTCCGCACTCCGGCTTCAATCATACCTCTCCACTAATTTGGTGCGTACAAAATTCTGGTACCGCTCCATGGCCGGAAGGAACTTATCTGACTGTTGAGGCAACTCACATTTCATAATCAGTTGTATTTTTTAGACTGAACCTGATTTAGCAAACATACCTATCTGTGATAAATCAGTGGTGTGGCTACCTCTGCCATTTGGTTACCGGAAACCGGTTTCAGAGCTTTCCCCTGGTAGTTACGCACATATTGTTGTTGATGTACACCCTCCGCCTGAGCACATATGTAAGAGAGTTTTGTCCACGAACACTCCGGTGCTGGGTGCTTTAAAACTCTGTTTACCTAGTGGAGACCGCTTTGGAGGTACGTCTTTTCCATTTTCCGGAGGTAGCAGGCTACATGCCGACGCATTTTTGGCTGCATCAATCCTTGATGTTGACTCGTTTTAGAACTGCTGTACTGCTCTGCCATCCCACAGTTGACGACCGGATCTATTTTTTTCCGTGCTGGTACGCCCGTTACTCCCATTTTGCCTCCTGAACCGCAAAGCTTGCGCGTAGGTTCTGTTGTGTAATACTTTCGAACACATTATATGCCTCTGTTTACACTTGCTGCATATACCTGGACGCTTGTCACTTTGATTATAACCTATGATTTCATCCACGCCGTTAAATTACCAACCTGAGGATAGGTGTTTAAAACTGTTGATACAATTGCTACTTCTATGTTACCGTATTTTTCATTTGATAATTGTCCTATGCGCTGCTTTTTACGACTGAAATGCGGTTCCTCCGTTGCAAATGCACTCTAAATTATCGGTCAATGACTTTTGATTGCCTTGATTTTTGTCGGTGCAGAAGCTTATTCTATGGTACTGTCCTTTTGAGACAGAAGTTGAGGGCGATGTTTGGGATACATATGTCATGCTAATAGGCTGCATATTTGTACATCATCATGTGGGCATCTCGTGCATATACGCATCCAATGAAGGCGATTTTCTTGCTTCTCCGTTACTAGGAGGAATTCTCATCTCAACAACCAATGGATGAAGACACGTAAATCCACTAAGGGAATGGATCTTCACCCTTAAAAGCAGGCAGCCTTTAGTTTAAGTTCTTCTCTTTGGTCCAAGCTGTTGGAGTCATTTTTTTCTTTTCTGCCATTGCTAAATGATCTCTGCATCCCTCAGTTGCCCCTCGAAACTTCTAGTATTTTGTTACGAATGTAGAGCATAAAGTATTATGCAAATATCTTCATCCTTTTTCCGCTTTCTAGTAATGTATTTTGAGATGTATTTTTTTATACTATGGAAAAAGGATTAAAATGAGGTCTAATAGGCGAGGTGACCTTCCTGGAAAGTCCTGTCTCCATTTTACCTGCTCTGTGGTTGGCATATTTGCTGAAGACATAGTATATAATGCATTTGTGTTTTTCCTGCTTCATTTCTGTTCCAGCAGTGTGGTTTCACTTCATGTTATATTTACAAGGCTATTATAGTCCCGCTTGCTCTTTCGCTAATTGGACAAATCTACTTTGAGTAATTCCACTGTCTTCATCGAAGACAGTATCTTTTGACCTATAAATCTCATCCAGTAGGGTACACAGTACTATCTGATACCCAAGTATGTCATCTTCAAAATTATCCTATCGAAACAACTCACTTGGCAGCGCAGTGATCTTTCTTGCGGCTTTTCAAATTCGAAAAAGGAACAAGGAGTATTGGGCGCCTAATCTGAGAACCCCAAAACTAGTAACTGGCTTTGGGACGTCATGCCTCAAATCACCTAGTCAGTTTGGCTTTAATTGCTGTTACTTTCTGTTGAAGGCTGGTGCGCTTTTGCGTTATGATGGCGTAGCAGTGACGCACAGACAGATGCGATTCTGAAAGTACTGTTTCTTTGCCTTTTTAATAGGTGTTGTAGAAGATTTGTACCCTAGGTAGCATATGTAATCGGCTGTCTTCTTTCGGCATGGAGCGAAGTAGTGATGCACCGGTCGGCCGAACTTCGAAACATGATGATGTATTCATGTTTCAATTCATGATTTGTCAGTGTCTGAAACCAGGTGCAGGTGTTCTGCTACATGGCCTCGTCATCTCAAAAAGTCGCGAACGGAGCGGTAATGCACGCCATACTTTACTGAAACGATCCCACCATCGTTTTCTCACAAATCAAAGCTGCAGTAATGGCCTTTGGATTAGGCAACCATGAATAATCTTTGCCGTAGTGATTGTATGCTAACGGCTCGAAATGGTTATTTGGGCATGGTAATATTCTCTTTGATAATTGCCAGGCTTAGGGTGCAGATCCTAAAGAAATTCACACGCGGTGTAGTTGCTAGGTTGAAGCTTCGATACATCCTTGAGCGGCTTGCATAATTCGGAAACGACATTGAAATGCTTAAGGCCTAACAGCCAGTAACGACACAATATGCGCTGAAGTTCCGATAAGAGTAGAATAGTAGCAAATTGATGTTAGTACATTTGACTGACGGTGTAGGCTAGTGGAGAACATCAAAATTTTCGGCTAAATTGTTCCACATAAAATCTAATTCACAGGTGGATTAACT